>VWZV01007928.1:17141-155148 GCA_013397155.1 Irena cyanogastra
AAAAGAAAAGAAAAGAAAAGAAAAGAAAAGAAAAGAAAAGAAAAGAAAAGAAAAGAAAAGAAAAGAAAAGAAAAGAAAAGAAAAGAAAAGAAAAAGAAAAAGAAAAAGATAAGAAAAAAAAAGATAAGAAAAAAGAAAAGAAAAGAGAAAAGAAAAGGCTGGTCAGTGTTATGAATCAATTCATTGTGAATAAAAGGAACTCAAACAGAGCTTTCTTCATACCTGTTCTGTAAACTCCCCATTCATATACAAGACAGTAAAACAGGAAGCTAGACTTAATCTTCAGACATTGTACTTTTTATCTACAGTGCTTCCACATTTGTGTTTCTTCCAGCAACTCCAAAGGATGGATGAATCAAGATATGAAGATAGATTTTGGAAAAAAACCAGGTATAGCAGATCCTTCACAGATGCTTCTCAATCTTTACTTCTTCCTTTCTTTTTTCCGTTAGAAAAATAATTTAAATTAAACAGATTTGTTATGTGCAGTGCAGTGTTTCTGTGTGAGCCTTGAACACTTTGTTCAAGAGCTAGGAGGCCAGCCAACTGCTTTAGTTCCTTAAAGAATAACAGATGTGTCCTTCCAAGTCTCATGCTAATGGAATTTAGACTGTGGTTAGGAATTTAAAAATACTTTCAGTTGTCTGCAGACTCTGCTTCAACCCTGTTCTTTTGGTTAGCTGGTTTCAGGCTTCTCTTTCCACATCCTTCAGAAACATTGCACGAAACGTCAAGTTGAGCTGAAGCCACTAATATTTTACTTTCCCTGACTGAAAACAAAAAGTTAAAAGTAAAAGTCTATTGGGTTCAGTTATGTAGGATGTTGTATCTCCCAGTTTGACTTTGTAACTACTATATTTAATATACACTGGGTAAAATGCTCTCTTTGTGTATATACAGCAAAAAATCTTTGTTCCCTTACTACCAGCATATGCTTTCTATCTTTACTTTTGGCTCCAGATGTTAACGGTATTTATGCAAAAGTGAAGCAGAAGATTTGGCGCAACCATCCTTGAGCAAAAGATGTCAATAAAATGAAATGGCAAATGGGGAAAATCCATTGATTTCAGCTCACATTTTATGAGTTGTGAAGGCCCTAGGACCATGGCAAAAAGCTGTAGAACCTAGGAGGGGAAGCTACAGGGTTTCTTCTCCATCAGGAATGCAGCGACATTGCAAGAGAAGGTGCTTTTCCACTGTCAAAACTCTTACTTCAGTTTTCTGCACTTGAGCTGTGAAGGATGCTTGCTATGATCTGATTGTTGCTTTCTCCTTTTTCTCATGTCTCTCTGGATTTGAGACTGTTACAGAAAAAGATCCTGAAGGCAGTAGTACTGCAAGTGGCAGTGCTGGGGGCTCTGGCTCTTTCTTTTCACCGTGAGAAGTGTGAAGAGATAATGGATCGAGACCAGCCTGCAGAGAAGGGCTTGGGGGTGCTGGTGGATATGACCCAGCCATGGGCACTCACAGCCCAGAGAGCCAAACGTGTCCTGGGCTGCACCCAAAGCAGCATGGGCAGCAGGGCCAGGGAGGGGATTCTGCCTCTCTGCTCTGCTCTGGTGAGAGCCCACCTGCAGTGCTGCATCAGCTCTGGGGTCCCAGCACAGGAAGGACAAGGACCCTGAGTCCGGAGGAGGGACACCCATATGATCAGAGGGATGGAGCACCTCTCCTTTGAGAAAAGGCTGAGAGAGTTGGGGTTGTTCAGCCAGGACAAGAGAAGGCACCAGGAAGAACTTAGACCAGCCTTGTCCTGAAGGGACCTACAAAAAAGCAGGAGAGAGACTTTGCACAGTGGCCTGAAGTGACAAGACGATGGGGAATGGCTTCACATTGACAGTGTTTAGGGTTAGATTAGGATTAGGAAGAAATTCTTTATTCTGAGGGGCGAGAGGCACTGGAGCAAGGTGCCCAGACAGATTGTGAATGTCCCATCCCTGGAAGTGTTCAAAGCTGAGCCGGATGGAGCTTTGTGCAATCTGGTCTAATGAATTGTATCCAGGGGCCCAGGGAAGGGGGCTTGGAACTAGGTGATCTTTACTTCTCTTCTAATTCAAACCATTCTGTAATTCTATGTTATAATTGATGAGGTTACATTTGCCCTTTCCAGGAGGCAGTACAAAGAAGTGATGCAACATTTTTTTCTTGAAGGGCAAGACAAACTCTGTTCTCCTCAGTTGATAGGAGCCAAGGGAGAGGGCTGATGGGAAGAGAGATTATTGATGGTTTTCAAAGAAGGAGAGAAGCATATGAGAGATTTTGGTTCAAGGATCTTGAACTGAAAATGATGCTAAGTGGCATGAAGAAAAGATTAGAAGTGGAAGGAGCAGCTGGAGATGATGTATTTCTTCAATATCTCTACTTTACTTCCTTATTTCAGAATTGCTATTTCCTGAAAATCATCCCTTCAGAAATACCCCACGTCCCCAACCATTCATCCTGACAGAATCCTTCCAAGCCAGCATTCACACTGGATTTCCCGTTTATTTCTTATTCTGTCTGCTGCTTTTAATATCTTCTTATTTTCTCTTTCTAGAAATCCCAATGTTCCATTTCTTTGTTCTCAGTTTGTGCACTTCCCTTCACTGAGACATTCACATTCCCTTTTCCATTCAATGTACTTTGCATTTCTTTTCAGCTCTGTTTCCTATACTTTTTCTCTCTGTTGTTGTCCATGAGTTCTGCCCCCACTCTACTTCCCCTCACCCCAGCCTTTACCACTCAAAAGTTTTCCCTCTTAATAGTTTTTCTTCACAAGCTTTTCTACTGTCCATGATTTATCACCTGGAAACTCCTTCACTGCCTCTCTCATGCTTCATGCAAAAAATTTTTCTTTAGATCAATAATTTCTACCCTTTTTTTTTCCCTTTTTATTTTGTTTTCTTCTGATATTGTCAGAAGAGGAAGGTGCAATTTCCTTGACTTTTGATAGCCAGAAATAGAAATGGCAAACTCTTTTCTGGTGATTTTGAATGCTGTTGCCCCAGTAATGCACTACTTAACACACATCAGGCATCCCATCGTAATGGACAGCCCCACACACACTATCATCAGTAACAAAAGGCCGATGGTACTCTGTAAATACCACCTTGGCTACACACCTTCATCATCTTTAAAGTCATCTGTAGCAGAACAGTTTGTCTGTAGCATTTAACTTCCTTAATTTTCTTCAGAATGGTGAACGAAAGTTTTTAAGCAGTAGGAGGTCACAGTCTGTCACATGACAGAATGCAGGAGAATATTCATGATTTTATTCCTGAACAGCATTTTTCCTCTGTTCAGGAATAGAAAAGCAGTGAAATCCATTATCTACTGCAACTAGGACAAGAATTTTGCCACTGATTATGAAGTCCAAGATCCTGTCCAAAACTGAGTATTTCACAGTCTCTTCTATCTGAGCTTGAGTTTCATTTCCTCTCACTTTTTCTTTCTTTTTTAGGGCACACCTAATCTCCAAGTAGATTCTTTCTTCTCTTGCTTTGCAATTTACTTTGAAAGCACAGCTCTGCAGCATGTGAAAATCAGAGGTAGTGTTGCAGAGCAGAGAGAAGTGCCACTAAAGCACAGCTATTATATCATATCAGGGTGATGAACCTGCACACAACTGTTTATAAAAATGAGCATAACAGATATGCCAAAAAGTACAAAGGTTTTTGAGATATGTTATTTTTTGCTCAAGATGCTTTCTGTGTTGGTTTCCCTGAGCAGAGCTCCACTTCTACAGCAGCGCAAGAAAAAAAAGCAAGAATGGGAACCTTTGATTAAAGATATTTTACTCTCTGAAACATTATATTGCAGAGTGTGGGTGTTTCTGAAATTTTGTTAGTAGGCTAAAGACAGTTTTCAATTTGAAGAGATAAAAAAGAGGTGTGTGAAATGTAAAAGTGAGGGACACTTGGTTTGTTGTATGGGTCTTGTGGAGCAGTATACCTGAGGATCTAACATGAAGTTTCTCAGATGCTAGATTCTGGTTGTAAATTATCTGATTGCACAGCTCACCAAGAAAAATTCCACACTTCTGCTAGAGATGTCAATGTGTGACTACAGCTCTGGGTGCAAAGAGCTCCTATGTGCTCATAATCCTAAACAGGTAACCAATGATAACAATCATCTCCCTGGTGTCAGTGTTTGTGAGCCATCCTGAAGTGGACCATGGAAGGTAAGAGCCAAATTTAGTTCTGTTTACTTCTTCATGCATCATTAGTAAGCAAAATAAGTTCATTTGAGCATTTCCTTCTTTTCGAACCTCTTTATTATTCTACTCCCTCTCTGCTATCAAAGCTTCGCGGTGGGAAAAGCCATTGGCCGGATTCATTTCTGGATAACTACAGTGATGAAAGTGGATTGTGAACTGTGTTCCACTCAGAATTCTACCAGGTTTGCTCTTCTCTGCTCTGAACCAGCAAAATTTTGCAGCCATCCGTAGACATATTCTACTTCTGCTCTTACTCTGTGCATGCTGTAATCCCCGATCTTTTGAGAAGAAACAAAATACAGAAGGCATAAAATACAATGATGAGCCTCACACTCCTTATTGCTGCTAGCAAGTGTCTTATTTGAGCTGTAGGTTTGGTAGCAAGGGGGCACAGATGTGGTGGTTTCCCTGACTCATGGGAGTGGAGAGGACACATCCACACTTCCACAGATGATTGAAGAGTCGTCTGCAAGGCACTTCTGCTGCTGCAGCTAAGCAAGCAATGCCAAAGAAGAGGTCAGCAGGAGCTTTAGTCTCTGCTTCCTCTCTGCTGCTTCCCCCTCACCAGCCTTTGCTGTCATCTTGTGTGGGACTGAAACATCTGGCAGTGGGGGAGGAGGAACATCCCATCACTTCTGTCAAATATTAGCCCAATTGGAAGGGTCAATTGCAAAATGAAGGTTATTCTGATGTGTGTGACATAAATCTGAGTATTATTAGCTGTCAATATTGCTTGTTTCTTACTAGTACCTTTGTAAATGATTGCAGTAAAGCTTCATTGGAAATAACTTCTTAAAATATTTATTTGTGTGATTTCAGAAGCAGCAAAAAGTGTGAAATACTCTAAGGAGGGGAAGACAGTAAAACGATAGGAACCGCAAAAATCTGCTTATTTTAACTAGGCACGAAGAAATTGCCAACAATGGCCTGTATTTATATTTCTTCAGTCTGTCACACCAAAACTTGCTTGTCTTGGAGGCTGGAAGCTTAAAAGAAAAAGCTGCTTGGAACAGGTTTCAGAGAGTTTGAGCTAAGGAGAAAAGCATCTGTACCTTCTGCTAACACACTACAAAGGTTTACCCACCAATGCCAGGTATCCAAATCCAGAGATTTGGGAGTGTTCCATATGTTAAAATAACTCTTGATTACTCTCTGAAGCTATTTATATTTTTCCATTTTAGTATTCTATTTATTAATACTGTTCAAAATTAGCATGAAAACCTCCCCATGTTCTCCAGTCAGCAGGTAGCAGACATCTCGTGACAGCTATTTTATGAGGAATATAAATAGCAAGGCAAACTGTACAACTTCCAGTTTGATTCATTTGCTGATGCTTTTTCTGATTCATTTACAATTATGCCAGTAATTGGCATAAATCTTTAGAGATATTTGGAAAATGTCCATAAGTAGATAACCTAATTATAGATTGATCCCAGTGGCAGATATGTTGTGTAATAACCACTTTCTTCATGTTTCAGGAAGTGCAAAGCAGATTCCTAAGGCAACAGACTAGTGGAGGCTGTGGTCTGTTGGGTTGTTATGGATGGAATAGGGGAACTCAAAGGAGATTTGACTGCCTGTCCTCTCATGGTGCTCTTTTGGATTCTAGGTGCTTGGAAAAGCAAAAGCCCCAGAAAATCTAATCCAAATCTAATTGTGAGACAATTATAACTTTTTATGAAAACTGTTTTAAGTTTTATGAAGGAAGGAGTCAAATGAGATCTTCTGCCTTTCTATCTCATAAAATTTAAAATAAATAAATAAATAAACAGCATAGCACCTTCAGTTTTTCAGATTACACCAACTACCTGTTCCACTGCAGATTTTCATAATATCCTAGAGCTATTTTCCCCTCTAGATAAATTCTCTGAGTTGCTGCTGTTTCCACCAGAAGCCATTTCTAAAAAGACAGGCTAAACACAGTATCTATGATCAGGCTCTTTGAGAGACCGATTTTCTCAGCTTTAAAGCAAAGCTACAAGTTCTGACCCTAGATTCAAACTGGCTTATCGCGGGTTGCTTTAGGACTTCCATGTCATCTCTCTACAGAAAGTATCTGCACATAAGATAATCACAAATGGGTAGTAATGCACCTTGCACAATTTTCCAGAGTTTATTCTGATATATCAAAAGTGATGACAATTTTGCAATTGCTTACATGTATTTGAGTGTTTTCTCATTAAACCAGAATAGTTTTACCATGCTAACACATTTCCATCCTTTCACTCTTTTTAATAGTGAATAAACTTTGTAAAATGAAGAAAAGCATTTTCAACTTTCCCACCTTCAAGAAAGAATAATTTTGCTTTCATGAGCAGAAGAAAAACATTTGTTTCACATTACACGATGATCTAAAAAATGCAAGTATTGATATTTGACTTTTCTGTAACTGAAAGTCAATTGAAAACTTTGAAACTTGCTCTAACTACACTTACATTCATCATGAAGATTAAACTGAGTGTTTCCATTGCATAGATGAAACTATTTCTGGCTGTTATTTTTTTCGTCAACTTCATTTCTTCAAAGTCAAACAGACACAAAATAACAATTGAATTTGTCCAAGAACGTCTGCATGATTAACCCTGAGTTCTGGCATACTTCGTAATATTAAGCCTGTCCCTGTTCCATAATTTCACACACAATGTAATTTACATAGAGCATCATAAGATAGTGATCCCTAAGGACTCCAGTAATATGTAAGACAAAAGCATCTTATAGAGAAGAGTTCACAAACTGTCATGGCAAAATTTCTATTTGATTTTAACCAAAACATAATAAAATCCCAACTGTGAATTTACATCTGGTTAATTTTTATATGCTGAAGTTCACCACATAGGTTTGTTGATACATCACACTTTCTCAGAAATAAGCCATGAGAAAAGATTGGCCTTTATCTTCAAGTGGGTAGATTTTTGTAAAAGTTCACAGCCCCTTGCTCTATCTGTCATTACTATCTGTTAATAGGTATAGGGAATGGAATTGCAGAGATTGTTGAGACTGCAAAAACAGCTAAGGAAATTGAAAAAAACCAGTCTTTTCAAGACACTAGTCATCCAGAACCAGAGAGCAGATAGGGTTAACACTGAAAATAAAGCCAGCATTGGCATAGGTCTTATCTACTTTGTAATTTATAATACTCCTGGACTTTCAATTTCTAATCTCTAGCTTGAGAGAGATAGGGACTTTCTGCAATTTGTGTGTGCCTTTCTTTGAAAGGCTTATTTCAGCTGCTGCTGAAAAACCCACTGAAGCATAAATCTTATCCTTTCAGTCAGAACCAAGTAGCATTGTCCTCACTGATTTATCCTCTGTTTATTTCCTCCAGCAATCTCCTCTGATTTACTTCCTTGCCTTTAGGATAATATCACAAAAGTAAATTGACATGCACATTAACAAAAATATATTTAACTGTCTTACTCCCTGCTCCATTTACATGTCCACAGAAATCCTTATTGAGGGGCTCAGCACCAGGAGTCATTTTGCTCCAATTTCACCATTACTTTGACTGCCTGTCTTGTCACAGTGTGTGTAACTTTTGCTCATAAATTAGGCAGATTTCAATTCTCTATGACTAGTCAATAGTGGACACAGATTTCCAGCTTGGAGTTCTATCTAGTAATACAGTTGATAAGCAATATCTTTGCACATCAAATTTTAGAAATGAGTGTGTCATGCAATGTTATCAGTGAGAACTTGTATTTACATTTTATAAAACCAGCTATAAGGAATGTTCAGGAGCATTATGAAAATTGCAAATAAAGAATACATGCTCTTCACTTATAAAAAGATTAAACAAAGCAGTTAAGGGTTATATCTGTCTCTCTTCCCCAAAGAGGCTCTTGATCTAAATGGAATAATCTTTTATATTATTACTTTATTATTGTTTTATTATAGTGAGCTATATTTCAGCCTGTTATGGAATGTCAGTTATTATACTACATATCTTTCATATTCTAATGAATTTCATTCTGTCTTGGGAATTTTGTTCTGAAAATTGCCTTCTCCTTTTCTCTCTTTTTTTTACTTTATTCTGAAATTATAATGCAAAAGAGTCTCATTTCGGAGTTTACCCATGAGACATGCAAATGTACCTGTCTCTTCTAGTGAATACCTAATTCTTCAGAAGAGATTTTTGTTCCAAAAAAAAGGTTTATGTTGAAGAAAATATGTGATTTGTACTCAATAGTCTAATGTCTTTCATTGTCTCTCTCGCTTTTTCGTAAAACTGCGGTACAATCCTAAAGGTAAATTTGAGAAGTCCGTAAAAGTAAACTTGGCAGTCATTTCTAAATTCTGGCTTCTGTAAAGAAACTTGTGGAAGAAAAGTAGAGTGGAACCAGAGCTGGTGGAGCTGATAGATGCAGTACAGTGCCCTGGCAAAGTAATGTAAAAGCTTAGATGCTTCACAGGTTTGGCAAGAAGAATTAGCTTTGTAGATAATTAATGGAAATACATTTAACATATCTGCTAAAGTCACTGTTTAGTTTTCCATTCTCTATAGTTAGCACTTTGCAGTACTTGCAACAGGTAACCATGGAAGCAAGACAAAGCCAGAAGAGACTAATGTTAGGGCTCCCCAGCCCAGGCAATATGCTGCGGTGGTCCTGATTTCCTTAAAATAACTTTATATAGTGCTTTGGAACTTATTTCTTTGCAGATATAGTTAGCAGAGAATTACAAGTCTGAAAAACCAGAAGATACATAACAAGAGTTGTGGCTTTGCCCAGGACTCCATGGGCTTAATTGTGCTTGCACCTATCCTGATAGAGAGGTTGAGGCTAAATCAGACAAAATAACAAACCCCAGGTAATTGGTTATGTACTCTCTTTCTTCAGAACTGAAAACAAAACACTTTACTTGCTTTCGTTTAAATAATATTCTTTAAAGTTAATGTTTTGGGATTGTTTGGTGAATATGTGCATTTCTTGGAAAAAGGAAAAAAAGAGATCACAACAGAAGCAAAATTATCACAGGGAAGGTCAAAAAGGAGTGCTGATAAGGGTTTTCTTCAGTGAGAACAGTTTTTAATGGAATACAGCGCTTTGACAAAGCCTAATCTCTTCATGTAAATGTGTCACTTTAAACAAACCCTCATTGCAAACTTTATGTAGCTAAAGGGCAAAAGCTGAGGAGAAAAATAAAAAACAGTTTCACAAACATACCATCAGGAAAATGCTAAGGAAATGTCCTGAAGGTGTTGAAGAATTATATGCAAATCCCCCACTGTTTTGGATCGATGAGGAGAAGCTAATCCTTCTCAGTCTCTCCTTTTGAAGCTGTTTTTCATTATTTATTGCTCCCAATAAAGAAGCTAAAGCTGTAACCTGTGCACTAGGGCACTCAATGGGGAAGAGAAGGGTCAGCCCTGAGTCAGGCAGAAGTGGGAACCGACACATGATCTCCTATGGATTGGGTGAATATTTTATCCACAATGTCATGGTGGGTTATCTTTTGGTGGTTTTGTTTTCTGTCTTAATTTCGCTAATGAAGAATATGCAAATATCCTGGCTTTATTCCAGTAAAGAATAAAAAAAAAACCCAACCTTTCTATTTTTCTGGGCTATAGCCCTTGTTCTCTAGATTTCTAAAATCTGAATGAGATAAGATGTGAGAATGCAGCAGAGACCAGACAAAGGTCTTGTACTACAGATGGGTCAAAGCAAAGATAAGGAAGCTGAAGAATAGATTGTGTCTTTGGCAGGAAAACCATTAATTGATATTTCAAGACATCTTCTGTTCAGACACATTTAAACAGTTGGGTTCTAAATATTTTCTAATATCCAAATACCTCAACTTGGGGGAAGGGCTGATACCCTGGAGGGTTTTACTGACATTCAGAGGAATATTAACAGGCTTCAGAAACTGGTGAATGTAAACCTCACGAACTTCAAGCAGGAGAACTGGAAATATGTAGGCAGGAACCATCCCACACATCAGTATGTGCTGGAAGGTCAGCTGGACTAAAAGCAGCTTTGGCAAGGAGGGCCTTGGGGTCCTGGTGGACAATAAGCTAAACATGAGCTTTCAATGCACTCTTGTAGCAAAACAGGACCTCTGGTATCCTGAGTGCACTGGGAAAAGTGTAAAGTGTTTCCAGAAGGTCGAGGAAGGCAAACCTTCCCTTCTACTGAGCCCTGGTGAGACTTCACTGGCAGTGCTGTGTCCAATTCTGAGCTCCCCGGGACGAGAGAGACATGGACGTACTGGAGGCAGTTCAATGAGGGTCCATAAAGATGGAAGGACTGGAATCTCTCTTCTATAAGAAAAGGCTGAGAGAGCTGGAACTGTTTAGCCTGAAGAAGAATATGCTTGAGGTGATCTTTTCCCTGTTTATAAATGCCTGAAGGAAGACAATGAATGAGATTTTCTCAGTAATGACTGATGACAGTAAAAGAGGCAGTGAACACAAATTAGCATCTGAGCACACTAGAGAACCCTTTTTTACTGTGTAAGTCACTGGCACAGGTTGTCCATAGAGACTTTGGAGTCTCCATCCTTTGAGATATGTGGCCCAGCCTGAGTAAGGAAATTAGACCCGATGAGTCCAGACGTCACCTGCAACCCAACAATTCTGTCATTCTTGAGTTGCCATTTCTGAGAGCTTTCTTCACTGAATTCTGTTTGAGAATTCTGAGATAGACACAAAAATATTTGTCCTTGTATTAAGGATACACTTCTCAAGCAGGACCAATAACCAATACAGTGCATATCCAAACTGTACACCAGACAAATGTAACCACATATAAATTATTAACCACCATGGTTTCACTGTGACCTACTGCAAGGTAGTTATTGAGTAATAAAGAGTTGACCTGAGAACTAGAGCCAGTCCACGTTTCAGGAATTCAAGAGCTAACTGTTGAAGATATCTTCTCATGTAGTCAGTTTTATTTAAATGTTTCAGAACTTACCAAGGAGCATTTTGTTCTTTTTAAGTTGTGAAAGCTCCTGACAATCTCCTTTTGCTTAATGGCCCTGCAAATTCTCCTGGAAGATGTTAGAAGAATGTGTGTTTATGCCGACACCCAATAACCTTCTTTTAATATTTTTGAAAAACTTCCAAGGCATCACACCAGCTTTGTTTCAATATAAACATCTTTTATTCTTGATTTCCCAATGACAAATCTTTTCAAAAAGACACCAGACAATGTTTGCTCTTTGAATGTTTATGAAACATTTTCACTCATTTAACTGGGTCCCACCATTTACCAGGAAGATATTTAATTAATCTGGAATGCTCTCAGCCCAGAAACTGTGACCTGGAAAACAGACAGATGCTGCAGATACAGCCCTGTTTGTAGTGCAGCCACACAAAACCAATTTTTACTCATGGTAGAACTAAATTCTCGTTTATCTTATATGCATATTGATTATATAATTATTACATGCACAATTATAAGGTCCTTTTTCCTTAGGATGCTGTACATTTGAAAGACAACGTTGACTGAGGGGTCATATTTAGAGGATAGCCATGCCTACTGTGTAGCATGCCAAACGTAGGCATTTCTGTGATTCTTACTCTAACCCCACTTGTGTCCACATTGTGTCCACAATGAACAAAATAAATGACTCAACTTTTATGCTCAACTTTAAGTTTAAGCAACAGAGAAATAGAATTACCACACATTTTCAGTTAGGGAACTAATGTGGGAAGAGAGAGCAAAAATCTATTAAATCAGAGGGTAAAACTAGCTGAATTATTCAATTGCTTGCTTAAGATGACAAAGGAATACTGTAACAAAAGGAAGCAGATTCCAATTTTCAGTAATAACTTAGAAGAATGTATCCCATAAAAATTATTTTCTTTGTTTCATTCAAACTTTTTCACCAATATTCCAAAAGCATTCAACTAGACAAAAATCTTATGGAAATAATGTGGTAGGTATTAGCAACCAGAAGAAATTCTTGATGTTAAACCATGTTGGAAAACTTCGACCACTCCCATTTCTACCACTAGTGTGTCTGTAGACAGCAAAGTTCTGGTGACATATAGAAAGGTTCAGATGGGCAGTCCTAATATATGCTCTTATTTCAGGACTCTATACTCACAGAGATTGCTGAAAATGAGACATGACATACAAATCAAATAAATAAAATTTTTCAAAAATGGTACTGTCTGCCTGCTCCACATCTGACTTTGAAGATAGATCTGATATGAAGGGTACCATAGACTTTCTAAATGTGCTGCATAAAAAAAGCCCTCAGAACAGAAGATAATATTCCAAAAATCATGTTAGGCTTCTCAAAGATTAAATAATGAATCCATATGATTCACTTCCTGTAGTCTTACCATCCTCCATAGGTAAGCAGTGTCTTGTGGTCCGAGATATGAAAGCTGGGCAACCGGTTGTAGGAAACCATTTAATATTAATATTTGAAATATTCTTATTTTATTATTTGTGGTTTTTTTATTAACAAGCTGCTAATCATTTTGAGCAATTGCTCCTTATGGGACCTTGGTATTTTCATAGACCAAAAGAAATCTAAAATATTTGAAATCGAATGTACCTTCTTAATTTTCAGTGCCAGGAGCATCTGTCCTGTCATCTTATGCTGGATCACTTATTGTGGTGGCTGGCAGAGGTTGTCCAGTGTCTGTGCTCATCCAATGACCATAATTATCCAGTGCTGGAGGCTCCTAAGACTTTTCCTTAGTAGCACTATGTTTGGCGCAATATTCAATACTTTCTGTGTTTTAAAATACAGTATTTCAATGTTCAATGTAAATATCTAATATTCACAGTGTGTCTAATAGATATACTATAATATATGTATATATTACGGTCTGTAGAGCACTTATATCTGAAAATGTGTATTTTGAACATTTCACAGGTAGGATAAGTGGAATAAATAAGGGCACATTTTTTTCTTAGTGGATGATGCTGAAGTACTTAGATCCAGGAATAATTGCTCCAGACGAGGCTAGGAGCTGGCTGACAGAAGGGAAGGAGATCTATGACTGGGAAGAGGTCACCTGTGGGAAAACTTGGACAACACATTGATGCATTCATTTATCCCTGTGCTCCATGGATGCAAATTGTCATCATGGTTTGCCTGATGCATTAATGAGCACGTTCTGGGGATTTTGGGGACGGCCAGGGGTGTTTGCATCGTATTTCTGAGGCAGATGGCACTAGATGGCACTATCTCAAGGGCTTTCACAGCGTGTTGTGGGCGAGCAGCAGGCAGTCACTCTGCCTGTTTGGTGGTGGTAGTGGGTGGGTGGCGAAGCAAGGACTTAAAAGGCAAGGGAACTGGTTTTCTTACACTCACTAATACAGCAGGATTATTTATGGAGGCAGAGCCACTGCCTGAAGCCAGGATCCGCTGTCAGCCGAGCTCATGGAACACCAGCTTGGCTGCAGCTTGGTCATGCCCACCTCTGTTCTGAGGGTGGATAAATGTATGACACTTTTACACATGTGATTTGAGGAGTTATGCAGGGAGAATCCTTCTCATTTCCCCTTTAAAGAGAAGCTGATTCACACGCCCTAGAAATTGATGATGATGCTGCTTAGCAGAAGGACAACAGTATCTCAGTGCGTGTGTGTCATGTAGAGGAGATAATTATGTGATTAATTGCACAGCCATATGAGAAACCAATCTGTGCACTAAAATCTAGGCTGTAATCCATCGCAAACAAAACTTATTCTGACCATTCAAAGAGGAAGTCTGAAATATTCCTCTTGGTATGTTATGATAGGGTTTTTTCCCTTCAAATATTAATTTTCTGCCAGTCTCCCTTCCATAGCAATTTTATTTTCTTTTATAAAATTCTCTTTCATAGAGTAAGTCAGCATTCAATACCAGTTTGATATTTTGTGACTTTTTATATTAGCAAAAAGACCTTTTTACCCCTGAATCTGGATTTTTAGGATGGGATACACAGCTCTCACTTTTAGCCCCAAGACGAGCTCTTTGAAGTGACACATTACATTCTATAAAGCATTTTCATGTCATTTGTTGAGATACTTGTATTTTGCTCTGGACTAAGAACACACCTGTGATATGTCTTACTGTCACATAGTGTGAAGATTGCTGTGAAGCTCTTGTAATTTTTTTAAAATTCCTTCTTTTGTTCTTAATAACTTCAGAATAAATTTACTGATATAGAATAGTGCAAGAGCTTTTTTATTAGGGATTTTTTATGTCTGCGTTATCACTACTATAAAGTCAGATAGGAGTTGATCTTCATAATTTAAAAAGTTGAGAATTTGCCACACAGCACAGATGTAGTAAAATACACTGGGTTTATACACTCTCTTTGGAGGTTTGTTATGTAGACTTTTTTTACAGCTTTACAGTTTCTGGCTTCAGGATACTTACTATTAAAACAGATTCCTTAGAAGTCTATGCTTCAGTATTATCACTCTGAATTCTTGCTTGTCAATCTGGGGCTACAGCTTTGACAGAGACAAGAAGCTAAATCTTTGCTTTAGAAAAGGACATTCAAACTGAGCGTATAATCCATTTTTTTAGTAAATCTAAAACCACACAGCATTCAGGAAATGAAAATGGCATAATGTCTGTGGCCTGGGATAGGGAAAATGATGAACACTGTAATTTCTGCAATGTAATTTTTGCCTTGTATTGTGTACATGCTGTGCTGGGAGACTTGCCTCTCGTGCAGATCAAAGAAAGATGCAAAGGTCAAATCCAGCTGAAATCCCTGCTAGTGCACCTGAGGTGTTTGCTGAAAACAGCAGGCAAGGACCGGGCTAATCAGGCAATAAACTGGCACTCTGTGAGAGCTTGCTGTTTCTCCCTGTGTTTGGGATAATTCCAGTATTTGTTGATCCAGAGCTGCATGAGGATTTGTGCACAGCTTTAAAGAATTTATGTTACCTCACAATTACAACTTCCACCAAGAAAAGGGGATATTTTTTCTCTAATCCCTAACCATATAGAACTGCTGAGGTTTCAGCGCTTCTACAATTTCCTGAAGACTCAGTCAAATTCCCTTTTCTTGACCCTTTAAGTATGTTCTGTTGCTTCAATAAATGATAAGAAAAATTCTGTTTCTATATGTTATAGATATTTTGAAGTGCCTGCAGCCACCAAAGCTACTTACTTCTGGTTTTTCTAGTTACTTCAGTCACATATCTTCCCTTTTTTCCCATTTCACTCACTTTTGCATTTGCATACACATTAAAATCCAATACAAACAATCTTTCTCTTGAACAATAGCACCGAAATTAAGCTTACATTAGGAACATAGATCAAAGTCCCTCTGGCTCCTGGTAACTGAAGGCTTTCTCCATTAGCAGAGACACAGAACAGAAGTGATCATGAGTCTACAAGGGAAGCACTCAGCTCACCACACCTGGAAGAGAAGACATTTGGGCTCCCATCACTACTTCACTTAACAATCAACACAAAATCCATTGTGGGCTTAGATCATAAGGCCAGAGTCCTGTGACTGGCCCTGCTACTGGTTAAACTGCAGGGATGTCATGTAAACTACACTACCTACTTTCCCTACTACCCTTCTTGGAAGAAACTGTATTGCATAAAAGATAGAGTGTTTTTCTGGCAGCTGAGAATTATCAGCTCATGGTTTTTTACAGAAAAGACTAGTAAAATCTGTGGAAGCTTAAAAGAAAAAGAGTTCAAGTCACGATCACATTGTGTTTGTGTACCTTACCTCTGTGTCTGTCGTTGATAAAACCATGTTGAGGATAACGGATTTGGTTCTGGATAATATAGTGGAAGGAGGGCATCAAACTTGTCTGTCTTTAAAAAAGAGCTAGAAAAAAGTCAACAAGTTTCTTTTTAGTGAAAAACTTCAGGCACTCAAAATTTTTTAAGATCAAGTTATAACTTCATCTAGGTAAGAATCAACCTGACGAATAGTATTTTCATAGATGGATTTTTGGTGAATTCAGTCCTAGGGTTAAAGTATAATAAAATCCAACATTTGGAATTTGAAGCCAGACAAATTAAAATTAAAAATCATGTGAACATGATTCATTGAGTGGCTATCTGATTAACCAAACTGTTTGCCAAGAGCTACAGTGGATTCTTTATCCCTTTAAATCAAGATTGAATACTGCAACACTTTTTCTGCCACACTTTCATAAATTGCAGACAAGACCTGCTCTGCCAGTCTGGAGCAAGGTGGGGTGCTGCTGATCAGGAGGGTGGAAATGGAACCACAGCTCAGCTCCAGGTCTTCCCCTCCTCTGGTTTGGGTGATGAGAGAGAAGAGGTAATGGTAGTGAAGATCTGAAGTGGTGACTCACAGACCCAGCTAATATTACACATTCTGTGACTATATCAACCAATAATCAATTTGATATTGTTTGATTTTGTTTGTTTGCTTTGTTGTTTTGGGGCTTGATTGATTTTTTCATAGAATCACAATGAATAAAGTTCATTTTGGTGGCTTAAGTTTGACTGATTTTTGATGTCTTAAATTCGACTGATTTTTGATTGCGTTCATAGAAGCCAAAAATAGGACCAGATCAGCCAGGGGCTATAGTATCATATTTATTCCTTTTGGCATTCCCCTATAGTGCTAACTACATCTGTACTGCTGAATGTTTCTGCTCCAGGGCCCAGTGATAATAGTTGCATTCCCAAATTATTACCTTCCAAGGCAAACTGGGCACAAATACATTGCATAGCACTAAACCTGTCATCTTGATTATTTTTGTGTGGTTTTCCAGTTCAAAGCAACGGTTGTCATGCCAGAAATCTGTCACAACCGGAGAGTTTTAGAGCATGCTGCTGAGAAAATTCCAGGTTGGTGGAATATGCCACCTGGAGGTGGTGTAGCCAAGTAGGATAGTCATGAAAGGTTATATTGGCTTGGGGGAGCCAAAAGTGACATGATTGGTCTGTGCTTCCTGGGAGCAGACTTTAACAAGGTGTTCCAAGAACTGTACTTGAGTTTTGTGAAATTGGGTTTACGTATTGTGAGTAGTCAGAGTGCATAAATTAAGTAGGAGCTGAGGCCTTTCCCTGAGGGAATATTCAGGAGATAGTTTTCAGGGGAGTGGGTCTTCCTTCACTGAAGCTCTTCCCTTTTTCAGTAATAACTGAAATATTAAGTATTCATCAGCTCCAGGATGTTAGTGAAGTGATTTTGGCTTCTATAAGCACCAGCTTACTCAGCTGTTAATTTGTCTGTTTCTTCCACCACCTCTTTCTTTTTTTCATCAGCTCAGTGATTAATGTCTGAAAATCCTCTAAATTTTGGTAGTCCAGTTTTGAATACTTAATATTTGACTGCTTGTATCTCGCTGGATATATTCAGTGATTGTAGCAAGAGCTTATAACACTGGTGCCAATAAATGGAAACTTTTCAAAGGGAATCAGAAAAAAATAACCCAAGTATTATTTCTGCCTGGAAACCTTGTCTTGCTGATGCCCTTAGCCCTGTGACAACAATACCAGAGAAAATTAAAATGTCTGCCAACTAAACAGTTTCATGGAGCTAGTCACTGCTGCTAACCAAGATCAAAGTTATTTCTTAAAGCCCATGATCTAATTTCTTCTACCAGGCTAGTTTCTGCTTTTAGTTTCTTTAGTTGGTGAAAGTTGCCAAGAAAAAGCTCAGAAAATCACACATGGCAGTAGTTACAGTGAGGCAGATGTAATAATTCTAAGTTCTTCAGAAATAAATTCTTGGAGGAAATGAAGTACTGATCAGCAAACTCATCCACAGGTTCTTTCTGTGAGTAAATCAGAAGGCACTTGATAACCCTCTCCTTGTGTGATTCTCAGATGTTTTACTTAATCGTTTTCTCACTCTGAAATTAATCAAGTCAATGAAATAAATCACAGAACACCATAGACTTCAACATACATATTACTTGTTAGATTAAGCTTTCCTGTCTGTTACCATGTCTCAAAATGGGCTTGCCTAATACTCTTGATTCGGGCTGGAACCAGGAACAGGAGAGGGAAATATCATAAGAACAGGGGAAAAGTACTAATTTCCTAGTATGTGATACATGTGTTCAAATAACATTCCAGCACAGGAACTACAGGAACTTGGTTAGTTGCCATGTTTATTATGACTTGTAAACAAATGTAGGAATGCACACTCAGCAAGAGCTTAATGAGACCTAGAGGGAATTATTAATCCCTCTAAATTGCCTAATCTGAAAAAAAGTAAAAGAAAATTTAATAGGAACACTTTTTAGCCTTCTGTTTTTGACACCCTGACTTGGGTGGAATAATTCTAAAAAGTTTTAATAACTTATTTTTAATCTGGCATGTTTGCCTGGTAACACAAGCAGATGTAGACATGCCTGAATATCTTTCACAACTTTCAGTTTTCTCATTGGGCGTGTCTTAGATCTGATTCTTTTTGTTGGTCTTCTGGGATTATCTCAAACTGAGGTTTGTCTTTCTTTAATTTAGGTACCCTAAAGTGAGCACCTTGCACTTTTACCAATGCTGAGAAAGAAAGGCTGCTTCCAAAGTATAGGTAGTACTGGGAATTTCAAAACAGAGCCATCTGTATTTATCAAGAAAATTTTTTTTAATGGAGATGTCTTGGGGAATCAAATACACAGATGTAACTTTTATCAGTCTGTGTGTCGTGTATGTTCATACTAGGGTAGGGTGACTAAATGGGCAACAATCTCCATCCTTCCTCTCCTGGGCACCAGCCCAGTGCAGGTTTTGGATGATACAAGGTGGTTACAGTTGTATCTAATCCTGACATAATATTTTGCACAGTTGAAGTCTGGGCTCTTTCTATGGTAAATGGGGAGTAATAGACATTTCCAGAGCATGATTCTGTGTATTTTAAACATACACTTTGGGTGAGATGAATTATCACCGTTCACTAACTGTAGTAGGACCCTAGATACCTAGTCTATGCCTAGATCCTAGATGGCTTGAGTCAGGGGAGATGAATCATTCCTGGTGGCTGCAGAAACAGATGAGTCTATACCAGCAATAAGCATTTCCACCTTCTTGCAGTCTTGGCCCAGCATGAAATGGGCAGTGCTGAGTTAGCTGCTCTCCTTAGAGGGGAGATCTTGTGTAGTAGCTCCAGGCCCCAGCTGGGTAGGTGACTAGATGGAAATCTTACCCTCTCTCTCCTTTTGCTAACCAAAAAAAGGTCATCTTTGTTCTTTGCTTTGTGGAAGGGAAGAGCCTTGCTCCACATCACTTTCAAATCCTGCTCAAGAAAGGAGAGCAGACTGTGGATAGCCTGGAGAGACAATCATAGATAGACTGAGGGTAAAACAGGCATGTTTTAAAGGTGATGATATTGTATTCTTGAGAGCAGTCAGCGACGTAGTAAAACTCCACAGAGACTGGCTCCAGACTGGCCAACACTGCAGTACAGGAGCAGAGTGTAGGGGTACTGTGGCCATGAAGGCAGAGGCTGACCAGCAGTGGCCTGCACTCCAAACCAGTGCTGCAGATAATCCCTTCCACCTACTGCCACAGTTGAGCGTGGACCAATTTGGGATGGAAAGAGCTGGAGGCACTCCAGAAGAGCTGGTCAGAGAAGTCACATAACAAGGAACTATTGCTGCATGGTGCTGGACAGTCAAACCCAAATATGTTGGAAACAGAAGATCTTTAAGCTGCATACCAACCCAAGCCTTTCTATGATTCTATGGTTCTCTACAGCAGAGCTCCCTGTTGCAGAGTGCTTGCACAGGCAGGGAGCCAGACAGAGGCTGCCCCTGCCAGCACCCGTGCTCTGATCAAACTGCCTTTCACAGCACTGACTTAGTGTAATGTTGTTATATAATAGCCAGCACTAACTACTAAGCACTGTGCTGCAAGAGCTTCTCTGCAAAACACAGCCGGTTCTTGTGGAGGTCTCATAAAGCAACAATTTCCCACATATTGTTTGATATTCATAATTACAGATGTTTCCTGGGGAAGGGCTATCCATGAACTGGAGAATTTAAATGCCTATAAAAGAACCCGTTGCTTAACAAGACCCAAACCTCTGGAACGGTCTGTGCTGTTACGTGGATGTGTGGACCCCTGGTAATGTCCCTCCCGAACCACGGAATCATAGAATATCTCAGGCTGGAAGGGATCTGTAAGCATCATCAAGCCCAATGCAGGACTACCCAAAATTAAATCATATGACTAAGGATATCATTCAGAACCTCCCTGACCTCTGACAGGTGTGGGGCTCTGACCACTTCCCAGAGGAGCCTGTTCCAGTGACTGCCCTCAGTGGAGAAGTGAATTTTGAGTCTAGAGAAGGGCAATGGAGCTGATAAAGCCTCAGGAGGGAAAGTTCTGTGAGGAGCAGCTGGGGGAGATGGAGTTGTTTAGCCTGAGGAAGAAGAAGCTCAGAGATGACATTACTGCTCTCTACAGCCACCTGAAAGGAGAGTGTAGCCAGGTGGGGATCGGCCTAAACTCCCAGGCAACCAGTGAGAGGGTGAGAGGAAATAGTCAGCTACTCCAGGGGTCATTTAAGAATGGGTTGCATATTAGGAGGAATTTCTCCACAGAAAGAGTGATTAAACATTGCAATAGACTGTCCAGGGAGGGTGGAGTCCACATCCCTGAAACTGTTTTAGGAGAGACTGGACATGGCACTTAGTGCCATGGTCTAGTTGACCTGAGGATGTTTGGTCACAGGTTGGCATCAATGACCTCTGAGGTCTTTTCTAACTTAATTGATTTTTTGATTCTGTGAATGTACTAGTGGAGTGACACAAGCTGTGTCACATCTTATAACTTGCTCATCTGTAAAATTGCTGTGATTTCTGCCTACTGGGGACTATCTTGAACAAGATGTTCTCTCCTACCTCATATTCTCAGAAGATATCACCCCTTCCTGCAGAGTGTTTGGATGAAGTGGCAACTGAGGTTATATCACTGATGTTAAAAGTAACTTTATGATTCTTTGTGGGAAATAAACTGTTTCTCATGAAGAAATGGTAGCTCCTAAGACTTTAAAATTAGGAAAAAAATATGGGGTTTTTTTCTAGACAGTTGTTTCTCTACCTCTATATTATTGTACCATTTTTGCTTAGCTATGATATTTTTTGTATTTTCAGCTAAAGAATTTAGAATCATATGTATGTTTCAATGATTAAATTTTAGGAACAAGTAGATAAGAGCATACAACATCAGCAAAGCAAATATGTGCTACCTTTGTTTGAAATAAACTGAAACCACTGTAGGCTTCTTACTTTGCATTCAGTAGCAAAAACCATTCAGTCCTGTTGTCAGTCTGCTCTTTCTGCTGCCAGAAGTGGTAACAGCTCACTTTGATTAAGAGATCCAGCTGCCAGCCTAATAATAAAGCTTGGCTTGGAAACTGGAGCCTTTCTCTACCTCGAGACTCATGGCTGGCTGCTGAGATGATTTAGAGATTCAGTGCCGTATCCTCACTGCAGATACTGCTCCATGTGATGCAGCTGCCCAGGCCTGAGGCTGGTAGCTGAAACATCCAGGGATCCCCACAGTGCTTACTTCTAAAAGAGTTTAGATGTATTCTCACAGTGATATTCCCCAGGACCATAAAACACAACAAGGGCAGGTACTAACCAGTGACTTTCTCACAGTCTTGTACAGTAACTCTGCACTAATAGTTAAACTGATTTTGGTTTTTATCTCTCCAGCTGTACCAGCCTAAGGCAGTGTGAATGTTCATGCCTGTATCAAGGATGCAGCCACCTGCCCCAGTTCCTCCCTTCCACCCATGAGCCAAAAAGCCCCCTGGCTCCTTGTGACACAGCTCTTCTCTGGATTCCTGGTGTTTGATAACCTCCTACAGGCTGCACTTAAGATCATCTGAAGAAACAGTAAGTGTAAACCTTCACTTGGATATTGATTGGGAGTTGCCTATTTGCTCCTGGCACTGTTCTCTCACTTACTTTCCAGTCACTCATCATTTGGGATCTTAGTGACTTTCTCCTCTGCTGTCCTCTCCTGTTTCTCTTCAGCTAACATCAATGTTTCTTCTTTCAGCTCCTCCTTCCCATAGCAGTGACAGTTTACATCCCAAACAGCAAATTTTCCACTGTCTCTACTCAGTCTTTAAAAGAAGCCTTGGTGAAATGACCCAAAGAATTCTGTCACCGTGAGCTACAATGAGAACACAAACTGCCTCACCCAAACAGTACCGCACAGTTAGAAGAATACTTTTTTTTTTTTTAATTTTTACTATCTAATACCATAGGGAGTTTCAAGGGGACTTGGTGACCTGAAGTGGGAGGTCAGCCAGAAGTCTGTGTTGTCTTGTTTACTCTTTTTTTGACATATTTTCCAGAAGAATTAGATTAACTGTTATAGAAAGTTTCTTCAATTCATTATTCCCAACCCTAGGCTCAGGAGAGCTATGTGGAGGCTACAGCAAACTTCCAGCAAAACTCCTTTGCTTGGTATTATGACTATTTGTTCTTTGTGCTAATTTCTACCAAGGGCAAAATACAACCCAGAACCCAATCTAAATTCAAAATGTCTTTACAAATAGGGTGAAAGAAGGCACAGCAGGAAGCTTTGCATCTAAAATTTCATACTAGCCCTTGTTTTCAAAGTGCCACAAACAGACCTGTGACAACCACATCTCTCCCTTTCTCCTTGGGTGGCTATGGGCAGTGCTGATGTGGCCTGCCAAAGACTAACCTTTTGCTTTAGTTTTGCCCCTGGATGGGTTTGAGAGAAGGCTGGTTCTCTACTCCAGCTAATTAACTTCCAGCTAGCCATCAGAGCTCTCTGCAATAATGCCCCACAGCAGGAGAGTAAAGGCAAATCTTGTGGATCCTTGGGAACAAAAGCAGTGACTGCATTAGCAGTAGATGTAAAGTAACATCTTCTATTTTGTATTACATCCCACGCTGCTACAGCTGTTTCTCCTTGCTAGGAAAAGAAAAGATAGATTTAAATAAATAAATAAATGAATAAGATGTGCTTCTTACAGCTAATTATTTTTTACAGCTCTATTTCCTCTTCGACTGAGGTAAGGGTTGTGGTACAGGCATTATGCAAGGTATTTCTTTCAGTATCTCATCACTGTTGTCTAATCTTAAACATGTACTGTTTCCTCACCACAAAAGGAGAATAATTTAAAATTATAACAGATATTTTATTGATGTGTCCTGTTCTGCGTGGAGTAGTTCGAGATTAAAAACTAAAAGAGATTTGATTGGAGAAAATACGGTTGAAGAGACTGAAAGCTCCTCTGGCCCAGGTCATGGCCCTCAAGCACATTTGATTACACCAAAATAATTCCTGGAAATGTTTGTTCAACCTATTTGTAAAAAACAATGGAGATTGCAATTCTACAACCTCCCCAGGCTGTGCACATCAGCACTTCATCATCCCTATGATTAGAAACTCCTCTTTCAAGGTCAGAACTACATTTCTCTTCACTGCGATTACTCCCTTTATTTTCAGTGCACACAGGGAATAATTTAAAACTGCTCTTTCTACAAAAACTACTTGAAGACCATTATTATGCCTTTTGATCTTTTCCAGACCAAACGATTTCTTCCAATCTTTCCTCACAGGCCTTGTCTCTTAATCCACCAATCTTTTTCCTCTTTTTCTCACTCCATTTCTTTCTCCATCTCTTCCAGGGGTCTGAATCATTCTCAGAACCAACCCAGCTCAACAAAAGCTGTAATTCAGGTCTAGATTTAAGTCCAAGAGCAGTCATGTAGATTTATTTGTCTGTAAAGTATGTCTTCACAAGTGAGGAGGGTGTCTTCACTCCCCATAATCTATGGAAATCTAGCTAATCCAATCAGTGGAGTCTAGAGATTTGTTCAGGTTATGCTGAAGTAGACTGATTCAGCCAGCTAAACAGCTCTGAAGACTCCACTGGGCCCAGTTCCCTTGATTAGACATGGAAAACTAGTGCTTTTTGAGATGCCTTTGGACCTCCTGCCCAGCATCCAGCTATTGATCCAGAAGGACAGTCTCCTACAGCCTTCATTTTGCAACACCAGGCCCATGTCTAAGATACCCTATGAAATCTCAGCGTGTAGAGGTGGCCTCAGGTATTTATATTTAGGCAGCCAATCTGAGCCCACAGCTGCCATGTAGATTCTTACACTGCATGATCAAGGTCAGGTTCAAATTCAGAGCCTTACTATCTGACTTGTCTTACAAACAGGAAAAGTTAGACATGACAGCAGGAGCTATGCACAGAGCCTATGATGATAAATACTATATATCCCATGATAAAAGGATGGTGAAAAACTTATTTGTATATGGAAAAAAAATTGTAATGTCCACAAGTAGTCAATCTTATCAGCAGAGAAGAATGTTCTGGGCTGTTTTTCATTCTGGGTACTATATCTCAATGCTGACATTCTGGGACAACATTTGCTGGAAGCAGAAAGGGATTCCAGAATAAAAAATTACTATTATTTTTCTAAACTCAGAATGAGAAGATGTTTGTTAGTGAAAATAAATGTGCTATTAGCTGATTTCATCTTTCGGCCTAGAAGATGTTGGCTCTTGTGACAGCTAAACCACCCTCCTCTTCCTACTGCACAAATACATAATACATGAATTAAGTGATTGCTTGCAGCTTCTGTGTTTACACTTTAAAAATCTCATGTATAAAATGGATGGTCTTTCAAAGTTCCATTCAATCTGGAAAGGTTAGTTTCTCCAGGGGTGGAAAGTAGTATCAAGAGGATGATTTGAGCTAGCGGTGTATATGACACAATGAATGAATGAATGAAAGCTATTGCTCAATTATAAATAATTTTCATAGAATCATATAATGATTTGGGTTGGAAGAAACCTTAGAGACAATTTCATTCAAATGCCCTGCTGTGGGTAGGGACATCTTCCACTAGATCAGGTTGCTCAGGGCCCTGTTCAGCCTGGCCTAAACACTTCCAGGGATGAGACATCCACAACTTCCACTTGTTCCAGTGCTTCACCACTCTCTTAGTAAAGAATTTTTTCTTAATATCTAATGTAACCCTGCTCTCTTTCGGTTTAAAACCATTGTCCCCTGTCATGTCACCCTCTGCCCATATGAAAAGTCCCTCTCCTTCTTTTTAAAAAACCCTCTTTAAGTACTGGAAGGTTGCAATGAGGTCTCCCCAGAGCCTGCTCTTCTTCAGGCTGAACAACCCCTGCTCTCCCAGCCTGTCTTTGTAGGACAGGTGCTTCATCCCTGTGATCATATTTGTGGCCCTTCCCTTGACCTGTTCTAGCAGGTCCACATCTTTTTTGTGCTGAGGGCCCCAAAGCTGGATGCAGCACCCTATCACAGGTGGGGTCTCATGAGAGCTGAGAAGAGAGGGGAGAATCGCTTTCCTTGGCCTTCTGGAGACTCCGCTTTTGGTGCAGCCCAGGATGTGGTTGGATTTCTGGTCTGTGAGCCACACTCATGGCTCATGTCCTGCTTTTCCTCCATGAGGATTTGCAAGTCCTTCTCAGCAAGCTAGTCTCAATGACTTCTCCCCATCTATACTGATATCTGGGAAAGCACCAAGTTAAGCACAGCATCTTGCACTTGGGCTTGTTGAACATCATGAGGTTCTCATGGCCCCTCTTCTCAATTTTATCTGTGTTGGATGCCTCCACATACCATTCTGGATCAGATGCTCATGTGGGAAACAGGGTACAAGATGAGTAAAGTAGGGAGGTTAGAAATGAAATCTGAAGGCATGACAAGTTGTCAAGCTCAACAAATACCTGCAGATCCCCTCTAAAACTGATGTAGATACTGTGATATGTGGCATGTCAAGGGTAGGAGACAACAAAGACGACTCAGTAAGCAATCTCTTACTGGATAATCCGGGTGAAAATTCTTGCATTACTAATAAAGTATCAACCCTTCCACTTAAATTTAATTTCTTTGACCTCCTCTGAATGCTGTCTTGAGGCAGTTCAGAAAGGATTAACTGTTTTCCAGGAAAGTGATGCTCTATTGCAGGACCAGAGACTTGCGACCAAAGTACGTGGACAATTCCTGAAAGAGTCTGGCCCCTCACCAATCTCACTTGGTCTCTCCTCTGTAGGTTGTTGCAAGGGGTTTGTCTTCACCTTTTATCTCCTCCTGACCTAATAGAAGTTAGTCTTATTTCTGCTCATCCTCCTAAACATTTGCAGTATTTGCAGCTTACCAGGCAATTCAAGTCAGTATCATTTTTAGCTCACCTTAAACAATTTATTTCAAAACAAAACAAAAACATGCCAAGCTGTTCTGTCAATACTATTCTGTATTGACATTTTTGCTGATGCTGAAAAGCCAGACAAAGAGGGTAGGACATAGAGCTGTGGTTAAACATTTGCTGAAGCTCCATGTTCCAGGGTGTCCATGTGCAGTTTTGAGTCCTCAGCTGTCTGTTTAACAGCCCTTTCTTCCTGACACACTGTGCAATACTGTTGGTCAGTTCCAGGAAGAAACTGGATGTGAAAATACCCAGTGAGATTGATTATATTCCTAAGCATATTCTCCCAAGGCACACTTAGCTACGCTTTAAACAATATTTCAGTTAAAACTTCCTTTTTCCTTTTGACAGATGAATGAAAAGTACTTAGTGGTGTGGTGGTTCATTTCGTAAGCTTTAGAGCAAGGTTGTAGCCTTTCTACCAACACTGTTGTTTCTTGTATTCATAACTGAATTTAGTGCAATAAATGTATTAAATTGGTAACCTGAGCTCATAAACTTGGCATTTTTAAGTGAAGACTGTTCCAATCCTTTTGCCCTTCTGCTCAGAAGCACATCAGCTATGCACTACAGAAGCGAGGGAAATAAGGTAAATTGGAAACTACCAGATTAAAAAGACATGTTTCTGCTTTAATTTGGTGTTACAATTAGTTTCTCTTTTTCTACTTTTTTCTGCCCACTCCTTCCCTCAAGATGCTCAAATGCTTATCCTCAGTGTGCTGGAATTCAATATATTAAAATATTGAATCTACTCTTGTTTGCCTACATGTATATTGAAATCCAAACCTTCTCTTGGAAATCAAGATACTCAGGAGGCTTTCAAAGGTAGCATTTTCTAATGTTGATACTTTGTTATTCTGATATTGCTGCTGTATATTAAAACAGTTTAGACAATATTTTACTAATTATTACTTGAAGGCCACAGTGGAAATTCATGGCCATGCAACAGGTTTGCTGGAGCCTGAAGTAAGAGGCAGCATCAGCAGTCCCTGCTACAACCCTTGCAAGGGGTGATATGGCTCCCCCTGAACCAGCTTGGCTTTAGAGCTCAACAGAGATGTCAGCAGCAGGGCCAAAAAATATCTTGTTTGGGCTAGAGCCTCAAGTACTTCAAAAGCTAGTTCCTCAAGATAATGGAGAAGATCTAGATTTAGCTAAACCAGCCTGTAAGACTTCAAAAAGAAAGGACACGTGCTTTAAGTGGAAAGTCAAGGACTGCTTTCATCTTAGTTCATCTGAGGGTTCAAACATATGTAAAGACTTTCAGGGTTTTGCATTATGAAGTAAATATTTCAAATTGTTTAAGATTAGTACTCATATTTTAAAAGAAATATTTCATATGCTTCAGTTGAGAACAGGCTTTTCTCTTTCCAAGTATCCCAGGTTTGGGTTGGATAGTCAAATTTCTTCTTAAGAGCTGGTACAGAGCACTGGGGTTTTTTGGGATTTTTTGTGAGAATTATGATGATAACATACTGATGTTTTATTTGTTGCTGAGTGATGTTTATTCTTAAGTCAAGGGCTTTTCAGTCCCCCATGCTCTGCCCATTGAGCAGGTGCACAAGAAGCTGTGAAAGAGCTCCACCAGGACATCTGACCAAACTGGCCAAAGGGACGTTCCAGACCACAGAAAGTCTTGCTTGGTGTATAAAATGGAGGGAATTATCTGGGAGGTGCCAATCACTGCTCCGGGATGGGGTAGGCACAGCCCAGCAAGTAGTGAGCAATTGCATTGTGCATCCATTGCTTCTCTTGAGTTTGTTTTCTCTCTTGCTCCTTCCTTTATGTCATAATTATCATTATAATATTATTTACTTTTTTTTTTTCCAAGTATTAAACTGTTCTCATCTCAACCCAGAAGTTTTACTGGTTTTCTGATTCTCTTCCCCATCCCATTTGGGAAGGAAAGGGAGTGAGCAGCTGCTTTGCCAGCTTATTTGCCAGCTGGGATTAAACCACAATTCAAAGTAATAATAATAAGTCCTAGCCAAAGAGTGTAAAATGCCTTTCCTTACCAAGAACTTTGGGTGCCACTGGTGAAAAGTGCCACAGAATTTTCCATTGTGATAATTACTGTTATTAAAATTTAATTCAATTTAGATGGGGGACATAATATTTGAAGCAAAACTAAAATGGCTAAATAAAAGCAGCTTTTTGTTATTCTCCAAAGCATTTCTAACCACATCTAAGCAAGATATCAGCATCTGAGGCTGTTAACTGTGGGAGCACACGTTATTTTTGCTCAAGAATATTGCTTGTCATTTTGTGTAAGGAAAATAAAGTATTTACGTTACTTCTAGGATTTCCAGTCACTATGTAATCTTAAAAGGGTTCCCAGCAGTGTTCTGCAAAGGAACCCAAATACCAAATTTCATATCCTGACTTGGGAGGGACCCACAAGCTTCACCAAGTCCGACTCCTGGCCCTGCACAGGACCACTCCAAGAGTCACACCATGTGCCTGACAGCACTGTCCAAACATTTCTTGAACTCTGGCAGCCTTGTCTCTGTAACCACTTCTCTGGGAATCTGTCCCAGTGCATGACCACCCTCCCAAATTAGGAAGGAGACATAGGAGATTTATGTTGTGTGTTTAACAAAGAGTGAACTTCTCAAACTGCCACCACATTTTTCAAAATATACGTAACATAACTGATCTTAATTAAGTCACTAAAACTGCTCCCTTAATTTCTGGTAATTCTCAAGTCCATCTTTGCTATCCACAACTTCTCTTGTCTTTTGGCTGAAGTCTCACTTTTGCAATCATTAGAAAAACATTTACTAATAAGATAATTTTCTTTGTGTGGGCAGACATCTGCTTCGAATTTAGCTTTCAAAAGCCTGACAGAGTCTCTATCAGTTTACAGTGATGTGACAGTGCTCATTTTACTGTGCTCCACAATAAGAATCTTTTCAAAAGCTTGGTACATTTCAGATACATTGAAAATTATAGTTTTGTTAGTTCCCAGTGTGATTACCTCACAGCGATACTCTATCAAGTTTTGGACACCTTTTTTGGAGAGGAAAAGCAAGCTATTCTTACTGTGCCATGTGCTGTGTACTTACTTTTGTATTAGGAAAATATTCTTACATCTAATATTATTAAAACTCGTGTGCTATTATCTGGTGCACAAAGGTCAGGTATATGCTAGCAGGAGAGTATATCTCAGCAGAAAGTAGGGGAAAAAGAATACAGACAGTATGCTGTGGGTATAGATATATATTCTCTGAAAACTGAAAGAGTAGTTTCCTACTCTCCAGATTGTATTATTGTTAATATTTAAAGAGTGACTAAATAAACAAAGGTTTTCAGAAGCAGAAAAGTGAGGGTGTGAGCAAGTAAATGAAATCTCGGCACTCAACCAACAAAACAGATTTTTTTCAAGCTTGTTTGAGGAGAGTTTTCAAGACTGCAGCACATTCAAGCAGAGGAGATTTCTTCAGGCTGGATGAGCAGTCTTCTGCTAAGCAGTGTTGACATGTATATTGTGCCAACTTTGTAGCTAGGGAGAGTAATTCAACTTGCAGTGTCACAAGTTTGTTCATAAACAATACATTTATGCAAAATAAATAAAAGCAGTTTAAGTAGTATGGAAATAAGTTGGAATCTGAAGAAGCTAAGGAACCAGATTTATGATAAACATTGCCTTAAAGATGGTGTAGATTGCTTCAAAAAATTTATGCAAAATGCATAATTACAGCATTCTTTAATGTATATTTCTACTTCTTTCTTTACCAATAACCAAACAAGAAATTTTGCTTGGATTTCTAAATGATTCTTCACCTTTATCTGAGTAGCTGAGTTTTGCTACTGTAACAGCTGTGGACAAAACCATGAAAATTTTAATAATAAGGAAAAAGGATCCTTGCATAAAGGATCAAAAGCAAAATGTAAAATATATGCAGTCTTCTCTAGGTCAATTCATATTCTGTTCTTATTTTAAAAACTAACATAATTTCAGTAGTTGCAGTGAAGGAAATTCCAATTTACATCACTGCTGCATCAAATTTTTAGCCATTTATATTCTGATGCTCTTTAAAGATTGTATTTTCTGATAGTTTATTTTCATCAGTTGCTTGCTGATTCAAACAGCATCAGCAATTTTGTTACTACTTGAAACTGGAATATAGGAAAATGTTATATTTACATTAATTTTAAGCATTATTTTCCTTCAGAGGGGCATAAATCTTAAAGATGCCTATAAAAATATTGGTTTTATTCTGATAAAAATGGGCTGAATGAGTTTAGGGCTCATGCTCATGGAGAATCTAAAACTATTCTCATTTACACTTTAGAGTTTATAATGCAGTGCCAACTCTGAATGTTGCTGGGAAACAATGACCAAGTACTTGACTGCATTTGTAGTCATGCTGGGTCAACTAGAACAAATAAACAAGCCAACTTCACTATGAGAGTTATGAAGAAAATGCAGGAGTAGAATAATCAGCTTTTGCTCTCTTAGCAGTTTAATGTAAAAATTAATACATGACAGAAGACTTTACGTCTATTCCATTACCAATGGCAAAAATTTTAAATAAAGATGAATATCTTTAAATTTGCATGTCCAATAAGGCAAAATGGAAAATAATATTTTACTAACTCAGGCTGATGAATAGCTGATACATTGAAGTAGCAGGGAAGGTCGTGCATTAAAACTGTGTGGTACTGTTTAGCACAGCCACTGTGGAGTATCCCACACAGTTTGAAATTACCAGGAAGCAGCAATGACCATGGATATGACCTATCCATGGTGGGGGAGTTAGACTATATAATTTTTAATCTCCCTTCCAACCCAGACCGTTCTATGATTTTATGATTCTATATTCTTATTTTGATTGTTCTGTAACACCTGAATAGTATTGACTATGACAAGTTAATTTTTTTCTCAAAAGCTGTCAATGTATAATTCTGTAGAACACATTTAATACAAGGGAGGAAAATATATAAATGTCTTATCAGACAAGACAGTAATTCCCTGCTCTTTCTCTTTGAACACTGGATGGTATTTAATATCTAATAACTTTCTTGTAAGTCTCCAGGAAACTTTCAGATATTTAATGCCATTTTATTTGGAGCAAAAGGTCACAAAATGGTGAGCATTCCCCCTAGTTCTCTCATCCTTTGTTTGACTGTGAAATCTTGATTTAGTTACACACCCAACTATTCCCTCAGGCTCTTAAATACTAAAGTACTCCAGCAAAACCTAGGAGAGATGGCACAATAGATCTGCCTACAGGACATTATTTCCATTAGGAGTAGTGTTCTGCACTGCAGAAAAATGCGCTAATAGCACTGCATTATAATATTAAAATGGGGTTACTGGTGCATGTCACCACTCAGCACAGTTCATTATCTTATGATTAAGTATGTATCAAGATAAGCAGAGATTTATAGATATTTTTCTAAACAGCTGAAGAACTTTTGAAGAGTAATAAAAAAAATACTTTCAGATAAAGAGCTTTGCTTGTTTTGCATTTTGTCTTTTCTTTCTGAAATCCTACATATTCATTATATTCTTATTTTAAGGTTTGAATAACAATTAACGTTTTCTACAAGATGACAAGGGAGTAGAGCAAAATAGCACTGTAGAAAAAGACATGTTAACATTTCATCCAAGGGAACGTTACTCATTACCAGCTTCACAGCATTCAGAACTATTTTGACAGAAGTAATGTGTGCTTCCTCCCTTTTTTCATGCATGAATTAAAATTGTAATTAGTGCATCTGTAGAAAAATCACCACCTAATATACAAATGTCTGCCCATAGATATTTTTTCTCTCTCCCTTGCAGTTCACTTAATAGTCTCAATTCTTCCATGGTGTCAGGAGGACTAGTGGAATTTCACTACAGCATCATCTCATTTCATTGTTTAAGTCTGTGGCTATTAGATAACAAAGTGCAACATAAAATTTATTCTTGCAGCCATAGTGTAATTTGGAGAGTTCTGCTTTGTTTGAAAACATTGGAGACATCTCCACTGTATTTTTTTATTTTTGAGAAAGTGTATTAAAATTTGTTACTGTAATGCAGGGTACATCCACGGGAGCAGGCACACACTTTCATTGTTCCTGTTGACTGGAGTAAGAGGGACACCTACAAGTGAAGACACCAAAAGTGATTATGTGAACATTTAGCTGTGTATTTATAGATGCTGGTGTTTCTCACAATATCACCATATACCTCCGTTCCCAAAGTGGCCTTAACATTTCAATATCTTGTTTTTCAGCAAATCACCTTCCATAAAAGAAAATAACTGGAAATGAGGCAGATGTTAAAAAGTAGATGTTAAAAAATTCAGACTGCCATAAGAGGTTCCCTGGCTACGGTATTTCCTACTGCTAGAAAAATTACAGAAAACAAGAAAGTTTTGTTCCATAATGAAGGAAATAATGTGGAGATGCAGCAGGCATTGGTTTCCTTAAGTGCTCAAAGTACACTTAATGGTGAATGGCTTCTTCACACTAAGGTGTGTTTCTAAGATAACAAATTCTTAACTATTACAACTTTTTAAAGAAATTATTGGAAAAGGAAGAACTCATACTCCTCTGCTTTTTCTATTTATTGTTTGCCCTTTCCTTTTTCATTTTCATTTCTTCCTTCTTTCTTTCAATTTTTTCTTTTGTTTTTTTTTTCTTTTTCCTTCTAAGAGGCAAAACACTAAAGCCCACTACATCTCTCTTTCAGTGACATCAACTGTTTAGAGGTGGTTCTTGACTCCAACACTCTTAGCTGTGGCTTGCTTTATCTTTCAATAACCAGCAGATAAGTCTTCAATATTCTGAAAATGGGGAATAAAAATGCTTATTTGAATGCACAGAAATGGAGGACTCAATATAAAATACCAAATGTGTAAAGTTAAAATAAAATTATTAACAGCAGTCAAGGATTCATGAAATGCTAAAATTTTGAAATTATATTGGTATTCAAGATTATTGGACACTATTTTATTACATAACAATCTGAAATAAGACCGAAAAAGAAATAAAAAATTCACAGGTGCATCTTTTAGTACCAAAGTGTTGTATATATTTCAATCTACACTTCTATACAAGTATCAGAGCAGTTTGCTGTATCTGAATGTTTCTTAAAAGTGTGAAAATTTATAATCATAACTCATCTGGTACCTGAAGAAAGCTCACTTTGATTAAACAATGAGGAAACAAACCCCAAAACAATGAAGGCACAGATCCATATTGGTATTTATGGACTTTTCTCCTAACATACCCAGGCCCTAACAAGAAAAACTATGTGCCAAAATGTATTTGTGCATTCAAATGCTTTATCTTCAGATCTTTCTGTGCCTGCATAAGAAATTGAACACGAGTTTCCTAAATCAGAGTTATGTGACTGAGTAAAAGATCTGGCTCCTTTTTTACCTTTGTTCCCTCCACATGGGGGAGGGAATGTTCACTTGCTCTGCATGCCCATAAATAGAATAAACACTCCCAAATATTTTAGGGTAACTAAAAGTCATCTATGAAATAGGCATTATGACAACATAAAAAGAAAGATGAACAGCAATGCCACAAGTTTTTTCTGACCATGCCCACTTTTCTCCAATTAAAGAATGAAAAAGATTATTAAGAAAAAAAATAAAAGAGAATAAAATGAAAAGGTAAATTAGTGCCTGGAGGACACTTCAAAAGGAAAGAAATTATGAATGCCATTTAGAATTCCCTGCCTGATTTATCTGCAATATTCGTAAGTGTGTGTTTATCCAAAAGCTTTGTCTCAGATCAGGCAATTAATTAAACTAGAGAAGATCTCAAGCAGGGAGAGATGAGAGTTGTTAACAGTGCGTAGCTGATAATCAAATTTGTCTCTGCTGTTTTTCTTGGGACGCATTCCTCATGCTGCACTTCTGCAGCATGAGCAAGATGTGAGATCTATGGCTGAGCAGTACAACATGAAGTATGCAGACACAACTTTCATAACTGGAACAGTTACCACTTGTGCTAGTGTCAATATATCTCAGCTCCACATGATTGCACCTAAGGATGTCTTCACTTCTTTGGGCATATGAGCATGAATGCTTCTAGCCACTCCTTTTTTCTTCAGAGTGTATGAGGAAGTAAGGTGATGTTTTCAAACCAAGGTCAAAGCTGAAAAATAAGAATTGGCAAGACAGGACAAAAATAAGATCAGGGCTGGTAAAAACCCAGAGGGTAAGGATGACACTCGGCTTCAAATTGTCACAGAAAGTGGTGGAAAGCACAGAAATCAAAATATGGCAGCAGAAAGGAACAGGTATCAAGCGCATCCTTTTAAATTTGATGTGGATCTTTCAGAGCACACAAGCCAGTCATACATTCCCCTTGAGACTATAAGGCCGGAATGGCTTTGCAAATAACAGGAAGAAATTAAACCCTCCTCACAAAATTATATGATTTCTACAGCCCAGATCAAATACTGGCTTGTTGTCCCAAGTGCTGGGACTGCAATCTAGTTTGGTGCTCTTGAAGACTGCACCAAATCAAAAGAGGCCATAATGCAATGGAAATACATGTACTGCACATCCAGGCAGGATTTGTTTCCATGCTTTGATACTACAAGGCTTTTTTCCCGGGATTTTTGTTCAGAGTTATGTACACAATGTTATCTATCTTCATGTTAGGCAGTTTGAACCCAAAGGCTGCAACTTTTACCAAGATCAGACCTGTCTCTGAGTGACCACAGGAATTCATTGCCTTCTACAGAAGCCAATACTTCTTTGCACTAAGACTTTCTTACAGCTTTTGAATAATGCATCTGCATGTCTCACGACAACTGTAATGGCTGGCTTTTCACTGACACCCCAGTGCTTGAAAATCATTAAAATCCCCTTGGTAAAATAAATTATACTGGTAATTCCAACAAAGAAATGTAGCCAGTGCATGCCTAGATAGCTTGAAAAGCAGAGCAAGTGCTTACAATGAGTAGGTACTCCCCTGTGTAGCTGCAGTTGGCAACTACATGGGGATGCATCTTAAAATTAGAGACAGATCTCAAATTAAGATAAAAACATTTGAAATTCTGTGATTATGCCATAAATGGAAACCATTTTAACAGAAAATGCTGTTATTGTTAAATTCATAGATGCTTTAAAAATCCCCTTTCTCATATAGCATCTTTAAAATCTATCTTGAATGTATTGTATGTCCATACAATTTTATTCCATTACGAAAATGCAGACTACTGCTTGAGGTTTTTTGCATTTGTTAAACAGGAAAACACTGAACATATTTCCAATCTCAGAGGTTTACTCTAGAAATGAAAACAAAGTTAAGTAGTCCTTTTGACTTCAGGAATCACTCACATTCCCTGTACATTATATGGTCAGAATCAATTCCTAAGTTTTAACTCACAAGACCAAGACATACCCAAAGTCTCCTTAAATACTAAACAGAAACTCTCAGCCAGCTGAAACGACAGAAACTTGAAAAGTCCTCCTTTTGGCTACTTTTTGTGGGAGTTCCCATCTGACAGACCTCTGTTTGAAAATTACATGTAGTACATAAGTGAAATTACCAATTCGAGAAATTTGCTGAGGCTTATGCATGAGCTCAGTTCTCCAAGTAGCTCTAGGGCATCAAAAACACTGAGAGAAGCAGCATGATTTTGGACTTGAACATTTAATTTCAAGGGGAAGGGAAGTGGTTCCTAGGGTAGCTCTGTGACTTAGTCCATTTCTAAGACCAATACTTCAATTTAAAGACATTCCATCAGCATCCTCATGGAAAAACAGTCTGGACTGAAGCACTTTCAATGGCATTAGATATGCAAAAGGAATTGTCTGTACACCTTCTATTTGCCACTAAAATAAACTTGCCATTCCACTGTTGCTGGAGTCAGGACTGATCATTTAAAAGACAATGAAATACTTACTGGCCTATCTAGTGAAACGGATTTTCAGCGATACTCAGCTGATTAATTCTACAGATAGGTGATAGAATCATAGTTTTTGAATCACTCAAAAGTAAATGCTTGTATGTCAAAAGAAACAGAAATCAAATAGCAATAGCCAAATGGATAGAAGAGAGCAAAATCAGTAAGGCAAACAAAATTGTTTTCCCACAAAATATTTGTTGTGAATCAATGTTAATTATTGAAAAGCTGGTCATAAAGCTAAGAGACTAAATATTTTTATACCTTTCTATGAGTCTGTCACTAAACACTTCAGTCAAAGACAAATTCAGTATTGAAGGAGAATTTCCCTAAACTTTTCCTCCATGGAGAAGCTCTTCAGCAGTAAATAAAAACCTGGTGCAGGACATATTCTTTTTCAGGGAAGCAGAAGATCATACACTATTTTGTAAGTGAAAAGCATCACTCATTGCCCCACAGAAGCCAGAACAGAAAAATCCACCCATAAAGTATGACTAAGTTTAGATAACTGTATGTGAGCATCTACCTGTGAATTAGATATCTGAGTTCCCATTGTAAGGAGTGGAGATTTAGGGTTTGATTGCACATAAATAGGTAGCTTGGCCATTTGAGATGCCAAGGCTATCCCACTTGGCCTGTGGCAGACATTTCAAGCAGGTGTAAGTGTCCTGTAAGAACTGTGTCCATAATATGCACATGGAAATAAAAACTTCTCTTTGTAAAAACTAATCAAGTGCCTGCATCAAGAGCAGCAGGAGCTTAAGGCACCTCACTCCCATATGGACACCTATAGGCTGGAACTTACCCACCTTACAATACACTTCAGTGCCTGCAATGTGGAGATCAGTCCCACCTCAGGGCAATGACCCCATTTCCTAAATGTGGGCACCTTGCACCATTTGTGAGGCTCATCCATAACACTTGTGCAGCACTGGTAGGTGGGACACGAGGCTTACAGGAGACCTGCAGCTTTCTAGAGAAGCACACAGAGGTCAGGAAGACATCCTGCTGGAGGCTATTCCACAATGCAACACAGCAAAGGGATCCCAACAGCTATTCACCTCGTGTGAACATAATCCCACTTCTGCATTGTCTGTAATGTCTGAACTACTTCTTGCTGCCTAGATGAAGTATCTATAGCAGGTGGCTGAATAAAACTGTAAGGAATACATGCAGCTGTGTTCCTAAATTAATGATGGTGGCTCCTATCCTCCTTTGAGAGTGATGCCAAGTAAATGTCCCATCTACATACCTGGCACAGTTTTAGTCCTGGCTGAGTTCAATTGATATGCTCGTCCTTCCCTCTATGGTTTCCACACAGAGAAAGCAAAGCCACTAATTTACTGTAAAATTTCCCAATGTAGAAAACCCAGTTATGCTTGTATAAGATTTTTTAAAATTGGTTTCTGCTGCCAGTAACAGGTACTGAAATCAAGTTTTGCAGCTCACGGGAATTAACTAAAATAATGTTGTCTCTGATGTCAGCATATCAAAGAGCATAACATTTTCCATACAAAATTACATGTCATATGAAGATGCCCTACATTTGACCCTCCTGTGGAGGAGTGATAATCTAAATTTCACTCTAATATCTGTTTGTCTGAAAATAAAGGACAGTTCTAAGCCTTGCATAAACACCTTTTCTGCACTTGGCTGTCATAATAGCCATGAAACAAATGTAATGAATTTAATTTGTTTAGGGATCAAGTAACTTCAAAGACAATTTGCAGTAGGAGCTTGCTCTGAGAGGCAAGGTATAGCATTAATTTCCTCTCTCCCAGCTGAGAATTCTGGAATAACTATCCTCCAGTACTGAAAAAAAAAATGAAAAGATAAAGGGAGAGAGCGTTTTCAGACCAAATTGCATATTCAGGCTTTGGTCCTAATGGCTGTGTATACGTAAATTATCTCTAGATACTAAGCAACAATGCATTTATATTTCAGCACAGCTTTCCTGTTCTCACCTTTCTCATCTGGAATATTCTGGTATCTTGAGAATAGCAAGGGTGACCTTCTGTTTAGCCATATGAGGTGACAGCAATATTTTTCACATGTTTTCATCCTCATTTATATAGGTCTTTCTTGGACTTGTATGTCATAGTAGTAATCAAAATCCTTAATCTTGCAGATATTTAGAATAGCCTGATGATAGAACATATAGATGAGAAGAAACTTTTCTCCCGTCCCTTCTACCTGTGTGGGGAGATACTCATCTTTAAGCATCCGAACCTTAAGTACTGAAACTGAATGATCCAATAGGATCAAGAGGACATATCCCATGTATGTCATTCCTGATCACAGACACATGGTATTTAGCATTACTTCATCTTAGGGATCTGTCCAGAAAAAATAACAATGATAAAGCATAGGCAATACGAGTTTTCCAGTAACTTCTGTTTCTGACATAAATTACAATGTGAGGTCCTAGCCATGAAATTACAATAGAAAAATTGTCGTATTTTCACCCATGAAGTCTGTAGGTTTTTTCTGTCAAAAAAGGGAAATAGAATTGTAAGTCATAAGTACACATTAGCTACACTCTGACATGATGAATACTTACCAAACATATGTCTTTTCCTAACCCTAAGAACAACAGGATCCTTGAACCAGAATCAGCCGAAATACTTTTATTGCCACCTCTAAGATTCTCAAGTAGCAGAGACCTTTTTTCTCCCCTGGCATACAAAACCATTCACTCCTCCCCAGTGGTGAATCATCTGTTGACATGAGTAATTCCCTTATAGAATCACAAGGTTGGAAAAGACCTTCAAGATCATCGCGTCCAACGCATTCCCTGACACCTCAACTAAACCATGGCACTGAGTGCCACATCCAATCTTTTTTTTAACACATCCAGGGATGGTGTCTCCACGACCTCCCTGGGCAGACCATTCCTTATATGGAAGGAATGGCACATTTTAAGCACTGGGGTTATCTATGAGTGTATTATACCAAGGTACACGAGAGAGAGAGAGAGAGAGAGAGAGAGAGAGAAGCAAGAGAGAGAGAAGCAAGAGAGAGAGAGAAAGAGAGAAGCGAGAGAGAGAGAGAGAGAGAAGCAAGAGAGAGAGAGAAAGAGAGAAGCAAGAGAGAGAGAGAGAGAAGCAAGAGAGAGAGAGAGAGGGAGAGAAGCAAGCACAGCACTGCCTAGGCACTGTTCTGGGAGAGCATTGCATGCAGGCAGGCACACTCCAAACATCCCCACCTGCCCATCTAACCACTGAAATCTCTTCCTGTACTCTCTTCTCCACACCCAAACAAGCTGCTGGGGTGCCACTATGTAGCTAATGAGCTTGATGGCTGAGGTGGATTGAATCCCCACAGGAGGCCTTTGAAGTTCGTCTCCCTCTCCCTTGAGCAGGCACTCAAAGAAAACATCTTCGCCAGGCACTGAAAACCAAAGTGGAAATTCATAACACCACCCTGTGACACCCACCTTTTTCTCTGTAGTCACTGGCTTTCACACTGTTCTTCTCACCTTGAACATGGTCCAAGATAACTACCTAAATCTGGGAGTGGAATTACTTACTTGGCAATTGCAAACCTCAGAAGCTGAGATTTAGAGTAGCTTTCTTTAGCAGGGCAGCTTTAAGAGGGATTATTGGCTCCACTGACAGAGACAGAGTGACTAGAATACTCCTGGGATTTTTGTGTTAAGGACTGGGCCACCAATGGATGATTTTCTGCTTCCTTTCATTTAACAATAAAAGCAAAGAATTCTCTTATTGCCTCCCTATTCAAACACTCTATGAAAACACTTCAGTGGTAAAAAAAAAAATAATTGTTTCCCCAAGTCTTATGTCTCTGTCAATGCTCTGCATTTCAGTCATCTAGAACAGGATAACAATTCGTATTTTTAAAATCTTTCTGTGGAATGGAGAAACCAGCTGGAGAAAACACAATCTTTAATCCTGAAAAGCAGAGCTCTTCACTGGATTTGAGTATTTGGCGATCAGTACCCATCCCTGATAAAAAAAAGTCAAATCCTTTTCTTTTTCCCATTCATTGCATACTTGATAGAGTTTCATCAGTGCAGTACGTAACTTTATCTTTACAATGTGCACATTTGCATCACCTAAGTCTTTCTTTTACTAGTTTGTAAGCCTGCTGCCAATGCAGCTGGACTTAATTATGTAATACAGTGAAGGTGATATAAACAAACCAAGGACCTCTTCTTCCCCTACATCTATGGTATTTCCAGTACTTTATGTGTAACTTTACTGAGACTTTCCTTAATTCTACAACATGACTCTCTGGCTCCAGCTAAAAATTTCTTGTGAGGAAGAGTGCCCCTGCAGATAAATTAGCTAGTTTCTATCTCAGCTTTCTCCTCACAGTAAGGAAGGCAAAAAAAGTAATGGGGGTAGAAGAACATTTTTGTGTCAACATTTTTATCAACTTAGCTTTAGATCTGCTGTAGATCTCATCTAGAGAAGCAGTCAACCTTTCCCCCAGTCTTAACAGCTTTGTGAGCTAAAGATAAAAGTCACTTCACTGTTTTGAGAACTTCAAGAATAGGGGGAAAAAGTTGTGCCGAGTGTGAAGGAAGAATATATCTAGAGCTGGCGTGAAAGAATTCATTCAATCTCCCTATGGTGAATGGCAATAGTATATACAGAAACCATCATTTCAGTAAATTGATTCATCTCACTATTTTATTGAACCATATCCAGATCATCACAGCCCTGTCTCAAATGAAATCTTTGTAGCTCAATATGTCAAGCTAAAAAGTGACATTTTAAATAGGAAACTATTTAGCAGGTTTCCAAAGAGAAGACAGGCTCTGTTTTGGCAGTGCTGTGACTACAGCACTGAGTGGAGGGAAGATTGTGGGTTAAAATCAGCAGCGTACACCTTTTACTCCTGCCACATCCCTTTGTCCAGGCACACACACAGAGTTGCTGAATTAACTCTTGGAATAGATGAGAACAGAACCATATTGCCCTGAGCTCTCAACAGTTACAGTAGCTGTATTATCTTGTGCAGCAAGCTCAGTACCCTGGCAGTATCTCGTTATTCCCTTCATCTACTGCCACGTTTCATTGCTGAAATCCCTGGCTGCTGGCAGTATTGGATCACTAATGGGAACGCTGAGTTCTGTCATGCTCCTACAGTACTAATTCCCAGGCTCTCCATTTCTTATCCAAACTTTTTTTTTCCTGAGTAATTAACTTCATTAATTCAGTTCCTTTAGTTTCTAACTTCTAATTTCAAAAAGTCATCAAAACTGATGATGTTAGGATGAGTTTTACCAAACAAATGGTTTGAAAAGATGCCACATTCTTCAGGTGACAGCAGTGAAGGCAATACTAGCATGCATAAACAAACACCATCAAGGTTGAAAGTAATGACAAAGGACAAATAAAAGTGGCTTAGCTGAGGAGCAAAGTGCCATAGAGCAAACTTACAAAATCAAGCCGACAGGAAGCATATGCACACAGATTTGCATAATACAGTGTAAGATACTGTAAAGGGACAGAGTTACTTATAAGCCCATAGGGTCTCTCGTAAAACTACATAAGCTCCAAAAGCAGACAGCCTTTTATTTTTACAGCAGGTGCAGGCCCTTGGAGAACATTAAGAATTAGAAAGATATTGAAGTACACCTACTTTTCTCATCAAGATACTCAGCCCACCAGAGAAACATGGTAGGGGATAAGAAAGTTAGGATTCTGTGATGCTCAGACGAAATATTTGTACCATTGCCAAACTGAATAACTCTGATGGCTTCATAAAGAGCCACCTCTATTTGAACAGTAAGATGAGGATTGTCCTAGTTTCCATCCTACTATTGAAATCATGTTGCAATTCCCAGGGCTGAAGTTTCTCACATAAATAATTAAAAACCTGCATTAAAAATGCTGTCTGCATTGTTTCAGAGAAGAGAGTTATTGCATTTCATGGTAGATTTGTGCTCTTGAAGATACTTCACCCTTGAGGAAAGCCAGCTTTTTAATTTTTAAAATTAGAAGTTCCTTCCAGGCATGCTGTGTTTCCTTGTAAACATGCTAGACCACTTAACTAGCTCACTAACTACTCAACTGTATTTTTCTGAGGCACTTAATTTAAAAGAAATGACATGATGTTTGAGTATTTTATTATGTACATCTTTTCAATAAACAGCACCCTAACTGACCTTGTAGAATCAAGCAATATAGTGAGTTAAATAATAAATGGCAACAGCATGAGCCAGCAATTAAATAGTAAATAAATAGGTGAAAGAACTGTTAAAGGTCATGGTGAGAGGGATTGAATCCCACTCTTTCCTCTTTAAGCCTTTTTAAGTAAATACTAAGGATAAATACACCTAAAGAAGAATTTATAGCTTCATAGAATTGATGCAGTTCTCATCCTTAATAGATAGCATAGTGACGAGATGACCTTACCAGTAGGAAGTTTCCAAAAGCATGAAGGGGAATGGGAGATATGTCATCTGACCACCAGTGGATCAGAAAATCCCCCTAAAATTTTTAAAGGATGGTTTCCTTACAGTACCTACTGTGATTAAAGGTAGCAACTGCAGGTGTGGTGTCAACAGCTGCATTCAGAACACGTGAGAAGTCAGGTCCTCAGGGTCAAATATTAAGTGAAGACATGAGGTTTTTCTGGCACCTTGTTGTTGATAGCTGACAGCTTTGCCCTGTCAACCTAAAGGAACAGCAGGGAACCCTCTAGAAATCCTTGTGATATCCACCATCTCCACCGTGAAAGTCAAAAGATCAAATACAGCGCCAGATGTGAGCCTTAAACCAAAGAGAATGGAGCTTTAAATTGAAAGAGATTGAGTTTCTCTAAACTCCAGCAGATTGCAGACCAGCGAGTGTATCATTTAGCAGATCTAAGGATGGCTGTTTCAGAGATGTGGCTGTTAATATAAAGTAAATGATCAATGCTCTGTAGAAACAGTACTCCTGCTCTTTCACGTTTCTTTGCAAGGAGAAGCCTAAAGCAGACTGAAAATGACTCTACTTTTACATCAAGAACTTTAACCTACAGACCTATGGAACTAATTGAAGCTGAAAATCTGGTTTGAGACAAGCTTCACATAATGCTCAAATACAGTTTAAATGTGGATGATCTTCCAACACTGTACATTTAAACTTCCAACCTGTTTGTTTCTTTTAACTATCACCCATAATTATGTGGCTATAACTCAAAGTGTCCTGCAGCTTCTAGAAGACAAAAAGAAAATGCACTCGATATAAATGTCAGGTGAGATGTTTTCTCTGCTACTTCAACTACATCATTAACAATAAGAGAATTTCAAAATGTTACATGTATAACAGAATTCTATGAAGTGCTCAGTCAAATACTTCAATAGTCTCCAGATATGTTGCCTTTTTGTGAGACTGTAACATTGTCAATCCCTACCTCTAGTCAGAGCTCAGCTCCTTTTTTCCGCTTTCCTGTCTTCCTCTACCCTCCCACGGTGTTTCTTCCTGATCCACCCCATCCCAGGATGCCAGGATCCTCTGAGTAGATGCAGTTGCAATTTCTTGTAAAAATTAATGTCTGGAAATTTGGGTGACCATGCAGACTCCTTCTGCCTGCAATACATAACAGTCAATTACTGTCTTTCATCTCTATCCCATGGTTTATATGAAATCTGTCTACTCAGATCTTCCTCTCATCTGGCAGCAAATCATTAGATATCACACCAGTAAATGAGAACAAAATGAATGTTCATTTAATCACCTACCAAGATTCCTAGAATAGTTGAATTTTGATCCTTTCACAGGACTGCAATGTGCTGGGAATGGGTCTAGCTTATGTGACCACTGACCTGGAACCAGATGGAAATGTACAGTGTTCTGTACATCTCAGTATTATCAAAGTCATTGAAAAGCACCAAAAAAAATTCATTGAAGAATTTAATTAGACTTCTACTTGCTGTTAAAGGTCAGTTTCCTTTCTTTTTCTAATTTTACAAAAAGAAAACAGTGGCTGTCCCAAAACAAATGGACAAAAGCAGAGAGCTATATTTTCAGATCCATCTCTTTATACCATGTTTGAATGCATCTCATATTATACTGCATAAATAAATCCTGCTATCACAACTACCACTTAAAAAACCTCTTCACCTGCTTTATTGTTTTGCTTAATTGCAAGATAAAAGAAATAAGCTAGAGATAGTTGAATTGGAGCTGGATCTGTAAACTTGGTAGTGCAAGCAGAAGACTGCTAGCACTTTAAAGACTTTACTCCTTTGTCTTCTGATTTTTCACCTGCCTTTATAACTTCTGATGTCACTCAGCTGGTTTCTCCCTTCTCCTAGGATAGATGAGGGATTCTTGGCCCTCTTCTTTCCTGGAAAAAAAAGACCTTGTGTCACGTAGCTTGTTGTGGGCCACACCCACACTCTTAGTAAGACTATGAAAGTTTTGGATATTTGAATCTATTGACAAGGTAAGTTTTAGTTGTTATCATATTAAGAAACACTTCAGACCTGACAAAGGTTCCACCTTGCACAGTGGAAATCCTCACTTCGAGTCTCATGAAAAAGGTCTTGACTCAGCTTCAGCTAATCAGCAGAGATTTGGAACCTCCCTGTGAGCAGGATGTTAGCCTCAGTGACTTCAGCCCAACCTGGCAAATAACCAAGGATGATCTTAGGGGTAAATACTATTGTCATACATAAGGGATGAATATAAGTCTCAAATTAGTGAAAGTAAAAATATTTGGTGTTTAGTTCAGACTTCAGCATCTGGAGGAGAAAAGTGAAAACTAGACTTGACCAAGAACTACAAAAATATCCTCAGTTCCAGATTTACCAGCTTGCCTAAGGACCTTCTCCCTACAACACTGCAAAGTGTGATATGTTTCCTGTGATTTCTAGGCAACAATAAGCTCAGAAGAGGACAAGCATCTGCAGATCCACACAGCATGCCTGATGTGCAGGAAATGAATGGCCACAGTCCCAAAGCACAGTAGAAATGCAGTAGGTTTCATTTATCCATGACATGCTGGCCCTGTTTCTAGCTCTGGGAAATCTGTCTGCTCTTCTACATATAAATAATACATCTTCTACACACTGTGTTGTGGAGATGCTGCCCAAATGCCATGAATTTCATAAGACCCAAATGCACATTCTTTTCCCCATGTGAGAGCAGCTGCTGCCACGGCTGAAATATCTCTGAAGAGCATCTGAGTGATCAAGCTGTAGGATATCCTGGGAAGGACATTCCCACCCTCCAGGTGAGCCTGTAATATTGTGAGGAATTAAAAACTCCAAGGTGCCAGAGAGAGAGAGAGAAATGGAAACTTCATGCAAAGTTTAAGCCACGGACTTGGGCAAGAGAAACTAAACTCAAAGTGCAACTCCCTCTAAGCTTCACACGTGAGACATTACTGTCGGTGGATGAAGACAAGAAGTGTCTGGGAGCTGGAAGGAGAGCTCTGTGTCTTTCACCTTCTGAATTAGGGAGGCTCTGATGCCAGGCTCTTATGCCAAAGACACTCATCATCACTAAACAAACACTCTTCCTTACAGACTACATGAGAAAAACAGATGCCTAAAATAGGTGAGTGGTGTTTTCCCTCTGCCCATATCAGAGAGATCTTTCTCATTCTCTTGACAAGGCAAGGTGCTTGCTTTAGGAGGCTTTTTAGGTGGAACAGTGCTCCAGTTTGCTCCATCTCATGTATCTGGATATGTAGACTGGGTTGCAGGTGTACTCTCAAACCCTTTTTCAGTAATGCTGGGCACCAAAATCTCTTCCTTTGTATAGGCTCTTCTCATATTACCAGAGATCTTCAAGCAGCATAACTGAAGCAGGTGGAAGATCTAAAAAGAATCAACATATGTGAAAAATAAATATTGAAATAGTAAACATTGAAAAAAATCTGCTCATGCAAAGCAGGCTGTTTAACTTTTAAAATTTATTTTAATCTTCTCTCACATATCACATGTTCTGTCCTATCCAAATGATATTTCATACAGCCTGGTAAGCTGGATACAGAGTCTCCTGATTTACTCTGAATGACAATATGACTTGCTTTCTTCAATGCCTTGTATGTGACAAGGGAAACTGCAACTCTACAGCATTAGCAAGGGAGGGAGATTTTATTTTTGTCTTACCAGACGAAGGAACTGTGACTAACATTTAGCTGATGTTTACATAGTGCTTTCATGCTCTGAAGTGCTGAATCCATGGGGCAATGCAGTGTTTCTAAGAAACCTTTTCATGCAATTTCTGCTACAATATCTTCACTAACAACTTGTAACTGTCTTAACTTGTACTGTAGCACTATCTTCAGCTTTTCTTTGGCTGACACAGAGAATTTTGAAAGTTCGCTGTTTCACACAGATATAGAAACAAGCTTGAATCGGTAACAGTGCTGATTCTCTACTTTTAAAGAACCAGTACACTGTTACTTCTTGATAACTAAGAATGATTACAGCCTCAATTTTTCCATTAGTTTTATTTTATTAAGAAGCAATAGCTTCTTAATCCCTTCCACTGTTGCTGTTCTTGTTTCACAGACTGGTGACTGTTGGATTAGTCCCTGAAACTTTATGTTCCATCTAGCAATGACACTTACTGGACTATCTTTAAGGAAATGAATAGCTTCAAGTTCTGCATTTCAGGTAATAAAAACTTGGCAGCATGAGATTTCTAGCATAAACTTCAGACACATTTTCTATTCCCAAGGGAAAAAATTATGATTTGCATTCTCATTAACATTTGAAGGTTTTAAATGGTGTTTACAAGGTATGGATAAGCAATTATATGTACTCATTTTTCAGTTTTTCTCAATGAGTGTTAGAACATGAAACAAGTTACAGTAACTTCAGCCTTAATCCTTTGCCAGTAAAACTTGTGATTGTAATGGAATTTTCCATTTTTTGGGCTATCTATTAGAAGTCAGACTTAAATGATAAAGAAGTTTCCTCTTGAAGCATCACTTATATGTAAATTTTCTATGGAATGCTTTTCAAGATTCACGTAAGAGGCAAAAATCAGTTTCCTGACATGTAGCTGAAATATGTTTCATGGAGCCTCATGTAACCCTTTCTACATGCATCAAGAGAAGGGAAAGCTGGGAGGAGCCTTCTCTGTTCTACTACTTACTTATCACTTCACAGTCAATCAAACTGTTGGACACCAAAGCTTAGCACCTAGGAATCTCATCCTCCCTCTCCTTTAACCCATGGAAGGTACAGCATGAATAGTACAGTAATCCCTACAGGGGATTAAATATATTTGATACTTAGGGAGTAATTATGTGGGATAATTGCTAGTGCCTTGTGGGACCTGAGATTCCATGTCTGTATTTTTTTTTATGAAGCCCACCATTTGCTATCGCATTAAGCTCCACTGTCTCAGCTTTCATACTAACTGAACGGACAGGAGAGTCTTCAAAAAGTAGTAATGAGAACACACAAAAATTGACCAGACCTTTTTATTTTTCCTGTGCATTTGAATCTTAGGGTTGATAGAAGTTCTGATAAAATATTTTTGTTTCTGTTTAAAACATTCACATTTTTTCCCCACATGGCTTCACAGCTGCAGCCTTTCTCTTAGTGAGGGCTGGTGCAGGGTCTCCCTTCTCTTCCCAGAACACACCCCTACGTCCTGCTGGCAGCTAGGATCCTCTGCTTTTGACTCCAAGCCAGCTGAGCAGTGAGTCAATTTTCAGAAGTTAAGGACAACCAGAGAGTAACCACGTAAGTCTGATTCCTTAGGAATCATGCTAAGAATGTTAGCAATATTTAAAGTAGCACAAAAGAGCTTGAAAATATGAATACTATCAACCAACTAAAGTGTTTATATAGCCAGCAGAAAGCTCAAACCAACAGTTGGGAGCTTTGTTTTCTTGTAGATTGTGTTAGCAGGAAAGAAAACAAAAACTTTTTCCCATATAAATTTCAAATATACTTTTCTTTCATATTCAGATGACCTTACTGTAAAGAACAAAATGTCCAACTCTCCTTTGATCTCTTCTGTAGCACATTTACGCATTCAGAGAAAAAAATTCTTTAGTCTTCTGAAAGTAGAAATTGTTAGAACAAGTATGGCAAATTTAGTTGAATACTTAATTGATTAATACAGAGAGGATGGTACTGTCTGTGATAATTATTTGGTTATGTTTAATCATTGAAATGTCAGATGAATGCGACATAAAATTTGAGCTCCTCTTTTACCTCTAGAGGATTCTTGTTATATATCATAAAAGCCGGTGTCTTAGCTTGTATTTACAATGATGCAGAAAAAATTGACTTTCAGAGGACTCCATAATTTAGCACTAATAGTAGAGGCTTTCTTTGTAGCTAAATAAAAAGAAACCTATTACCGCATCCAGGAATATTCTGAAGGCCGATAATGTTTTATGTGTAGTTGGTGCTGATGTAGGCAGTAAAATTTACATATGAAAAATCATTAGATGTCTTGGTAGTTTTCAAATTTCTGCTTGTATGTCCAGCTGTACAACACAATATGCTCAGCAGCAGAAGACAAATTTTAGACATCAGTCCCAGATGATTTTCTAGATTCTGAAGTTTGGCAATATCACCTTAGTCTCTGCAATACCTAAAACACTGAGTCTGGGTAGTAGTCAATAATCATACAATTAATTCATTTTTTTCTTATGCTTCCATTAATTCCACCAGCACGACTGTGACCTTCAAAGAAATGGCATCTCAGTGACTTCACAATTCTGCAGTGGACTACAAATTACAGCCAATGGCTGGAAATGTCAAATTTCCCGTTTCTGCAACATTTGTAGCAGACTGAACTACAGTCTAGAGATGAGAAAAGTTGGCATGTTTCTCACTTTTGTGAAGAAAGAAAACCATTGCTAGAAGCAAGTAGACACTTGCGTGATAATCTTTGAAAAGTTTTCAGAGTTATCAGCATGTTTAAAATAGACATGAAATGTCTGGTTTGGATATAAATATTTCATAACCAGGAAAGATCTTAGATGTAACACAGTTGGACTGACTGCATTCAGTGCTTTTAGTTATAGTAATGCTACTTTCATTTGGTCAAATATGAATGCTTGTGACAATTTTGCATTTGTTCTATGTGGGTCAGAGAATTGGATTCTTATGTATTAAAATGTTTGAGTGTGAAGATCTGTAGAAGATTATAAGGGTGGTCTGCAGTTGTCCCTCCTTTCTTCTACAGTAATAGTATTCCACAAAGTTTATTAATTCTTAGAGATCCACATATCTGCCATAGCCTTTGCCTGTCTTCCCAGCCTCCAGTCCAGTACTGACTGGTATCTTTGGGCCCACAAGGTACTGCTGCAGAAAAAAGAGATCAAACACAGAAATGGAACAAGAATTAACATTCTGCTCTTCCACATAATTACACTCTGCCTAGGAAAAAAATAGAAAGGGAAATAAGAAGTTAACTTTTAGCTAAATAACCAAAGGGAAAGTCTTCAAGAGATTCTATTTATTAAAGAAATGTGCTAGCAAAAGCACTTGACTGTGTGGCTAAAATGACTAGATAGTCATGCAAATGCAATCACTCATTTCTTGAGATCACTCAGACTCTTACTAGATGTTTATTAGCTTTGGGGTCAAACACATTTTAAAGCTGGGCAAAGGAACATAAACTTATTCCAAAGTCTTCTCCGATGTTTCTGTGCTCCCTTAGAATAAAATTTGCAAAGAATGGGGGCTCAAAATCTCACAATAACAATAACAGTGCTCACAATGGAAAGACACTCCATATTTCTATACTGGCCACCCAACTAGGACATCTGTCCAGAAATTACTAAGTTTTCTTCCAGGTTGTAACAAAATACTGAAGAAAATAGTTTAAAGACTGTACCATTTTTATATTGCAAAATAAGGAGATCTTGGAAATACAGAAAGAATCTGTCTTGTGATGTCCTAGAGAAGCAGTGAGAAAAAAGAACAGGATTTAAGCTAAGGATTTACTAAAAATGAGAGGCCATCATGCAGTGATGTTATGAATGAGCAGTGGAATATTGCTGCACTTGCCTGGCTGGACTTGTCTTATGTCCTGGGACTCATCCTTATGAAAGCTATCATCCTGTTTCAGACAGCTGTGTTTATCTACACATTTAACATGCCTCTTCCTTCTATCTTACCTCATACCAAGACAACTTCCCTAGAGTTTTCCTGACCTTGAAGATATGCCATTGTTTACATCCAAGCCTTTTGATCCTGAGCAGCATCTGTTAGGCTGAGCAAGTTAAGCTCCATCAATCTGGCACAACAGCTCTAGCTTTTCCAATAACATGGGATTTCATTCACTCTGAAAAATGGGATTATACCTAACATGGCTTTGCATCAAGCTAAAAATAAATGAGCTCAAATGCATCAGTTATTTTCTCCTTTTGACAGTAAAATTGAGCAACAAGCTTATTAATTTTACAGATATGAGTCTCTTGAGGACTGATCACTGAAGACAAAGAAAAACCATCTGATAAAATCTTTAAGTATCTTTAAGTTTAAGCCCTTGGGGCAGATATCTAACCTCTTCTCATTTTCTTTTCCCCCTGCAAAATGGGGTATTTGCTGTATAGATTCTTTCTATTATCAATAATAAATGGGTTGTATAGCTTTACATATATATGCAGTGGACATAATAATCAGAAAGGTAATTACCACAACACTAGGCTGGACTTGAGTGACTGTGAAACAAAATAAATGAACTTTAAATTTGTGTGTTATTGCTAGTAGTAACTCAGTAGTAGCTGAAAGAAAGACTTGAGGCTTACACCAATGCATGTAACTAGGATCAGAGCCCATCAATGGATGGAAATTGTGGGGCAATAAAAATGACTTGAGCAATATAACATTTGAATGCTAATCGAAACTGCATCAGTTCATGTCCAGAATGCTTAGAAACTATCTAACTATGATGGATGATAATGAAGCATAGGAATTAGGAAGATCTGACTGCTGACTCCATCATGTTAATCAGTACCTCTGCTTTCATATGACACACAGGCTTAGGTCTTTCATTAAATCTGGTAGCACTACTTGATGAATTTACCACTGAGAGATAGTGAGAGCTTTATGGGTTTTGTTTGTCTGGTATGCAATGTCACTTGAAAGGATTCTGATTATCACTCTTTATTCCCATACCACTTCTCTTTCGTTTTGCACTGAGTATCCTCAGATTCTGGTCTTCATTGTGGCTGTTCGTGATTGTTCTTGGATTGCAGAACTATGAACTGGAGTCACCAAACCGTTTGTGTAGAGATGTCACAGTTAATGCATTTTTCATCAGTGAAATTAATGGCAGAAACCATATTTTAAACAGAACATGAACAAGAGCTAGAAGGAATGCAATACAGCGTGTAGACCGAAACAAAGATATATGAAGTAAAATTGGCAAGAAATCAGAGATATGAGTTAAATTCATCTCTCCTGAGGTTTAACTTTACCTCAGTGTTTAAGTGCTGTGCTATGTTCCCTTCAAGTCTGGAGCTGGTTTTCCTGGATTGTGTGCATTCTCCAAGGTTATTGAAATGTCTTCTTTTTATAGTAAAATGTATGTGGAAAGTGAAAAATCTGTTCGTAAGAGTATTCTGAGCAAGTCAATTGCAGTTCAAACACATTTCTGTGGAGTCCTCATGAACAATGGGTTCTGGCTGTTTATGGGTTCCTAAATCTATTTTGCATTGTTAGAGATAAGAGTGATCATAATCAATTCTAATGTGATCACTTATTTCTGGGAATATGCCCAGTGAAATCTACAGACAGTTTAACATCCATCATCCCGTCTGTTTACCAACACAGATTTCCTTGAACGTGTTGGTCCATTGCTCATGTCCATTCATGGGGTTATACCAGCTTGAGTTCAGAGTGGGCCGTGTTCAAAGAAGCTGTGTTTTCTCTGATGCCAGAATGTCTTAAAGGGCTGATGGATGTTTGCTGCCTGTGGGAGTGTGTCTTGTCCACCAGAAGAGCTTCCATGATGAGTCCTGCCATGGACCGGTGAAATAGAGCACAAGAAGATTCCCTGGGGGCTAATATATAAATTGGGGGTGGAACCACTTTTATTCACCTAAGACAGAATGATTCTTTAGCCTCTTCCTTGTCACGTGGTATCCCATGCATCCATTGCACACACAAAATGCAAACAGCCTCTGTCTTCTCACAGACACATCTGGTGCTGCAAAGGAGCAAGTGTGTGTATCAGGGCACAAACATGACCAAATGCCTACGTATATGCTCCTCACCCAAATGGATATGCATTGTTCACTTGGTGGAGTATACCTTTGGAGAATGCACTTTCAGTCATAGGACAGAGGATGAACAAACCTCTGGTTTTGGTTTGGTTGGTTCCCAGCCATGCTTGAAGGCTTTTGGGAAAAATAAGAAAATAAATAGACTGAAGACTGGGGAAAAAAATAGCCCTGGTGAAAGATATCTTGATGGAAGTCCAGGTTTATATTCCTGATCTAGACTGTAGACTAATTCCTGCAAATAAGAGGACCATAATACCATGAAACTTGCAAAGAGAATGCAATTGCTTCAACTCAGTTTTCCTTCAGTGTTTTTCAGTATTTGTGCAGAGTTCAGCAATTCATTTTCACTCATTTACATAAATACAACTAGATAAATCCATGTACTCATCAAACTATTATTTAGCAGGACAAGAAGAAACAAAATAAACTGCTAGGAACTAGAGGAAACTCCAGCTAACGATGAATATGGGGTCCTATCTGCTCCCTGTTCTGTCTTCCTAATCAATCTAAACTCAATCTGCTCTCACGTGGCGGGATCCACAGGCATCTCAGTGACTCTCAGTACCACATCACATAAGGCTTGGGTGGACCCTTATGAGACCCAAATCTACAGTTTTACCTACAGATTTATTTTAAAAGTTACTTTAGTGGGAAGAACGCTTTATGTGAAAATCTGTAAGTTAGGGGAGGCTTTCATGTGCTTCCTAGTAACTGCTGTGAACCTGAATTCACCTAAATGTTTTAATGTATCCCTGTACTTGCCTTGTTTTTATTTTTCAAGATCCTCAGGGTATATCTATACCTCTACACAACAGAAGGCCAGGGAATCCCTTCAGCACTGGACTCCTGATTGCCCCCATTAGCCAACTGCTTGGTGGCTTCCACCTTGGTTAACTCACCTCAGGCTTTCTCACCATAGTTCACTCCAGCGATTCCTCAGAAAGTGAACATGTATGAGACTTCATCCAGTTTCTCTGTGTCCACCCTCCACAGCCTGTCAGTGCTGCCCCAGTCAGCTTGGAAGCCTTATATGACTCCACATTGTCCCTAGCCACGCCTGCGGACGCGAAAGGCTCACTCTGTGCTTCATGCCATGACAACATTGTCACCACATCCCTTCAGACACTTTAGAGTGAATTAAAATACAGTCACACAGCACCACAGTCATGACTTAGCAACATCAGAGGGTATCCCTGGCCAAGGGATATGTCATGCAAAGGTCAACCAAAAGCCTATTGGATTAAACTAACGCAGTAGGAACAATAGGATACCACAAATACGGTCACAAACAGAAGTCAAATAACTTTTTCTCCCTTTCAATATATCATTAAAACAAATAGTGAACCATGTTTTCTTTAATTACTTTCAAAAGTCAAAAGACTCTTAGGCATGACACTAAGGAATGTCACACAGGTCCTCTGTAATATAATGTAATTGTTAATTTTATGTTAAATATTTCAAAGTTGTCCAGCAATGAAATGAAGTATTTCAATGGTAATAGGTAATTTATTTTTTCTAAGGATATTTTAGTTTGACTGCATTTTCATTTCAAACTCAATTGTCAGCCATCAATTTCCATGGGATACCAACAAGATAAATAAAGCTGTTAACTAAGTGAGAATTTACTTGTAAATCGAAATGTGTGCAATAAACTGAAGGCTTTTTCTGATTGCTACCAAACATTGTCAGTATTAGAAAAAAAATATCTATGATGTTTGCCTCTGACAAACACGAACTAGAATTTAAATAAGGAGATAAACAATAGCTCTCAGAAAAGGAGTTTTTCTACAGCAAAAGAGAGCGAATGGCAGTGTTTCATCTTGGTTACTTCAAAAATAAGAATGATTTGTATCGCATGGATAAACTACACCACATATTTACATTCATGAAGAGGTGGCATCTGCTATTCTTACATAGATCGATATATATATTATTCTCCACCTATTTCCCCCATGTTTTTAGTGGCACAGTGGTGGAATTAAAACTTCTGTGGAATAAACCACAGAAAATAATAAGAATTGCAAATGTTCAGAAAGTTGAAAACATTTGATTGCTTTGGAAAAAAATCAGTGCATTTGAAAAGAATAACAGGATAATCAAGCAAGTCCTGTTTTACTATTGCAGTCTAAGAGACTTTTGGACTTCCAGCAGAGAAGGCGTTTATGGATCATCAATGTATTATTTGTGGAAGCAAAAGGAAAAAAAATACTTTTGTCTAGAGACAATAGTCTTGATTATGGTGTTTCTGAAGTAATAAAAGTATATGCAAGTCTAGAATATATTTTTGCCTTTTTTTTTCTACAGACATCATCTTAGAATGTCAATTTACTGCTTACAAATATTATTTGCATATATCAGTTCAATAAACAGGCATCTGGCTGCTAAATCTGCCTGGCATTTTGGAGGTGCCAAATGAAGATTTTAGAATGAGTAAATATATGGTTATTATACTTACAAGATCTATAACATGCCAGACTTCAGACTTCATAAGATCTGTCATTTGTGAATAATTGCTTTTAAAGTGGCGGTCAGGAATTGAAGCCAGAAATAAATTGATGTTGGCTATAGTTTGTAAACAAGACTCCCTTGACATGCTGACTTGACTGTCCCTGTTGTTATTTCCTTTGGCTGGCTTTTAATCTTGTTCACTTAAAGTAACTACAGAGAAATTAAAAGGCTGATTAGGTTTGGCAAGATATATTTTCTTATATAAATCCAACAACTTAAGAAAACAGTCTAGGGCGTTCAAAATTTTTCACGTATATCTGTGAATGTAACTTTGTGTTCAGGGTATAATGTTGATCTACATGTTCAATAGATACATGAGAAATTATTAGCCTGTTGTGTCACAAGAAAGTTAAGAATCAGAGCAGCTGTAAAATACTGTCCTCATTAAATTTATTCATCTTGGTCAGAGAAGCATAGAATGGTTTGGGTTGGAATGGACCTTAAAGATCATCTAGTTTCAACCATGTTGCTATGGACAGGGAATGTTCAGCTAGACCAGGTTGCTGAGAACCCCATCCAGCCTGGTCTTAAACATCTCCAGGGACAGGTAATCCACTTCTCTGGGAAACCTGTTCCAGTGTCTCACCACTCTCACAGAATTTTCTCACGATAACTAATCTAAACCTACTCCGTTTTAGCTTAAGGCTATTCCCTCTTGTTCCCTTACTAAATACCCTTCTGAAAAGTCTCTCCCCAGCGCTTTTGCAAGCCCCCTTTAAGTACTGGAGAGCTGCTCAAAGGTCTCACCAGAGCCATCTCTTCTCCAGGCTGAAAAGCTCCAAGTTTCCCAGCCTGTTTTCCTAGGAGAGTGTTGCAGCCCTTTCAGTCATCTTCATGGCCTCCTCAGAACTTGCTCCAACAGGTCCACGTCTTTCTTGTGCTGATTACCCCAGAGCTGGATGTACTGCAGGTGGGGTCTCAGCAGAGCAGAGCAGAGGGGCAGAATCCCCTCCCTGTTCCTGCTGCCCACGGGACTTTGGATGCAGCCCAGGACTGCAATTTTTGGCTTTCTGGGCTGCGAGCACACATTGCTGAGCCGTATTGAGCTTGTCATCCACAAGCACCTCCAAGTGTGTTTCTCCAGGGTTAGGCTCAATCCATTCTCTGCCTAGCCTGTACTTGTGCTTGGGATCTATTGCCAAGATTTGTATAAAGAAAACCATGGGTTTGTAACACAGAAAATAATCAAGAAAAGAAAATTTCATTTTCTGTTCCTGATCTCTTAGACCAAACTAAAACATTGAGAAAACAATGGCTCCAGGAAGTAGTGTTTCTTGTTTCAAGAAAAGGAAACATAAATATCTGGATAAAACAAATGGTGATGCACACCCAAAATCTTCTTGTGAGAAAAAAGAGTATACTGACCATATGGTACTAAGACCACCTTGTTTATCCCATTAGGATTTTAGCAATGTAATTATCCAAATCTAGTTCTGATGCTATACATTCATAACAAACTATATAAAAAGTCCTCAAAAATTATGACCTTATAATTGCTGTACAATAAAAGATACTATTATTTACCCTTTTCCCCATTAAATTATGCTTGTCCTTCCAATGCCACTTTGTGTTGGGTTGAGAGTGCCAATCATCTTCCTTCAGAAGGGAAGAGTACATTTTACCTCATGTCATCACTTCCCTGAAGGATTTATTGGGAAGAGTATGATGCCCATAGTTGCGGTATCTCTTCTTCAGGCTTGTTGGCCACCTGGGTTTATTTTTATACATTTTATTAAAAAGACCAGCTTTCAGCTAAAGTTTGAAATTTTTACAGTACCATCCCTTAGCCCAGTATAGCACAAAAGGCTCTTAAACTGGCCCATGGTGGCAAGGGCTGACAAGATTTGACAGACCTTCGCCACATGCAGTATTTCCAGTATGATCTACAAGTGGTCAGGCAAAAGTCGCTTGAACACTAGACAAAATATGTTCATGTTTTGTATAGCAAAGTATTAGAATCCATAGGTTTATAAAGGATTTCTCATTACACAAGGACTTCAAAAATAATCAAGGAGATAATGACTTGTTACAGTTCAAAGATTTGGGTTATGGAACACTAATGGATAACTTTTTAGAGGAGCAATGACAAAGTTTCATGCAGGCCTATTGTCTCCCTAGATTTTAATATCATTACTTCTTGCATCAATTTTCCATGCTTTCAACTGATTCTGATAATTCAATGATCTGCATCTATTTACAGGAGCTCTCACTGGCATAAAGACAGATTTATCTGCAATGCTCCAATAGGTAACTTTAATTATACAAGACAGTGGTATTTCATAGATCTGTGATTAAACTTGCTAGCAAATTTTACACTGTAGATGTATTTTGTTATAAAATGCCAGTTTGTCAAAGTGAAGTCTGTTTAAATAAAGACAGCCTTTTTGATAAAATGTTTCAGAAAAATGCTTTGACATTTAAATCTCCCCCGCCCCCAAATTAGTATTTTTTCATTAGTATTTTTTCTTTTTGAAATAATCTTCTTTTTTATTACTATACTGGATCATATTGAAAGACACCACAAATTAATTTCACAAAGTAATGCAAAGGAGCAGTGAAAATATTTTTTAAAAAGAAGTGCTGATTTATATCTAATGAACATTTTTAGACTGCTGATTCATGAACATCTGCATTTTGAATATTTAATTCCCATTGAGAATGGGAACTTACTGTGATGAGAAAATATTTTTCTTCCAGTTCTATTCGTGGGTATTCATTGGGAAATTGCAGTAAAACCCCAGATAAATTGTCCAACCTGTAGTTGCTGATCTTTGTCCCAAGGTTTGCCAGATTAGGTCAGTTTTGGAAGCAACTCTGATCTTTAACAGCCAGAGGCAGCAAGCTACACAAAATTGCTTCAAACAGTGTTCTGCTCCAATTTAAGGTGCAAAAAGAAAAAAAAAGCTCTCACTAATACTTACATTTCTTAGACAAAGTAAAATTTATTCTGCACCTTTGATGAGGTATCCCATCATTCTTAGTTTCAAAATTAAAATCTCCTACGTCTCTTCAGTAATTAACATAAGTGCCAAATAATCTTTTCCCCCTATCTGATAAAAGTCAAGTAGCTTTCTTTAAATGCCAGCAATCATCCTGCTTCCTGCTATCTCCTTCCTCACAACACATCCTGTCTCCCCTAACACACAACGTCAGTCAAGACCTCTGAATCTAGCAAAGCTACTTTGCATTTTTTTCATTCCACTGGGAGTTCTCTGGTCTACCCTCATTCTCTTGGAGAGCAAGATTTTACTTGGTCAAAATAATTCAAGTAACCTTTGTTTGTCTTAGTAGGCGGCAAATTACTTTAATCTGTTCTACCGTTCTACAGAACCATTGGCCCCACAGACCTTATGCCTCTTTGGATAGCAGCATGAAGAGGAGGAAATAGGTATCCAGGGATGATGTCTTCCTCGTGGCTTGAATACATATGTGAATATACATGCTCCTTTGGCTTCTCTCAAAATAATGAATTCCCACCTTGACCCGTGCTTGCCTTTTCCCATGCATTCACAAAGCATTCTGTGGGTAAGGCACACAAAATATGTTCCAGTGTCTGATATTTCAGAATGATACATGAATTCCCTCCCCCAGCCCTTTTAATTCTGGGGAACAGAAGCCATCTGTCTTGTAGCTGTGTGCAAGACCTATGCAAAAATAGGTCCTATTGCTTTCCAAGCAAATGAGTGTACTCTCTAACACTTAAAAAGTAATTATGGTCATTATTTATCACCATCATCTTCAGTGTGAGGAAAGAAGCCTTTTGCCCTTCAGGCACAGCTAGACATGGTCTCAAGCAGCAAACACTTAATATGATATTCTCTAGTACAGCTCATAAGCAAAATAAATGCAAGCATCTGAGCTATGCTGATGCTATGATGACTTAGGGCTGTTCTATTGCGTGTGCTGACCTTTCCAATAGAGTTTTATTCAAGACATATCCATCCTATAAAACACTGCACCATGCAGAAATACCTTGAACTGCTATTTCTGGAAAGAGTAACTCTGGAATTTGAATTAGGGGGGAATGGTTAACCCTGGGCTTGTTTTCATCTTCTGTTTGTGTAACTGGGGCTGATGCCTCTGCATATCACCAACAGCACAGTGCAGAGAGGCAGCATGGTGCTGAATGGCACAATGTGGGCAGCAGACCAAATGCAAGAAGCACACAGCATTGTTCACCTGCTCAGATGGAGATGGAGAGCAGCTATTAAACCATAAGGAGCACATCATTCAAAAAGCCTCTGAAAAAGGAAAAGCTAAAAAATCAGCTAAAATTGGTTTAATTACCTTCACCAAATCTATATTCAGCCTACAAGGTGCACATATGTGCTATAGCACACATGCTTCTTTGGCTATGTAAGGAGCACTGCATTTCTTTAAAATGCAAACTTTCTATAATTTGCCATAATTATTAATATTTTCTTCCACATAATAAAATAGTCACAGGTGTGACAATTAAAACACCTTCAAAAATGCAGTTTTGCAAAAAATACTTTTCACTGAAGTATACTTAAACCTATTCATTCTAAAAATCTAAAATGTGATCTAATTTGTAGCTAATGTGCATCTAATATATTTTTCAAATTTGGAGCCAAATGTCCTCAATATACAGAAAATACAGGGGCTTAGGGTACATAAAGAGAAAAGTATACACCAGATGTACTTTAAATTCAAAGGCCACACTAAAATACCAAATTTATTTTTTTTGTGGTGAGTATTCATAGCACTCAAATTTCACTTAAATTCCTGGTGGGAAGTCAGTAAGGCAGACAGCAACTTTGAAGGCTTTTGAAGGGCTGATATAATGGCTCTTAGAGAGGAAAAGGATCAAGACAGTGAATGGCAGATAATACCTCAGGAGGAACTTAAACAGTCTGAATACAACTTGCAGAGAATTTCTAAGAAGCGTTCAACTAGTAACATTTTGATCACAAATGTCCAGAGTTTCTTGAGACTTTGCAAACATTAAAACCAATATTTCCAAAGGCACACAAAGATAATTTCACACTACTGGGAATCAAAGAGCATGTGATAAGAGGAAAAATCTGATGGTTTTATGAACTGCGCGTTCCTGGCATTGACCCTAACATGTTAATCTGATCGCTTTGTCTACAGAAACAGAAGGAAAGAGCTAAGCAATTTTTCTTCATTTCAGTGTTGTTGTTACAGATTGAAGGAATACGCAATCCACGGAGTTCTGCGTCAAAAAAATATTCCATTGTCAGTTCCAAGAATATCTGGAACTGATTGATCACAACCAGCATTTGCTTGACACATTTAATATTGAACAGCATATACCCAAAAATATTTTTGATAAAACTCAGTTTTAAATTTAAAAGATACTAATAACTTCTTTGATTAAATGCTAAGGAATATAATTTTGTTTTTACAAATAGTTTAGAAATATAAACTCCTGGAAACGGAAGCACTTACTTGAAGCAGATTTTTGGCTTAGCTTTCATCAGTTCTATGGAATTTTCCATTATATGACTTGCTGAAAGATGCATGATATGATCTGAATAACTGGTGATTGATGTGTCCTAGGGAGCACAATTTTAACTGTTCCATATGAAATAGATGTACATCTACCAGGGACAGACATAGTCCAGCAATTTCCAACCAGCCAAAAGTCTGGGCTAGCATTAAAAAGGTGAATTCTTAACTTTAAAAATGGAACTTTTTTTTTCTTTTAATACAAGATTCCCAATGGTAACAAAAGCCCTCACAAAGATTCTTCCTAAAGTTTGATGTAATCATTCCTCGACACTTCTGCTTCCACAATATGTAATAGAAAAAAGAGACAGCTGAAAAAAAGTAATTAATATTATTTTTGTTTCCAAAACTAACTAAACAAGTACTGAAGAAAACCTACAAGGTACTTTTTAGGGAAGAATATGAAATACTGAAAACCTGAGAGCTTGACACTGGCCACCTAAACTGAGTGAAGTGCTCTTCCCTAAGTACCTAGCAAGTTCGTACAATGAGCTAAATACACCAGTTTTTTCTTCTAGTTTCTCTCTTTGACAAACAATTTTCCTGATCAGTCGTTTGTATTGCATTTTCCATTTCCATGCCAACATACATCATAAAATAAGACCATATGCTACCAAAATAACATATGAATCTGTTTTGGAAACAAACATTGCTCTTCTGGCGTGAAATATTGAGATCCAATTCACATTACAGTTTTCCAGGTGTAAGTTTTCAAACTCAAACATGGAAGAGATATACCCAGTAACCAGTTTACTTATGCCCACAGGTGACCAGTCCATGGCACTCTTATGTCAAAGCTCCATGGCTTAGCTTCCATCCTTGGGGAGGGTGATATCAATCTGCCAGCAGGAAATAGTTCCTCCTGTCTGCTTACAGGGATTCTCCATGATGGGCTTGGCGAGGACTGTGTGTGTAATGGAGCTCAGCCCTAGGCATGGAAAGTTCCAGTTCTGAAGTAATTGATGTGATAAGTTGCAAACTAAGTGACATTTTGAGAGGCACAAGGAGAGAATCAGAGCAAAAGCTGGAATTTGGTGTCTTCCTGTAGAGCATATTGTCTATTTGCATTACAAAATAGACTTCTTCCAAATACATTCTTCTACTGACTGACCATAATAAAGAAAAATGAAGAGATTGACAGGTATAGAGTATCACAATGTCATTACTAAACTCGAAACTGACAGCATTATTAGAAGTAAAATGCAAATTTTTACCTGAGAGGAAAAACTATGGTAAAACTTTCATCACTGACTGGTATTAAAATTGAGACTGCCTGCATGTTTATCTAAAAGATGTGCTCCAGTTCCAGTAGGAATTAATTCAAAATGTTATGGGCTGTGTTACAAATGTCAGAGTCCGTAATTGCAAATCTTCCATTACAATCAGTTAGTCTTGTAATTCAATTTTATGCTATGCATTTCATATAAGATCTTGAATCCAAAGAACGGAGTCACAATGAGTGATTTTAGATTCCTATGAAGACTAGAAGAAAACTGAAGGGTCAGAAAGACAGTAGAAAACATAAGTTGAAATAAAAAAATTGAAAAGATCACAGAATTATTAAGTCAATAAATAATACTGGTTCTATTTTTCAATCAGCAGACTGCTAACATGGAGTTATGTAGAACCAAACTTTCTTCTTCAGGTGAGCACCCTGCGCACTATGCTACCCTGCTGTTTTCACTCCTGGGCTTTGCATTTCAGGCTTCAAAATAATCCTGTTTTAATGGGAAAAAAGGAATTTGACCCATCTCCTTCAGCTCTTAAGGCTATTTGATAGGTGTACTACTTGGTGTCAACTGCTTCCTCCTTTCGAGTCGAGGTGGAGATCAAATTATTCAAGAGATGGTCCTTGACTTCTCCATCCTCCCATTTTTTGAATGACAGCTCTCTTGGCCTCTGTTTTTTGTAAAGGACACTGATGATGGTCAGGTCTCTTCTGACTCCTGTTAGAATCAATGACAGAGCAGCAAACATTCTAAGAGATGGCACATTAACCAAGCCAGGTACATGCTCAAGCCAGCACAAACAAAGAGAATTAGAAACTATTAATAAAATAAATCAATAATCATTACTTTTACTAAAGGATTGGGTCCGCAATCATGCAAATGCCTGAAATGTGCTCTCTACATCCACACTGCACTGAGTCTGGTTGGGGTAGAGTTAATTTTCTTCACAGCTGTATTGGTTTTGACTGGTGACCAAGAAAGTGCTGACAGCACATCTGTGTTTTAGCTATTTAGTGTCAAGGCCATCCCAGTTTCTCACTGTGCTGGCCCAGAGAGGAGGCTGAGGTGGCAAGAGATTGACAGTCAGAGTCAGGGAGATTTGGTCAGTCAGGAGAGCTGACCCCAACTGACCAAAGGGATGCTTCCTATACCCCATAACATGCTCAGCAATGAAGTGGAGAGGGAACAACCATGCCTGAGGACTGTCAGGGCACTGCTTTGATATTGGTTATGGATGGTTTTTAGAATGACTTATTTTGTTTTCTTCTTCCCCCCACCCCTCCCCTTTGCTTACTAGAATGTTTATCTCAACCCAAGAGATTTTTCTCACTTTTACCCTCCCTCACCCTGCTTGGGAAGGAGTAAGAGAGTGACTGAATGGGGTCTGAGTTGACAGCTGGGGTCAGCCCACCACAGACACAGCATTCAAACTTGTGTCATTAATGACACATCTGCACCTAAGTTGTAAAGGAAGCAGTCAAAGTTTGGCAAACATTTTGAAAACTGTATTTCTCAATTGTAAAATCCTCTAATACCAAGAATGCATCCATATGGGTAACATATGTATGCTAAATTCATACTGATGTAGTGTCCACATTTCCAGATGGGAGAAAAGCTAGCCAGAATTTTTGGAAACAAAATTCAAAATTCAATAGAATTTGGTCACCTTTATGAGGAGGTTCTTAAAGGACAGAAAAAGCATGATTCATTCTAAAGATTCATGCAGATTACAGACTCACAGAACATTGTTAAATTAAATAAATGTGCACAGGATGTCTGTCCAATGACCAATATAATTTTCAAAACAATTTTCAGACAGTAGTTCTTTTTTTTTGCCTAAATATTTTTAATATACAGAATTACTGAAAGTACGATGGAAACACAGGTGTTTGTGCTTAGAGTATATCAAATTACAGCATCTGTAGCCAAGATTTAGTATGAACTATAGAAAAGTTATGCATAAATGCTCCAGTTTGAAAAAATACGTGCAGAATGACAAAATTTAATACCAATAAAAGTTAAAAATGTGAAAACAAAGGATGGGTCCAATTTCAACACTTTCTACTTGCACGAATTTCCAGGCAAGAGATACTGGACATAGTTTTTTTACAAGAAATGTAATCATTTTATGAAATATGCATCTGAGAGGATACATGTAAATTTTTGAAACATTATTTATTTCACTATTCTGAATTATGAATTACATATTTTCAAAGACTTCTGCCTAATTCAACCAAACCTTTTTTATTTCTCTTACTTTTTGAAATGTCACTGTATTCTGTGGCGATGTAGAAGTGAGTCAGTAAAACAAAATCTTGGCATGAGCAAAATTCACTAACTCATATTTTCCAAAATAGCTTCATAATAACATTAAAAGTTCCATCTCTTTTTATACTCATTAAAGCGCTTTTTGTAAATAAACCCCACAGATTTAGAGTCCATAATTCAGTCAAATAACATAATTGTATATAAAATCCTTGGGTGAGGATGAAAGCTTACTTTAGATGTGTTCATAATAATTTTAGACTAATCTGAGCAAGGAACAGCTTAGTCTTTTTCAGTGTGATCATTGCCCATGTTGAACAAGTAACAATATTTTAATTCTGGAAACATCTGGAAACACCTCACTTTTGCTAGTACTTGTTTTCTTCATTATAGTCTCTTTTTCCCCTTTTTTCCTTATTTTTTCTCTCAGTGAGTAGAAATATATGCCCAAGTATGACATTGAAGGCAACATTTTCACATTGCAGCTCTCATTAACTAGGTCTCCTTTCACAAACACCACTGTGTATGAATGAAGGAAGAAAAAAGCAAAGCTTCCCCTTTCCCTGGAAAGCACACAGATGTCTCAAGGAGAAGAGGGAAGCACTTAAGAAGCTGTGAAATTCACCACATCAAAACCAAGAATTGTACTGGCTTAGCTTCTTCTAAATGTCAAGGGGGGAAAAAAAGGAAAAGAAAAATCTAATAAATTCCCAAAACACCAATTGGTATAAATTCAACATCCACTCCTCTATCTCCAAATACTTTCTCTGGAAACAAAATAAACCCATAGGCCAACAACAAGAATACCATCAAAACCTGTTTCTTCCATAGTCATTCAAGTTTCTCCAAATATTCTTTTCCTCCAGAATGAAAGCATTTCCTTTAAGGAAAATTTACTAACCACTTTAATTGGTCATGACTTATAATCCAGACATATCGGGATCCTTATAGTCTTTGCATGACCACTACAACTTATTGTGTGGCTGTTCCTAAAGTCCCTGAAATCTCCTTTAAACTGGATAGAAAAGAAGTGTAATCAAAACAGTATACCTATCCACTGTGAAATATACAGCTGCTCTAAGTCAGCGTTTTCATGCAATAAATTTGTGAATACCCACAAACAATGCTGTGTGGATTTTAATAAACGGTAGTAAATTAGTGTTTTCTAGGAATAAGCTATGCCAGCGTAGGATGTCTTATTATAATTATTAATTATTAATTAGGGGTGGTTTTCGGTTTTGTTTTGGTGGGGGGGAATTTTGGTTTTTTTTCTCTTTTTTTAGTTTGTTGCATTTGGAGTGAGACTATTAGACCTTGTGAAATAAGTCTGGAAATTTCACTGGATCCCAAGGCTCGGGTACTCTGGTAGCTCAGCTGTCAGGTAGGTTCCTACAGCCAAAAGCAATGAAGAGCTGTGGGAACCTGAGTTACCCCTGAAATCTGCCAGAGTCATTTGTGTAAAAAACATCTGATGACAGTCCTTGGTCTGTTTGTGTCTTGCTTGTACCAGTGTGAATCACTGGAAACCCTGCTGAGCCTGACAAGGCTTTCAAAAGAGACTCTGGGCCTCTATGAAAAGCTCAGGATGGGGAAGATCCAGGCTTTGAAAAAGCTCTGCAAAACTAAGGCTTGCCTCTCTGAGTGAAGTACCATCATTCAGGTATACCTCTGACTCCTTGTCAGCAGTGCATCTTCCTTTGGGCTACAACAGTTCATCTCATGCATTAAAATTGCTATTCAGGGCCAGAATGGCAGCAAAGTATTACAATTTCTACTCTAAATCCCCTAAACAGCCAGTTATACAGCAGCTTTCCCTCAGCTAAATTTCTAATTGATACCCAGTGTTGACTCTGTGCACTAAGGGCACACGATCCAGTCTTTTGATTCTGAAATTTCATTTTTTAATATCTGTGTGTATATTTTGTCCTTTTCTAAAATGCACTAACCCATACACATCAAGAGGGAGGCGTAGAAGATTAATTTCTTGTATTGATTGCTCTGAGAAAAAACCCCATTTTTAAATGTCTCGCTTTCTAACCTTGCTGGAATTTGCCACTTCTTTATATATCAGAAGAGAGCAATTGCAACACTTACTGTACAATTTTTTTTTTCTGAAAAATGTTATGGATTTCTTCTTTACTTAAATGATACTTTTTAGATTGGATTCATGCAGAGATTTTCAGTGCTTTTAATAATTTGTGTTGTTCGGTCCCAAATCTCTGTTTATCTCTACTATATTTCATGCATGTTTTAAACAGGATTACACTAAAATGCTGCTCAGCAGAGAAACACAGGGGAAATTGAGTGGCATACAGTGTTCTTTTCAATTGAAAGAAGAACCTTGAAGTTTATCATATCTGACACTCTATTATATAGAGGCAACATCTGTAGGCAAGGATCCATGGACAAGGTTATACAGCATTTCATTAGGAAAGAAATTATCCAGAATTAGCTATTTGACCAAATATTGGAAATGAAAGATAAAATCCCAAAACAAGTTTTCTTTTCTTGCAGTTGTGTTTACTTTTATCCTAGTCTATTATAATACGCGCAGGAAACAAACTCTTACTCTGAAAGTCCTAAGCCTATCAGTGTTTAAGAGGGATATGGACAATGCCCTTAGTAACATGCTTTGATTTTTGGTCAGCCCTGAAGTGGTCAGGAAGTTGGAATTGATGATTATTATACTTAGGAAAAAAAAAATTAGATGTTCATCTAAGCAGGAGTCGAATAATTTTTGTAGTTTCAAACTTGCCAATAACGTGAGCTTTGAGCAAAGCTGAGGGGATAGTTTTCTGTATGCATTGCATGTGATTCTTTCAGTCTGGGGTGCTGAGGCTTTTTGTTTTTTTCTTGTTTCTTTTATTTCTTTTCCCAAGAACATGACAGGATAAGGTCTTTTGTAAAAATTAGCCTACTCTAGCCAGTTTTTATCATCTGAACCTATAATTAATGTTCTTCAAACACTGGCTCTTATCTGCTGTCTTAAAAGAACCTTGTCTGTGAGAAAGTCAGAGACACAGTTTAATTTAAACTGTCAAAGATGAAAAGGAAAAATACCTTATTCTTCCTTTTACACAGGTGATGAGGAACTTCAGTCTTTGAAACAGAGAATGTCAATGTCCTGTGCCAGTGTGATGCTAAATAAAGTGCATGATGAAGATTGATTCATTAGAAATGTTCTGCCCTTTGTCAGATAAGGAAAGCTGAAGATCTTGTTTGCTAATTTTTTTTTTAATAACTGACTAGAGATGATAACGGATGTCAGCAAATGAAGAAATATTTGAATTAAAAAACAAGTTCTTGACATTCATTTAACTTATCCGATACGAAAAAATAAATAAAATAAGGAGACTCCTTCTGCAGTTTGGAAAACTTGGTTGTACTGAGCAACTAAGGGTGGATTTCACCCTACATAATCTCTGTCACCTCGGCTGGACAGAGTGCCTTGGCCCACCCTGCCCAGGGACTCAAGGGCAGTTGACACCTCCAGGGAAGAAGTCAGCCAATCCTGTCTGAAATGTCTGTGCCAATGTCTATTGACTGATTTGTTCACGTGCTTCCTTGACTACACAGACACCCAATATTTTAGACAGCCAACATCCTTATGCAGGAGCTAGTTTGGAAAGTAGAAATGACTTTTCCTCTACCATTTTTGTATCTTCTCTAATGATGACAGAATGTAGCTAACATAAATTAAAGTTCTCTGCTTATATTTTGCTCAGCCCATTGTCGAATTATCCTTGAATGTCTCTGCCAGCTCCATAATTACCCATAATCAGAACTGACACTGTCTCAGTAGTTCCTAAAAAATGAGAATTAAAAACTAAAAGAAGAGTGATTTTCTTTTATTATTGCTATATATCAGGGGAAAAGAGTAAAAAAGATTTTTTCCATTGAAGTCTGTAAAAGTAATTTAAAAGGATAAACCTGAGTGACTTTATTAGCTACTTTACTATTTCTTCCTTTTCGTAGAAAGTAAAAGTATCTAAAACCAAAATAAGGTTTAAATCTATACACCTCATAAAAAATGCAATTATATTTCAATTATCCCCTGGGGATCATACTGAAAAGAACATGTTGATTCTGCTGCACTTGTCTCCAAAAGAAACAGAATAATGAGAAGTCTTGGCATTTTTTGTACTGAAAGGTAAGTGGCAAAGCCATTTTCATTCCAAAATAATAATTCTTGTTCTTTGTTTGTTTAAAGATTTCTTGGTATTTCATTTTTCTCCTTTATCATTGCTACTAGAACTCAGCCTCTTTCTGCATTTGTTTTAAACTCTTTAATGAGGTCACTTACCTTCTAAGCAGCAGCTTCACTTCCAGTCACTCCACGTGAGACTCTTGCCCCACTTTCTTTACCTTCATAGCAAATAATGGTCCCAATGCAAGGTCTGCTTCAGCACTCTGTGTTGACACAGAAGAAGGTTAGCAACAATTTTCACAGATTGTTTCCTATTTAAATATTTGCTGGAGAGGAGATAGGGAAAACCTTGATTTAGAGATAATGGTTCACTGTTGTGCCATTCAGTCAATTTCTCATCAAACTTTTTTTACCTTCTGCAGTGTGAAATATCATAGAAAAGATCTCAACAAAACATGCCAGAGAGTCACAAACTGCAGGATTTACAAGGACTGCTATTTCTAACCTAAAAAACCCTCTGTGGTATCCTAAAAAAGACATTTTAGTTGCACCTTGTGCTGGTTTTGGTTGGGAAGGAATCAATTGCCTTCACAGTGGCTGATATGGGTCTGTGTTTAGGATTTGTGCTGAACACAGGGTTGATTTTACAGAGATTCCTTTGTTATTGCCAAGCAGGACTTACACAGAGCCAAGGCCTTTTCTGCTTTTTGTACTGCCACACTGGTGGGGGAGCTGGGGGTGCATGGGAGGAGACAGCCAGGACAATCAGATCCAAGGGATATGGAACAGAACATAGGACACCATGCTCAGAATATAAAGTGGCGAGAAGAAGTAGGAAGGGGGACAAAATTGGGAGTGATGGTGTTTGTCTCTCCAAGTAACCATTACATGTGATGGGAACCTGCTCTCCTGGAGATGGCTGAACAACAGCCTGTCCATGGAAAGGGGTGAATGCATTCCTTGGTTTGCTTTGCTTGTGTGCACAGCTTTTGCTTTTCCAATTAAATTGTCTTTATCCCTGCCCGAGTGTTTTCTCACTTTTACCCTTCCAGTTCTCTCCCTGATCTTGCTGGAGGGGGTTTAAACAACACTGGCCCTGACACGTAACCCTGGGGAGAACACCACTGGTGACATGGTGCCAGCTGAATGTAACTCCATTCACCACCACTCTCTGAGCCTGGCCCTGCAGGCATTTTTTACCCAGAAACTGATTTCCTTCCTGAAGAGTGCCCAGCCTTCCTGGACTACTTTACCCTTCAGGACTGCCTCCCAAGAGACTATGGTAACTGGGCCTTGAAAAAGAAGGAAGAAATGAAATAGGAGAATGGAGGAGACAAAAGTGGAGAAAAAAAAGGAATGGTAAAAAGAAGTGTAGAAGGAAGGATCCTTTTCTGCGATTCCATCTCCAGTTACAGCAGAGGGGATGGGTCACAACAGGACGATCACCAAAGCACGGCACAGCAGGCAGGGCTGTGGCACTGCAGACTGGGCAGGGGTGAGTGCCAGGGTATGTGGTGGAGGCTCAGCTGGGCAAGGGCCAGGGCAAAAATGCCAGCTCCTGGGCCAGAGTGTCCAGCCCAGGCAGGACACAGTGACACCCAGCTCCCTCATCCCCTCTCCTGCCTGCTCCCAGGTCCTGCCCCCACTCTCTCTGCCACCAGCTCCCTCCTGCCCAGCCTCACGGAGCCCCCTCTCTCCTGTCTCCCGCTTTTCATCCATGGGCATTCCTTCTTGGCAGGGAATGACTTCTCCTCATCTGTACTCCTGTCTGGGGAAGCCCCAACTCAAGTGCAGCACCTTGCACTTGGGCTTGTTGAACATTATGAAGTTCTCACAGACCCTCTCCTCAAGTTTGTCCAAGTCCCTTTAAAACCTGGAATCCATGAACATTGTGGAACAGCCATCCTCAGATGTATTTGAAAATGCCTGAGCTGGTTCAGCTGATACCCTCTGCTCTTGAATTCAGAAGTGGACCCACTTTAAGTAGCTTCACCAAAGCTTTATACAACCAGATGATGGAGCTGCTGAATTAGTGTGTTTGGCAGCCCACAGTGATATGAAGTGGAGGAGGGGAGCAGCTGACTTCACACATAATTTTGTTAGCAATGCAGCACTAAATGAGGACTGAAGAGAGTACTCATCAGGTCTTATGAAGCATTGTTGTAGTGGTTTTCAATAGCTTATTCTTTCTTTTCAAATGTTTTCTCAGTCTCTTGTACTTGATGGTTGTGTGTAAGAATATCTCCTAAGGGCAGCCTGTCCCAAAACATCCGTCAAAGGTAATTCCTGTATCAGTGGGAGCACTGCAACCTCTCCCATAGCTTAGTTTTGGAAGATTTTGCCAGGGCTCAAGATGATTCCTTCATTGGGAAAATTAAACCCAGACCCTTTCCTTCTAACAGACTTGGCAGAAGAATTGGAGCTAGAACTATTAAATGGAAAAGCAATGGAAAGGCACACAGTGTCCAAAGCAGAGAGAAAACTATAAAAGAGCACCAATGAAAAGCACACCAGAAACTTGGAAAAAAAATCCCCCAAATCCTGCCAAACTCACAAAAAGGTCTGCTAGAAGATTTCTACACAGAAATGCAGCTGAGATACCATTACTGTTACTAAATGCAATATAAGGTAATGAGTGATATCAGCGAAAATGAAACCCACATATAAATATTAAGTCACTAGCCTCAATATGAAGTTTATGCACGTTGATTCTTAAAAGTACTAAGTATTATTAGCTACCAAAACTTGAACTTTTCATTCATATAAATATAACATAGCATTACGAATACTCTGTGAAACTTTCTATTTCCTATGGAGCAGGAACATTTCCTCTTGTGACAATAGCCACAGCTACAGGGAGATTTAGTCAGTCACCAAATCACACCTTTCAATCAGAATTCAATTCACCTTTTTCCCTTGTCAAGTGTGTTATAAATTCACTTTGACTTTCTTGTGTTTATTTTGTTTCCATGGGTTTGGGGTTTTTTTTTAATAATTTATAAAATATATATTCTAAAATATATGTATGACAACTATTTCATTCAGCAGGAAGAAAAAAATTCGATCAGTTGTACTGCCTGGAAAACATATGAAATTTTAAATACAAATCCCATTGCTCTTTTTTTCCAGTTAACCTTAATGGATATAGTTTGACCTACTGGAGAATCAGGAATAATTTCATGCTTTTCAGAGCGACATCACTGTCACTGGCTTAAGGGAGTGTGAATGTAGTTTTAAGCCCTCTTTATCTGAGAGGATAGTGTAGTGTCCTAGATTTGATGAGTTATTTGTTATAAATGTATTCAGCTCATATTTTTGACTTCTGAAAGTCCACATCAAGCTTCTCCCTGCTGTTAGCATGTAATCAGTGTAAAACATTACTCTGCAGTTTCCCACTGGGTAGGGTTTATTGCTTGTACAATCTAAAGGATTTCCAGGAGTGGCAGGCAGGAAGCTGCTGGTAGCTTCAGGGCTCCCACAATTCAGTCAGATGCCAAACAAAGCCAGTTTGCAGGAACTTTTCCAATAGCATCTCCTTTTATGGAGTCTCAATGACCTGACTATCAATGAGGAATCTATTTTTATCCAGGCAACTTTTCTCAAATAACTGAACCCTTTGAATAGCATCTGAGAGGGCAGATTTCTAATAATTCTTCTTTCGTGGATTTTTTTTTCTTTTTCCCTTTTCTCGTTACCCTGGTAATGATCACCAGGCAATAGGAAACCAGAATTCAATCTGATTTATGCTGATTTACAAGATATCAGAACGACAGCTGTAAGCCATGCTGCATGTAAGTGTCCTACTGACTTCACTGAAAGCAGAGGAACTCACCCTCTCATGGGTTAAACTCATGGCATGCATTCACCCTATGTAATTAAAGGGCCAAGAAGAAACTTCAGCACTAAATCCCTGCCTGTCCCCAGTACTGGGGGCTGCTCTGTCACATAAAGGATGCCGCAAAATGAATATTTTTGAAGAAGGCAGTTGGTGAGATTGTGTTGTGCACAGTGCTGCCTACGTTGTGCCCCCTCCTTTCAAGAGATCTAGAAAATAATTTTCTGGAAAAGGACTTGGAAAGAAAGTTGAAAGAGTTGGGAGCAATGGCAGTAAATGTGATATGGAAAATCTTAATCAAACAGAAAATAAGGGAAATTCCCATCTTTGTAAATCCTGCTGAAAATCCTGTGTCAAAAACATCTTATGAATCTAGACTGCCATCTAGGCTTTATGAAGATTCAACTTTCTTGCTGCTTCATGAAAAAAATGGTCTAGAAGACCTTTACTATTTTACTATTCTATAATAGAGTCCAATCCACTAATGGCTTTAAATAGAGATCATTCCTGAACTAAGCTACAGAAGACAGATTGCACTTAAAAAGTGTCCTTTCATTTTTTTGACCTACAAACTCAGAAGTGGATGGCAAGCAGTCTCTATTTTAGTACAAGGGTTTTTTTGAAGCTATTTTGCATACTTCCCATACTGTTAATATTTCCCCTAATAAGCCTTCAGGTTTTATACTAGAAATACTCTATACTCTCAGAGCAGCCTTTAACTTAGAAGTTTTACTTTGTACAATTGCAAAATACCTTAAAGGAAAAAAGATACATTCTCTACACGTTTAAGTCAATCCAAATTCAGGTGGACAGCTGAGATTTCCACATAGTAATGTAGCTGTTCAATGCTTTATTTACTGTCAATAGAAAGAGACAAGCATGCAAGAGAGATTTAGTTCACCACTGTATTGAATTCCCCTATTAAGCACCATGACGACAACCTTGGCAAGGTGTGTGAGTTTGAGACAGGCATCCAAGTCCCCGTACCCCTATGAATCACAGTAAAATGTGGCCTGTTTCATTTTATTTAGGGAAGATGGGATACAGAATGCCGCTGCAATCAGTGTCACTTCAAGCGTTCACATGAAAGATAGGCGTGATTACTCATGCTTCTACATTATACCATTCTGTAAATTACTCTTACTTGAAAGTGAATATTATGAATTTGAAATGTAATTGTTTATAACAAACAAAGAATCATATTCTTTCAGCCCTTAAGAAAGCTGAATAACTATGTTAAGTAATATTGTCACCATATCACTTCATATTAAAAATAATTACTCTAGCTGAGGTAGGAACAAAAGAACACTAAATTCTATGACTATATAATCATACCACACTTTTTGGAAAAAAATGTGTGCTGTCATAAGTTTTAGAGGCTGAATCTTTTCCTAATGTTGAGGAACCTACAAGATATAAAAAGCCCATACCTCTAAATAATTATTACCTTTGAGCATTTTGACTGTGGAAGAAATATAAAATATAGGTACCATTGCCAATTGAAACAAGAAAATAGGATGAGTAAATTTTGATCAGAATTTCAACAATTTAAGGATGGAGTTCTTATTAAAATGAGACATCATAATGTGCTTTGTATTGACCTTTCTACCTTTTTGTAGTTGACCCTTATTCAATTTGTCATAAAGAAATATTACAATTTTTTACTAGCCATCAAGTCACTAGGTAAGGAAGGACATACTTTGCATAAAGAAATGCTTGTGGGTGGATTGTGTAATTTATATTTTCCTGCAGAGACATAATATTCCTGGATTTTCTTCAGCAGAAGTGCAATGAGATTAAAGTCCAGTGAGTTACAAAAATGGAAAACAATTTCCAAACATCAGAAGAAGATGGGATGACCAAGAGAAAGTAAAAAGTCATCTAAAAACAGTGTCACTTCATGCAATTAGTCAGAAATCTCTGAAATGCCTCTGATTATTCTCAGCCTGTGCCCAGCTGCCATAACAACAAAACCAATCTCTTCATTAAGAAACTTACTGTGATTGATAGAGGATGAGAGAGATATTTCGATTATATGAAAAGCTAATATCATCTCCCTAAGTTCAAAAAAAAAGCCTAAAGAAAGCTATCTCCAAATTTCCTGAACTGAGCAGAGGATGCAAAGCGAAGGTGAATCCTCAAAAAATGCTTTGAAGTTTTATTATAAGGTTATTATCATATGTATGTGGTTAAACAAAAACTCTACTGGAAACAGATGCAAAGTTAACCTGAAGTCATGGAGATGGTTCAATTGATCACACAGACATTTAGGCAGTTCAGGGACCTAATGTAAGAGTCTCCCTGGGATCTTTATGGAGTCAGTAGAGGCATCTTCAGAGAATGACACAGATAAGTGTAAGACAAGTTCTATGTTTGCCTGTACCTCGCTTTCAGCTACAGAGGACCCTTGCAGGCTCACCTACCTTCTAAGACTCTGTGGTTCTGGTGAGATCTCTGCTTGACATCATTTCATTTGCAACGCCTCTCATTCTACATGCGCTGTGTGACATTCTTATCAACAAATGTCATTGCCTGTTAGCCAGGCAATGGTGACTCACTCATGTTGGAAGGAGCATAAAATTCCCACTGAAAGGATGATGCTCCAGACTAACCCTTTCTGGCCTGGAGCTCAAAGAGATGACAATACATCCAAAAAGGTAATTAATTCAGGGCCTGCAGAGAGTGTTTAATATGATTTGCCATCTCTTGTTGGTTCCAAAACCTGTATCTTGAGAAAACACTCTGACACATTCTGTGTTTCCTTATGCCTTCCTGCAGACCAGCACTCTGGAAACAGCCTCTCTGCTACCCAAGTCATTTCTCACTTCCACATGACCTCCAAGAGCCCACATCATCTCTGCCCTTTCTGAGTTTCCTTACCAATGTCCAGGCTGACCAGCAAGAAAAAGAACTTTGAATGGAATTTGTTAACCACTGGAATTTTAGCCCTTGGGGAAATGTAAGACAGTAATGGTTTTGTTTAGTTTTTCAAATAGCACAGCCCTAAATTACGTATCTTTCTGAATATCAAAGCACCATCTCTCTGTGCATCTGGCATTTTGTCAAACCACTGGTAATTTCATCAGTGTTCTTCCCTTCCCTATGTCATACCTTTCTGACCCTTGTCATGCTGCCTCCTTGTAAATGAGCCAGCTGCAGCTTCCCTTGATCTTTGACCCTTGGAACATGTCTTGCAACATTTTTCTTTTACATTGATGGGCAAAAAATTGGAAGTCAGGCATTAACTGGCTCATGGCAGCTCATTCAAAATTTTCCAGAGCTGGTCCCACAAACTTACTGAGCATTTTGGCAGGGCTTTTTGTGCCAACATTGAACACAATCTTTACAAGATTAGGATGCATCCTCCTCAGTTACAGCTGGCAGAAGTCTACTTGCATTGTGTGTCTTTGGCAGTCTTATCATATATTACCTTCAAAAAACATTCTGTTTTTTGATTTAATAAAATTCCTCAAGATCAGCTACATCTCTGTTTTGATTTCTCATTGTAGGAGAAGGCCAAACTATCGTAATTCCTTCTTTCTGAGTTCTACAAAACTCAGTTTAGGTTTGGGTGGTTGTTTTTTGTTTTGTTTTTTTTTTGTATTTTAGCAAGTATACCGTTAAGCTAAAATGGCTAAAGAATGATAAAACAATCATTGCGTCATATGTCATTTTTCAGTATACATTAATCTTCGCAATACTATCTCTTTTCAAACAATTTTTTAAAAATTCAATGTCCTATCAAAATGGTTCCTATAAGAACTGCTACTCTTCTGTCAATTAAGCCCTGTACATAAATGTGCTAATGAAATTGTGCAAGTGAGACAGGAATAGTAACTATTTTAAGTACGATGCACACTGTGAAGCTAATTTTGACATTGTATACATTTAGTTATCCTTGACTAAAAATGGGAAAAATAAGCTTTCTATTTTCACTGTTCATGCAAACATATTGCTTACACTAGTGAATAATCTGAGCAAAACCAGAAACAAATTGCTTTATCAGTACATCATCCTACAGCCAAATTTCTTGTGATTACAAAACCATTATTACATATTCCTCCTACGGTCCAAAAACACCTACAAGCAGATGAAAATTAAACTTCTGCTGAATTGATTCCCACATATCCTCTGTCTATTCCTGATGTTTATGAATGTCCATGAGTTCTAGAAAGGAATCATCATTCTTGAGACTTTCATGCAATTCTTTCACTGTGCTGATTCAATGACGACATTCTTTGTCAAGCATAGGTTGGGAAATGTGTTTGGAGGAAGGTAACACAGGAGATCTCTGGTGCTGCTCCAGATACTACCTTTTGTAGCTTTAGGTTAGTTCCAAATGCACACTCAGATACAAGGAGAAACACTGAAATTATTTCATACTACTGACATTCAGACTCAGAAGTCAGTTATAAAAATGGGAGTTGACCTGTAATTTGCCTAAGCTCTATGAAAATTTACCTAATATCCTTATAAGCTAGTTATAGCCCCTGACTGTTAGACAAGGGACCCCTCCAATCATTCTTTCTTCTGTTTCATGCTTCCACACAGGTATACAAAAACTGACCCAGTGGTTGACTTGCCTTAGACTTCTGAATGATTTTTCTGAAAAGAAAAAATCTTCAACGACACAAATTCTCTTCCCAATTTCATGCACTTCTGTACTGGCAAATAGTAGCAGGGCAGATCTGGAATTTACATAGGACTTCAACGGGGTAGACAGTCAGGCTGCAGGAAAAATAAGTATGTCCAAACTGAAGGCAAATTTATGGCCTGAGATAAATATATTTATTTGTATAGCGTCATCCGCAAGCTTTGTGATCCGGTATACCTGAGGGCAGAACATGACCCTGAATTTTAGGCAGTACTCAGCTGTACGCTTCTTGAATGTTCTTTTGTGCTGTATCATCTTATTTTTGCTTAGCATATTCCTGGTGGGGAGGGAAATAGTGTTTTATTTGTTAGAACAATGCAATGTTAGATTTTTCAGCAGAATTGTAATTTAGTGCCATTTTGAAAACATGAGCGTGAGGTACAGCTTCTGCTCTCTATCTCAACAGCTGACCTGCATGGAACAGAACAGTTGTGGTACAAGCAATTTAGGGGAGCAGAGCTTCAAGGCAGTGGTGTCTTTTGGAGTAACTTATCTAAAAGACAGTTGGGCATGGCTCTACTCAACTTTGATTCCTCTCTGACTCTTTAAAAGAAAAGAAAGAAAGAAAAGTGATGTGGGAAATACTGGTCCAGCCCTTGCAACAGAAGGGTGTGAGGAAGGTAGGCCTGCTAGAAATGGATAATGCTGTTTATGAATTTTTATAGGAAAAAATCTTCAGACATCTGTCCCACTTGCTTAAAATCATCATTAGGACATACTTCTCCTTATGACCATCATGTATAAACCAGCATAGAACCTGCCACTATACTACCACATCTTAGAATTAATGTTCCTGTAATAGTACCATGAAAATCTCTGGCTCCTCTATTTGCAGGAAGATCCAGGGCACCATATGCCCACATGTGAACCATATAGCTGAAGTTAAGGTGCCACTGCACACCAAAAACAACACACAGAGACAACAGACAAAGAATCAAAATACCCAGTTAACCAGAAGGGAAACATTTCTCACCATATGGGTCCTTGGATACCAACTTCCCTGCTCTCAACACCAAGGGAAACATCTCTCCTGTTTACAAAGTGCCCCGGAAAGATGCTCTTGGGAACTAAAATTACTAAATATTAGAAATCGTGGCTTTTGTAGAAACCCAATCTATTTTTCTCACACTCCATTTCTCACATACCACCATTTTTGACAAGTAATAAATTAACAACTTTTTGTCTTCACATTGGCTATAACTACTTTATCACATTATTCTATTAAAGTTTATAGTTTTGTTCAGGGTAGCTGTTCTCAGCCTGTGTTTAAAGTTTTCTGTTTCCATGTGATATATAAATAATAAAGACGTCAGATTACACGTCTGAAAGCCTGTCTGGTTTCCCACTTCTGAAAACATTTTCTCTCCCTACAAACTTTGACTCATTCATCCAGGGATGTTGCCAAAGCAGCAACATTCCATGGTTTTGGGGCAAGCAACTCTTCCTTCTCCCTTGACCCTTTAGTTTTTTTCACATGAACTTACAATTACACAGTGCTTGAGTGCTTCCATTTTTTCAAATATAAGATTTATAGGCAGTATTACAACTTGATGTACATGGCTTCATGCCTTTGCAGATCAACTCTTTTACTCTGTTTTAGTGAAAATTTCCATATATGCTAAATTGTGTGTAGTGAGAAGACTTTCATGTCAGGCTTTTGGGAGCACGCAGCAAGCAGCATTTCCCAACTATGTGTTCTGAAGCGCTGGTAAATTCAGAGCATCAAACAAGACCTTGTGAAAGAGAATGCACAGATCTTGTCCAGAGTGCTCGCTCATTAATTAGAAATTTTTTTAGCTTCACTCAGTTTGCCTGAGTGAGACCCCATAGGCCAAGCAAGTCTAGTCTCATACACCAGTGAGGCTGTTTTGATTTTCACTTCTGCATTAGCAATGCTGATATCAATGCTAATCAACCTGTAATTTTACAAATGAAATGTTATAAACCTCAATAATAAACTGTACACAGCATATGGAAGTAGAACACTATGGAAACAAGTTTAGTTGCAGTTACATCTCAAAAGAAGTCAGAGGGGAATTGAATTTAGGTTACACAAGCAGAGGCCAGAACTTGAAAACAAACACTTTGCTAAAAGAGCCTTTTATCATTGCTACCACACCTACAATCTTTATTACCCAAATTTCTAAGCCAAATTCTTTTCTCAGAGGATTTGAGCCCTGTAAATCTTTACAACAATAGGGCAAAGGAAGCTCAAAGTCCTGCTTTCCTTCCTGATCCTTCCTCTCCCTGTGCCAGTCTGTAGACAACATGAATCTCAGCAGTGCTAAGAGAGTGGGTGTTATCTCCTTGCTCAGAATCATGGTTTCGATTCTCAAGGTCTTTGCTGCAAGACTCTGCAGTAAACAGTCATTCTACTAGACTTCTGCCGTGGTTGGACCTTTTGTTTTTGAAATGTTTATCTGCATGGCTCCCTGGCATCTGCAATGTGCCTGGCAATCTCCAACTGTTTTTATTTTCCTCCTTTTTCAAGGTAATAACAAATTAGGGTCAGCTCTGTTTTCTAACAGACATTTTGGACACAGAGACTACTCACTTGACAAATTTTAAATTTCTGCTTCAATGGTGGTTTTAGATCAATGAAGACATCATCCAAATGGTGGGCTGTCACAAAGTGGTTTTCTTTATGTTCATTTCCAGATGTAAATCACTGGGTGGCAACTGACACCAAGGAACTGAAAGAAGTCTGTTTAGCTGTCAGCTTGATGCATCTGGCTGCCTGTGTGGTTATAATGGCATCACAGTGTCTTGGGGAACTACTGAATCACCCTGTAACAGAAGGTTGTCTACCTCTCTGTGTGCAAAGTAATAAAGCAGTATACAGAAGAAAATATTAGACAGCTATACTCCTTAGGCCAATTTGTCTTACAGCTATACTACAGTAAATCAGAAATAATTCCTCAAACCTCTGCAGAGCTATTCCAGAGTTATGTCTGCAGAGCTAAGAGCATAATCTACTTCTTTTAATCTTTCTATCATTTTATATAGTCAGTACTGAAACAGTGACTATATGCAGAAGGTTTTGAAAAAAATATCTGTTGTGAAACTTTTATTTTCATAATATTTTAACACCCAAGGCTTAAATACAATGGAATAGATATACTGGCCACTTTTGGACTCTTTGCTGGCTGTGTATGAGATACATGTAAACTTCATGCATTTGATGTGTGCCTTAGGCAGCAGTCTCCCTACTGATATCTACCCTGCCACTGTGCACACTCTGGGCATTTTCAGAAGTAGCATTGCCTCTTTCTTTTTCTTCTGGGTCTCCCATAGGAAGGATATCAGGAAAAAAAAAAAGTTAAAAAAAAAGCACAGGCTTTTCCAGTTCTTCCCCACTTGGGCATGAGCTCAGTTCTTCTGGCCTTTCCAGAGAGCCAATGCACTCCACAGGTCCTCTTCCAAAAGTCATATAGATAGCCATGGTCCCTGGAAATCTGTTAGAAAAGTCTAACCTGTGCTCTAATATGACAAATTTCAGACGAAAAAACTTCTAAATGTTACCTGAAATTACTACTGATTTTATCTAAACCTAAACACAAAAATTTGAAATTTGTTTGAGGACAATGTATAGTGTGGTAGGAGAAAAAAAAAAGAGCCTGTTTTCTAGTTCAGATTCATTGCACTGCAAGCATAACAAGCTAACTTTAGTGCATGCCTTTGTAGTTGGTATCCCACTAAGGCAGCAATCCTAATAGCTGTCACTGCCATGGATGTACCAGAGTCACTGAGATGCTTTATTCTGAGAAAAAAAAAAAAAAAACTATTCTTTTTCCATCAAGATTTAGCTGCCTTTTTTTTTAAAAATCACTATTGTAGGTGAAGATAATTTAGACTGAACACTGACAGGCAGAAGATTGTATGTCTGTGGCTGAGTGGGTGATCATCTGAAAGTGAACTTTTGAACTCATAAGCAAGCACGAGCTATGAGTACACAGCCTGCTAGCTGCAAATGGTATGGGCTGACTAAATTTTGATAACACTGGGACTAAATAACTGTGGCATGTCCTGATTCCTCCAATTAATAACAAGATGTAAGACAGAACCACCAATTAGGAGCTGATCGTGTGTTTCCTTCTGCACACTGACTATTTAGATGGGGAAATCTGGAGGATGCAAAAGAAGGCGGTGAAGATCACGACTGGAGAAAAGATCCTGGAAGCTGCAGATGACCCTGGAGATCAGATCACTGCCTGGTGACAAGTGCTGGGGGACAACCAGAGACCAGCCTCTCACATCTGAGACTGGTACCTGCGAGCACAGTATCATCTGACTGGGCTTTCTGCCTGTCCTTCCCTGGCCAGCAGCCACCTCCCTGTGTGGAGGGACAGCAAGATCTGAGGAACACAGTGCTGGTGGGGAGGGAGAGGATGAGCGTGTGAGGAAATCAAGCAGAAAAAAGCTTAAATCTCAGGGGTTCTTAAATGAACCCAATACCCAGATGCACCATGCATAGTTGTTTGCTCCATCTCACCTGTGCCAATTTAAGACATAAGTTGTAGAACTGTATAATTGGATCCTTGCCAACCTGCATTCCCATGCATGCAGAACACAGTAGATGTATTCACAACAGAAGACTCACCAGCAGTGTAGTCTTCTAAATTTAGTTCTGTGCCCTACTGAGGAGTTACTCTGACAATTTACCATGGTGATGCCACCCTTATGAGCTTATTATCACTGTGTTTGTCTTCTCCCTCTTACTGCTGCTGGAAAATAGGGACAAATACGCTAACATTGTCACCTCTCTTTCTTTCAAATTAAACCCAAATTGCACAGAAAGAATGGAAGGAGAGAAATGGAACAAAGATCACCTAATCTTGTTAAACATGGCAGGAAATCACATTTGTGTCAGAGTGGAGTAACAAAAAAAGGATACATCCCAATACCAACTCTTGTAAATCCACTACTGAATTATTTTCACATGAGATAAATCAAATTTAATGTCAATATGTTTGTATGTGAAAGATCAGTCCACTGAGAAAACAATAAAATTGTGCAGACTTATGCGAGCTGTGCTTGAAGTGAGTCTTTTTTATAATGTTTATAATAATAAACATCCTTGTTTGCTTGGGGTTTTTTAGGTACTTTTAAGAAAGGAACTGAAAACATAAGTTATTAATAAATATTTTCATGTAATTAGCCTGTGGAAGTAGAAATTTCTGTAGACATACTGGAAGCTCATTTAAATGCTCAAAAGGGCATTTGAAAAAAACTGGGCAAAACACCACGAAAAAGTCTGCATAATGTTAGTCATGTTAGTAAGTAACCGAAAATGGCTGATGCTCTTTTTCAGACTTTGATCGTAAAGCATGGGCTGCCATTAAACTAGAGTCTGTTTTCTCATAAGGGAGGGACAAATATCCACTAATACCGGTAGTGCTTATTGAATTTCCTTCTGCAAGTATGACATGGTGCAGCCAGCACAGGAGATGCTAAAAAAAACAAAGACAAGTGAGGTCAAAACACTGAACCGATGTCAAATAAACAAACTGTTGCTGCTTTTCTTCAAATCAGTACCTACCCACTGGCTGTTATCAGTGTTCCTCTATCAGCTCCTTGCCAGGCACTCAGTTTAGCTCTGCCAAGATAATCTGGGTGTCCTCAGGCTGACTTGATGTTTTCATCTGTCTGAATCCAGTGGCGAAACACACAATCTGTATGGATTGTAAAGCCATTTTTTGCTTCAGTTTTAGCCTTCTCCTTTTAGCTTCCCTTTTCTGGTTTTCCTATATGTAAATCTTGTGTAATTATTTCAAGATTAGTTCTTCTTGGTTTGAGCAACTTGACAGAATTGGGCATTTATACATTTGTCCATTTGCCTTGTTGCTTGAAAATTTGTCTTGAACGACACCCTCTCTACTGGTGGAAGTTTTTATTCTTCCTGATTTCTTAGCTAATATTATGTTATGCTCATTTTTTATAAGAGGTACTTAAATATTCTAGACATTTTGTGATTTAGCTAAATAAAATAAGCCTACACAGCTTAAGGATTCAGCCTGCACCACTGGCCTCATCTTTTTCTTTTCCATATAAATCAGCTTATTTCTTTCTAAGTACTCCCAAAAGCTTATTTAAATGTGCCAAAGTACTCACTGTTTATAAAATACATCTCTTTGGATGGGTGTATGGACAGAGAAAAACCATTGCTGTTCACTGAAGTAAAGTATGAAATTGTGGATGGTGGTAATATACAATCACAAGGTAAGACTCTTTCTTAAAGAAGGTAAAAGTATTTCAAATGAAAGCAATTTTACAAAAGAGACTAAAATCCATAGGTGGGCCAGTTTTGTGAAATCCAGAGGACTGGATTCAAAGGCACTAGAGTGTTCAGGGCTTTTTTCCCCCCTTATCAGAAAACTCTTCTAGCGATAACCTCAGTAGCAAGAAATTAAACCAGTTGGAGCATGACAAAGAAAGTCAGGAAATGTGATTAAGGATAGACACATCATGGAATATGTGAAATATCAGGAATATTACAGGTATGCCAGGGAAGTGGGTTGAGAAGGAAGGCATTAACCATGTCAGACAACATTCAAGGGCTGGATTTCTCTGTGGGGGGCTGGAAAGATTGGGAAGGGAAGACAGACAACAGCAGCATACTGGATCCAGCAAAGTGATCACTTAGAGTCTGCAGTCCTTTGAAAAAGAGAGGTGGATTCTGACACAAGATCAGAAAGACCCGGGGAACACATAGCCAAGAGGAATAGTATTAAACTTAGCTATTTTCCAAGATTTAGTATAGTCTAGGACTGCTGTTTTCCTTTCTACTACCTGCAAACAGCTTTTCTGTATTCAATTTCTAAGATGCAATTTTCCGGCAGCTGCCAGTTTATTAGATTTCTGGCATGTATGGTTGTTAAAATGCATAAATAATTTGGGACCTGCTAACCTGCCATTCATGCTGGGGTCAGTTTTCATTTTGTGTGAGATATCTGCAATTGTTTGTGCACTTTTTTGTTTTCTGGCAAGTTTTCAAACACCAGTTAGTTGGTGAGCAGAAAATGATAGCTTTTACTCTGGAAAGAATTATAAGCAGAAGTATACAGAGATCAGCTCTAGGATGTCTATTACATTACAAACATCCTCAGAGTGAGCTATGACAATGAGGATGTCTCATTTGGAAAACAATCCAGGATGAAGGAACAGAAAGGAATATGTTTATATGTAATGCCATGACATTTCTGAGGGGCTTTCTGAGCTTTTAATAAGTGAGTCTGGAGCTATTCAAACTGACCTGCTATAGTTTTGCTTTTTATTGGTTTCTTTGTCCTGGTAGGTCATCCAGCTCATCACCTCGTTAGTTCTTTGTTGCTGATGCATTTGATTTTTGGAGAGGCTTAAGGCTCATTACAGTTTCTTCCTTAAAACAGAGAATCATGTAGAGACCACAACTATCACTTAGTCTTTCAAAGGGGACAGTTATTAGGTGCACTGTGATGCAGACAGCCTCTTCTGTACATAATCACATAAAAATCCCAAATATAGAGGTTTATGTAGTGCCCATCATCTCAATGCTGAGATGGGTGATTACTACTGGAAGGCAGGAGCTTGTGGTAAGTCAGCTGCCATATGTGACAAAGATCTAGAAGGAAAAATGCTATTCAAGATGTTTGACTCCTTTTGACTCCAGGAATTTACTTGCTAGTGTATACTGCTTTTTACAAATCCCCAGTGAAACTCATTTCAGCAAACCTCAGGATCCAGTGCATAAACAGGTGTAGACTGTAGGTAAATACAGTTCATTTTCCATGAGAAGACTGAAGATTGAACCCCAGGAGAGTGAGGATGTATAGGTGGAGCAAATATTGGGTAGGTCTGAGTGCATAACTGCCTACAGAAAACTAAAATCTTGCATTTAAAATCTCTTCTAGTATGTCAGGTGAGTTTGAGGGTGCATAAGAATGAAGGCTGTCATACATTAGACTCCATATATATATAAAGTATTTTTTAGGCTGCAAATTACTGATTGGGTCATTTTAACAAAAGAAAATAAATTACCCTAATAGATGCAGTGTTAGAGTGCATAAACTGTTTGCATCTTACTTTATCTTTCCCTTTATGTGACAGTTTTGTTTCTCATTTCTGCTGCTAAATCTGACCCCTAAATTGGAAGCGATCTGTGTAGGTGTGTTGGTCAGAGCACATTCCTGGGATCCTGTACTCATAACATGTAGCAGGACATGAAGTATGTCTTCCTTTTAATACCAAACTGTTGTGTTGTTTAGTACATTATTTGGGTGTAATCTGAAAAAAGCAGGTGTGTGAGAGAAATTTATTAAATCAAGGCCTTTAAATTGAAGGTTTTTGTTTTGTCTCACACTACCTGAGGACAGAAACACTTTGTGCTAGCAAAATAGGGTTAGATTGTCCCACGAGTTGCTGGACATCTGCATTCAGCATGAGCACCAGCACCTGATTTCCTATGGTGATCCTAGGAGCGTCTCGGTGATGCACCAAACATCTGAATCTACTCCAAAAAACACTGAAGACTGAACCTTGTATGTCATGGCTGAGCTGAAAAGTCAAAGTTCCCATAGTGTCTCTCAGGAAGAAAAAAGCAAAATATGTACTTGGAAATTAACTTGGAAACTTTGACCAGCATTTTTTCCTTTGGGCTTTGCTTGCCCACACAGGATCACTGATGGCAGCTGGCACAGCACACATCCCTTCTGCTGCCCCATCATTAACTGACTTCTTTTCTGCTCAAGTGTCTTTTCTTCCCATCTCCCTATTCCTAAGTTGAATGGGAGATTAATCAAGTGAACAAGCCTTTTAGTTATAATAACAATAACTAAGAAAGAGAAGTTGGAACCAGTAAAAATGTACACATATTGCACATCAATGAATTAATTATTTTCTTTAGAGTCTACAGAGTCAAATTTCTTCAGGCTTCACTTTACAGAGCAGGGAGCAAAATGGTGTCAAGTGTGCCCTCATTACCCTTTCTTAACACCACACCATGTTACCAACAATTGTGAATTGGTGGTGGAGACAAACTCTCATTTTATCACTCCAGAAGCACATGTATAAACCTCCAACCACCTGGCCCCTCAGCAAATAGTTACACTGCACGAAATGCCAGCAAAGCTTAAAACAGTGGGATCAAGTGAGTGCTTCCATCAAAATGCTCTGCAGTGAAATAGCTGGTGATGATGAAAGTTAAATTGCCGGGGCTAGGCAAATAGTTTCTGGCTATCTCTAGATTTTTCACAATGGCTCCATTGATTTTGAGTTTAGGGCACTAGTAAATCACAAAAAAATCAATTGTGGCAATCTGTGTAAAATGAGGTTGGTTTGAATAAACAGCTCTATGTTAGTATAAATGCATCCATATTGCATATTTGGATTAAATGAGCACCATTTCTCAGAAAGTATGTGAAATGAGAACACTAATACAGAAAATTTTTCAATGTGAATTTCAAAACTGTGGATGGAAAAAGCTTTAATGTTCTCGCATAGTTCTGTGGTGAGTGGCAAAGCCTGTGTGTCAAAGTGGCAGCATTTACAGGTTCTTCCTGCATGTGAACTCTCAGCCCCAGCACAAATAGTCCTATGACTTTTGGCAGCTGAGTGGGCTAGATGTAGGAGGAGGTTGCAGGAGAGATCAATTTCCACCTGCAGCATTCCTGGAAGGCACTTGCTCAGTGGACATATTGTGCAAACAGAGTAGTGAAGAAAAATTCTTGCTCATTCTGCCCATCCTACAGGGAAAATTAATGCCTGTCATTTGTTCTGCACTCTCCTCCATGATGCACAGCAAGACCAGCAGGAGGATGCCAGCCAAGCTCCAGCAGAAGGTCAGCAGGAGATGGGGATGGTCCCTGCAGGAGAACTGTGACTTTGGCCCTGCTAAGTCCTCTCAGCACCATCTGTCCCAGCTTTCAGAGCTTCTGCCTACTATGTCTATAGGTTGAAAGTGACATAGGGCTCCCATCAGCATCTTGAAGGCAGTGCTGGGCATCTGGATCTGGTATGTCCAACATCTGAGGCTGTGAAGGCACTACAGCTGACATTTGTAAATTGAGGCTGCTGTTAAAAACTGCTTCCAGCTGGGCTTGTCACACAAACACTCACAGACACACACTCATATACACACACACAGAGTGTTCTCAGCCCCTAACCCATATTCAGCCTCTTGGCACTACCCTGGGAGGCTGCACATCATGAGTACTGGAGAAGAGAGAGGGATTCTCAGCCTCCAGCTGGGAGACAGCAACATGAAGCCTAAGGAAACCAGTGAGATATTACAAGCATGAACAAGAGACTAACTTGTGAGATGTTTGCTCTTTCTGTGGCTTCTTAGTACTACTGCTGGCAGACATCACTTTTTCTGCAGAGCAGGAATGTATCCTCCCTTTTCTCACCATATCAGCTCGTCTTTCCTTCTTCCTGATTTAGTTTCAATATTAGTCCTGGTGAAAAAGAAGATGATCTAAGTTACCACTTATAAATGAATCTACAAATGCAGAATAGAAACACAAACTGTGAGGGCAGGAGTGAAAAGAAGAGAGAAAGGACCCTAAAGAAAACCTGTACAAAGAAAGTTTGTGCTGAATGATAGCATGCAAAACCAAAATAAAATAATAATTGTTGCAGTAGCCCAGGAAATAAAAAGCAATAATTGAATTTAGAAACTTTTTAGTAGATCACACTCCTATTTATAAACACTGCTGGCCAGAGCTGCGCGAGTCTGCAGCCAGAATTAGGTTATGCCCCTGCAGGAGGATGTCTGACGGCAGCACAGAAACAGACTCACACCCGCTGTACCCTTCCACTCTATTTCCATATTTTTTCAGGCATCATCACAACCTGCCCAGACTGTCAGAGACCCGGAATTACGTGAAGACTGGCATCCCAGCTACTGCACGGCATGGTAGCCACCACAGCAAAACTAATCTGGGTTCCTCAGGACAACACCTTGACATCTTATCTATGGAGCTGTATTGCCTTCATGCCCTTAGAGTGTTGAAGGCCTGGACATTATGACCTTATGTTCATAATGTAAGCAAGAACCACTGTCTCACATGAATTAAGATTTTCTCTATATTCAGATGCAGTTTATTCCCACTGAAAGGAACAAGTGACAAATCACACAGAGTTTTCCATTGAAAAAAGGCTTTTTATGAAAAATCATTTGAACTGGAAGTATTTTCCTTTGGACAAAAATTATCTAAATGGCTAACTTGCTGTCACTTTGTTTGTTTAAGAGAATGACATTGGCCCAGGAAGCCAGATAAGTGCTTGGGAACAGAGTACAAAAATATCTCAGAGAAACACTGGCTGAGTTTAACTGCTGATGTAAAAGTGTGTGAGACTGTTGAGCCCAGCTGAGCTGTAGTTCCTTATGAGAGCTGTAAATTTGGACTAATGCCTTTAGCAAGTGAAGCTGGTTCATTGCATTGTGCAACTCATCCCTTATTTAATATGAGTGCAATAGCTTTAATTTATCCCAGATGTCATCAAATGGTGGGACCAGCACTTTTGCTTCTTTGGTATGAAATGCACTAACAGTGTCATTAGAGGAAGTAAATCAGCATGGTATTACTCTTCTAGAAGACAGGTTCCTTCTGTTTCAGCCTCTAGAAATACGCTGTACAAACCCACATTCCAGGTGCTCTGGCTTACAGCCTTCTCACCTTGGAAGGTGTTTCAAAACCCTCTTCTGTTCAGTAGGAAGGCATTTTGTACAAGGACACACATACTTCACCAGCTCTTTTAGCAAAAGTTGTTTCCAACAAAGCTCTTGGCGAATGATGACTTAATCCAATGCAGCCTGATTACTCGAAATTTTCCCACTGGCTCACAAAATCCATTTGACTGGATAGGAATGTGTTGGGGATAGCTCAGGACAGAAAAAAATGCTTCTGAATCTCCATGCACCAGCACTGTAAAGAAATTATTTGATTGTGTCATCAAGTCTTTAGATTTTAAAGAGGTTTGAAGGATGATATGATTGCTGGTTTTGAGTAGGTATTTGTTGTCAAGATGCATTTGAGACACTTGTTCAAAAACACTACTGTTCATGTAATCATTTGGGTCCAGCAGATGTGCATAAGCCTGATGCAACAGTAGCTAAAGGAAAAACAATGAATGAAGGAAGATGCTGCTTACCATGTGATAGACAACCACTATCAGAGAGCATGGCAGATGAAATTTTCTACCTGGTAACATCTTAAACTGCTCTCAAACGCAGTTAAGTCCTTCATTTTTCAGGCCCTCTATTTCTTCCATGTTTTGCTTCATTCCACATCTAGGCAGTGCTAACAACCAAATGTAGATAACCTAAGACTTCCTTTTGGAAAGCAAGTGTCACTTCCAACTCTTCTTGGAGTTCTTAATGTCTAAACATGTACAGGGATATAGAAAAACCCCCTTTTTCCATATGCCCATGCTTGCCACCATATGTAAATTATTCCTACCTTCCAAGTGAAATAACAAAAACCATTGGAACAGTTATAAATTCCTGCACTATCACAGGATTGTATGGTGAGTTTCACTTCTTTGAAACCCCTTTCCAAAAATAGGAGACTCAGATAAACAGGAGCCATCAAGTCCCACAAACAGGTTTCTATTTTCAGTTAACAGCTAGTTTAACTAGAAATATGTATTTTAGTACAAAACAGAACTCCCTCCAGTTTCTACATTATCTTTAAAGCCTTTGGTTTAAGGGAGTGTCCCATATTTTAAATTAAGGTCTGGATTGTGCCATGACACTTTAGATCTACTGGGTGACAGTGCTGTTCCCCTCTGGGTCCCCTGCCCTGCGATTCAGCAGATGTTTCTCCAGCTGCCATCATCCTTCAGGTCCCAATCTGATCTCACAGCCATACACATCAAGACCTGGCCTTGTAAAAGAAGCTCCAGAGGATCTGGCTTCTAACACATCAGGATTTGAAGTGGAGGCATTTTACCAACAGAGATTAACAGGAAGCTGTTATTTTGATTACAAAATGGCTTAGTGGTGCACAGTGTAGAGCTAATTCAAAACTTCCTGAAACTTCCTGAGGACAGTTTCTTTTAGATAACTCCTCTTGGAAGTGGCTTTTGCTGCAACACCCATAAATTTCAAAAAGTAGGCAAGCTCATACTGGGCCTGGTTCAATTTTCCGAAACAAGATGGGTCACACTGTTGCTACAGCAAGCAAGAACTTGCAGAGGCAGGATGTATTCTCCCTTCCCCGCAAGACCATCAGGACAGAGCTGGGCTCTGAGGATATTGTAACCTCATCAGTGTGGAGCCTGCAGATACTGCTTGGTTTGCCTTGTTCTGGACTGGGAGACAGCTGAAAGTTGACATTTATTGGTGCAGAAGTGGCATCACAGTGAAACAGCTGAATTATTTTGAGACCTGTGACTCTCTTTCTTCATTACTCTTGCACAATGTTGTTGGCTTTTCTCACTGTTTAGGTTTTAACTTTATAAGGAAGGACGTTACTGTGCTTTGATCCTCGAGGAGCCTGCCAAAGAACATGTATTTTACAAGACTTGAAGGAGGAACTTGGTAGCATTTCCTGATATGGAGATTACTAAACCAAGCTTGTATGGGAGTTGATGTGAGTGAAAGGACCCAGAAGCACAAGGAATTTTTGTACATGCCCTAGAAAGAGTTCAGGCAGTGTTGGACATTGGGGCCACATTAATTGCGCAGTGTGCAGGCTACAGAAAACAAACGTGGTAGCATAGGGCATCCTTGTACTTCAGTTTTAATTTTATGTTATTGGCAGCCATCTCCAGATTCAGAAAAGAGGCCTTGGATTATTTAGAAATTTTCTACTCCATTTTCCATTCCTTCTGCTTTGGCAAGGAAATAGTTCTTCCATATTCAGCATAATAACGTCTTGCTTTTAGATACATTCTGCTTCTCCCCACCCTGCAAACCCACACTCCCTCCCTCCCCCTCAACAAAAAAAAAAAAAAAAAGAAAATACTTGCTTTACTATCACAAAGCAAGCAATATTCACATATTAAAACCAAACAGTGTAATTGGTTTATAAAATAGGTTATTTGGCAAAATAGACTGCAATTGCTAGAGAAGGGATTTAGTGGTACAAAAGGATCCCATTCAATTTGGTTTTTAAGGTCTTCATATGTTTTGGCTGCCACAAATCTGCTCTGCAGTCAGAGATAATACTTTGATCTATACTGATTGAGAATTTACACTGGTGTTTTAATGTAAAACTTGTTCAAAGAATATCTAGAAACAGACTTTTTTCTTTCTATAGAGCTGATGTGTGAGAGGAACTGAAACTTTCTGACAGGTGAAAAGAAGTGAAAAGAGGTGAAAAGAAGTCTCTATTTAATAAAGAGCAGGAAATAAAGAGCTTTATTTTCCTCTTATACCAACATATATTGACAGTGATTCTATTGCAGGTAACAAAGTAAAACCTTCATAAAAGACATGTAGGCTCGAATGAAACCCAGCAAAGGACATGCTGTGGCACAGCATTTTAGAGGAGTGGTAAAAGGCGTCTCAGCATCATCCCATAAGGCTGAGCCAGATAGATTATTAGATTACTATGAGGTTTTTTGTTTTTTTTTTTTAAACATAATATTATTGTATCACCTCTGTTATTTTACTCTACCATTTATCCTCTTAGCTTTCCCCGCAGATGAAGGGAGCAATCGTAAAGGCCAGCTGTGGCCAAGGGATGCTCTTTCCATCTATTGAAGCAGTGAAGAGCAAGGTCTGCTGTGCATAGAGAGTGAGGTAGAGAGGAAAAATGGACAAACACCTCTGTCAGGGTTTCTTTTAGTCTGGGTCTTCATCACAACTGGAGAAAAGTCAAAGTCTGGCAACCAAGGGTTGGTCTTTGGGCTCTAGCAACAGAAGAGGACAATTCAAAAAGAAATTTGCAGAATAGGAGGTTTAGATAATAAAGATAAATAAGCAGACTCTAGAAGGGCAACACGAGCAACTTTCCATAAAAGAAGACTAAGTTAGGTGCAGGAGAGGCTGTGGTGAACCTCTTATCTTGAGTTTATCGGCTCTGACAATGACCCTTACTTTCCATGCTGCGCCATTTTGAACTCAAGCCAATGCTTAAATTGTGTGACAGAAGCAATTTCAGTGGGGGAGCACTATAATCATTGCTGCACCATCAGTGAAAGAAAAAGTTGGAGGAAATTTCAAAGACCCTCTAGGTATTTCGGAGCTTTTAGGAAGGTAATTTCCATACTGTCATCTGGGTCAGAACGTCTACAATGTATTACTTGAATTACCTGGTATAGAACACCAATTGTTCAGCTCCTCTTCCTGATGGAGGAAAATGAATTGATTTCTTCTTCATGCCACTGTTTGCTGAAGTGGGTTTAATAAATTAGATCCCAGAGAGAGTCTATGATGGGTTTTTAAACAAACATAGTGAAGTGTAGCTTAACTTCAGTGATCATTTATGCTATGTTTATTGAGCATGACAATAGATTAGATAATTACAGCCAAAGACTTCCTCATTTCACCAGAACTGTTTGCATTAAATTTGGGGTTTATTAAAGGCATTCTTCAGGGGAAATATGAAATCCCATTCCTTAAAGTTTGAATTTTGCTATTTTTTTTTTACTTTTTAAGACTAGCTGTAGCAAAGAATCTTCATTTAAGCCTCTTACAGTGTTCACTTTTAAAATTTTATTCAGCTCTGTATGTGGGAGCAGAGATGATAATGAATAAAAGGTGTGGGGTAATGTTAGGAGGGGATGGTGAGCAGAAGTCACGTGAACAGTAAAATAAGAAGAAACCTAATAATACCTAGCAACCTAACAGGGAAAAAAATCATGCATGGCAACAGAAAGGAAGGGCTTAGCTGCAAAGAGAACACTTGCTAGGAAAGGCAGACAAAGAGAAAGAAAATTCATAACCTAACCATCCTCAGAAATGGGAAGGTGCAAGAATGAATAGTTTAGAAACTTGGAAAAGCAAGGCAGCTAAAATTTGTCCTGCAAAAAAACAGCAAAGAGCTTTACCACTTTACATAGCTATGAGTAAGGATGTGCATTGACTTTCTAGGATCCAAAACAGGAGATGTAACAAATGTGTGGTCAACCTTGCCATTATACTTGGACTTTCAAAAGGAAAACGGAACTCAAATAATTCTGTTACAAAAACATGAATCCCATTACCTGAGTTAGAAGAAAGTATGCATTTATGTTCCTCATAGAACAGGACCCCACTCCAGGTAGGCAGTACCAAGGACTCCAGGTTACTGAGAGTGTAGACAAAATTCAGCTAGTTAACAGCAGCAATGCACTATCAGAAAGTGGAGATTTAGATCAGCTGGTAGCAGAGGAGCATATGCAAATTTATCCTGCCAATTAGGTGCCCCTGTGGGGCAGATTAGCTGGGGGTTTAACTTGCTGTCAGCATCATGTTGTTGGAAGCAGAACAAGGTGCTGACTGTCGCAGCACAAGAGGGGACATTTGCCCTCAGCCCCATTTAGAGCAGCAGGATTGAAAACCTTTTTGAAAGGAGCAGTCCTTTGATAGCCTCACTGATGGGAATAGTTATATGCAGATGAATTTTTAGCTATGCTAATCTTGGCAGCAAATGCCATGCAATCTTAAACCTTTTCAAAATTCTACTCATTGAGGCAAAGGTAAGAGAGGTTAGCATAAGAGAATTGAAAATAAAACATCACAAAATGGAAAAGAAATTTATACTGCCCTGGGACTTCAGGCTGAGAAGCTATAATCATAATCACGATCATAATCATATGGCTATTGCACCATGGGACTATGGGGCAGAACCAAGTGGCCTAATTATATGCATGTGGAGATTCTCCATTATTTGGGATAACTAAAACAGTGATGATGTTCCAGACAGTCAATTATCATGTGTTATTTTGGACATCTTGACTTTTTGGAAATCCTTTTTTTTAATTTTTTTTTTAAATTTAGCTGCGGTAACAGCTTTTTAAGTAGAAAATAATCTTGAAATATTCCTCAGAAACGACAGTTATTTCTTCATTTCCCCGGGAAAGCTGAAACTTCAATATCCTGAACATTTTGAATGACACTTTTAAATGCAGGACTGAGGAAGATGTTAGACCTGGGGCATAAGTAAGAGATTAGTAATTTATATTGGCTCCAGATTAGTTACCAATATATAAAATTGAAACTCCACTCCCCTCTAGCTGCTGGAAGAGAAAAGGAGCTTGCTGACTTTTTTCCCAATTCTGGGAGACTTCTTTAATTAAAAAAAAATACTTCAGCTTTTTATAGCCTGCCCCAACTTTGAAGTTGTTTTTATTTACAGTTTCACTGCTGTCTTGAGTTCATAACCTACCCATCTGACCTCAATCTCAGGTCCCTCCTTTGCCATTATTTTACATGGACTTTGGATGACTAACATGGTGCCTGGCAGTCCCTCTGTCTTGTCTGGTTTACTGCAGCTGGGTCTCTGCTCACTGAGTGATGTCTGAGCTGTTTGTAAACACCAGCTATTTGCTGAAACAGAGTCCAGGAAGCAGAGGCTTGATTTTTCTGGCTTACTTCTGCTATCTCTGCTCTCTGCTGAGTAGCAGTGCTGTGCCTGAGTAACCTCTGCTCCTTGGTGGCTCTTTTTATTTTTCACTCCATTTGGCTTTGTGGGAGCCTTGGGAAGAAATAATGCTTTGAGAAAAACAATGCTAGTAATCTAAATGTAATGGTCTTTGCTGATTTCTTATTTCAGACTCAAAGGAAGTGTATGATTATGGTCATGATTTTCATTTAATCTATTATTAATTTTTATGCAAAAAATATTTCTGTGCAATAGAACTTTCATTTTACAGGTGTGGGAAGTTATTCTTCTGGATTCCGAGTAAACACCCATTTCATTTTTGGGTCTTAAGAAAAGTAATACTTTTATTCTTCAAGATTTCTGGACATTGACAACAACAGAGCAACGATTCTTTTTTGAATTCTGCTACAGCATACTGAAGCGTTGTGAAAGAATTACACATCCTTATGGGGTTTTCAGTTTTCATACATCTTTTGTTTCCTGGCTTCAGCTTCTCTAGGATAGCTAATGCTCCAGAGAATGGAGAAATCATTTTTGGCCACACTTTTCTCTTGTAAAAACAAACTTATCTGATCTTTCTGATAGGTGGGCTGGGAGTTCCAAAAATATTCTTTGTTGTTCTTGACTATTGTAGTATTAACATATTTCATAAGGTTCACTGGATGTTCATTCCTCAACACGAGGAATTTATTTCACCAAAGGCCTTTTAACATCCTAGGCATGAATTATCTGTATTTACTGCCTCGTCATTAATGTACATTGATTACCTTCCAACCAGTGACAGAACCGTGTCCCTATGGATTGGACAGTTTGTGAGCATAAACAGTTTTCTTTTCCTAGCATTTTCCAAAGGTGATGGTCCTCAACCTAGAGCCTCTTGCCATAAGATTAAAAAAATTCAAGTATGATGTTATTATATTTTCCTAGCCGCTTAAGAACCAGGAAAATACACCCTCTTCAGTTCATCTGTCATGGGGACTACCATTCCTGGATAATATTTGTCCAATGGCCTCTATATGATGTTTTCCAGTGGTTTGTGATGGGTTTGTACCATTGTAATAGCGAAGATTGAGAGACAAAACTGTTCCATAATGGAAAGCCAGCGACAAGCACCTCTTTTCAAATCCAAACTTATTCTTCCCCTTTTTTCAGGGCCCTCGTGACAAAGCTCGTTTTGTCAAGTCTCTATCAGATGTATTATTATCTTGCTCCAGCTGCTCCATGGCTTGATGAAGAAGGTTGTTTAGTTTTGCTTTTATTGAAAATGGCATTTCTGAGTCTCAATGCTGCCATCATGTAACATTCCAAGAGCAGAACATAACAGAACCTGAGAGATTCCAATAAAACCTAAGATCTGTCAGATCTTTCACAGCATCCCTGGGTCTTTCATTTATTTTGATCTAGATGCTCTCTTGAAGTTTTAGTTTCCCTGGGACTGTCCACATTTCTTCAGAAGCCAATAGATTCCTAATTAGGAGGATCTAAGTTTTCCTCAGCTTCAGTATGCCTGTTTAGTCCAATATTCACCCCTGAACATTTGCTTTGCAGTGTTATAGTCTGCCTTGCTGTGGCATCACCATGTAGTATGGTCTTTTCACAGGACATACACTAAATTCAAATTTGGTCTTTGACAGTGGGCATTCTGTTCAGAGACTTTTATGCATATATCAGCTTCTGATACAAAACTTTGGTTGTTCTAAAAATTTAAAAGTTTTCTTGACATTTACAGGACTGATGGTCTACTCATCAGTGTATAAGTCCTTTTCTTTGCTGGCTAGCCTGTAATCCCTTTACCTCCCCATCATCATGCTCACATCAGCACCATGAAATATATCTTTATAGTCTGTTAAAATTCCTAATAGGGCCTTAATTAACTCTACTCTTTCCTCTCAGTTTTGCTTTGCAGTAAAATATGTGATATGAAGCAGTGCACAGAAGAGCTAGAAAACTTCCAGAAATGTTTTGTTGCGAACAAGAAACTTCCGTTTTCCTGTTGGCACCATCGTAGTTGCACAGTGTATCCCTAGAGTTGCATTTCTCAAGTCAAACACTGCTTGCATCCTTGCACACAACTCCACTGGAGGCTTCTGCCACACACATGCCTTACTCAGCTTTGTTTGCTTCTTGATCAGATTTTATTCCTTGCTGTGAGTTTCACTAGCCCCCTGACCATATGTCTCATAAAGCACATGCTGGATTATAAAGTAACAGGCCTACTTATTTCTATAAGAAAACCCTTTTCAGTAGGCACAGGGAGCACTCCAGCTAAATACAGTACAGAATGTTTTCTTGGAGACTTCTGTAAGTTGTGCTCTTCTTCCCAAGTTCTTTGAAAACTGCTCCTGTCTTTTCCCTGCCTATCTCTTCAGTGACTAACAGTGAAATGACAATTTCTTGCTCTTGACAGTACTAATTCTTAATCATTGATGCTAAGTGATTTCTCACTCTAACTGAAAATAGACTTTTGGTTTTTACCCCCACAATAGTTCAAGGGCTAGAAACATTGTTGATTTTCACTGACGTTCTCTTATAAGACTTTTGGCTTGGGCTTTGCAGCTACCTGCTTAATTAGTGATTTAACCTGAATGAGACAGAAAGCTTCTAGTTCTCACATGAGAGTTCATCTCATAGGAACTGGTCTCTTCATGTCCATTTTACAAGCAGCATGCAAGAAGACAGAGGCAAATAGACCAGAAAACATCTGTTTGATCAACATGAAATGTGGGTTAGATTTGTGTTAGTCTCCTTAGATTTTGTAATACCTGCTCTGTCATGGAGTCAGGAAATGTGTCAACTCGCTGTTCCATGGAAGTACTGTGGTAAAGAATCAGGTTTTGAGAGCTGTGCTGCAGTCATCCTATATTTTCAGGATAAAATCACTTTTTCAGGTGTGGGTGGCTTTGTTCAAAGAACAGTGTCCACTTTTTAGCAACAATGGGGACTTCTGTTGGAATTCAGTGTTAGACATTATCTTGGCAATCAGCTTTGATTTTAAAAATGTTTTCCCATGTAAATCACAGCTTGTCTGTGATGGTTTTTCCTAATATTTCCCTCGTTTGCTCCCTTTTTTAAAAACCTTTGATATTTAGAAAGACTACATATGTCATCCAGTGCTTATGCCATGGACAGAAATAACAACAAGAAAGACTAGATTGGTCCCAAGACACTGAGTCAAAACTAAAAGCCAAATTATTTAACTAAAATTCACAGATTAAAAAGTGAAAAATCAAAGTATTAAAATTGGAAATAGAATGGGTAATAAAAAAGCAAACATAAAATTATATGTGAAACCGATAATCCCATCTACTCCAAGGATACCAATGACCGTCAGGGATAGCCAGCTCCCCACAGTCTTGGTAAGACTTAAATATTGCTGGAAATTCCTACATCTTCCATTTCCAGCCTCAGGTGATGGTTTCTCTGCTGGTGCACATTCTCGACTGTGGCTTGACCTCTTGCTGTGCAGCTGCCCTCGTTAAAAGCAGATGCAATTTATCAAATGAGCAGCTCTACCCTGGCAGTGGCTCTTGGCAGGTACAGCTGACAAACAGAACAAGCAGAGCCCAGAGTTTCTTCTCCTGATGCTCCCGGTGCAGCCCTGAGCTGCACAGCCAGCCAGAGTGCCCAGCTCAGCTGCAGAGGAGGGCTGGCTGCCCGTACACACGTTTCAATCCTCGGGCAGGTGTCCTTGGTGTGACCAGGAGAGCTGTGTGTTTGCATGGCACAGGCCTTGGAGGAGCCGTGTGTCTCCCTGGCTGGCTCCATGGGGACACAGGGCAGGAGTCTCCTCCAAAGGACTCCTGGCAGAGACACATCTGGATTACCTCACACGGAGGGGTGAGGAGACATCCTTTAGGGTATACCTAAGCACAGTCTCCTCAGCATTTACAAGAGATTTCTTCTTCACACAAGCCCTCGGCAGCCTGCTCTTTCCACACAGGCACAAAGCCTCTAAAAAGCCACAGCTTGCCCAGTGCTGGGCCAACAAGTCTGACATCAGTGCTGAACACTGTGTTTGAGAATACCATCACTAAAAGATGGGTTGTGAGACATCAGCCCATAGTTATAAAACCTTTCTCTTTAGTGAAATGGGACAGAAAGTGGAAGAGACAGAGTAGCAGCTACAAAAAACAGTTCATGCAGTTTCTCCTTGCCTGTTCTCTCAGATATCCTCAGTAGCTGGTCATAACAGTAAAGGAAGTCATAGATACTTTATTTCTGAAAATTGAAAAATAATCAAACCCATTAGATAACTACGTAAGCAGGAAAACAAAATTCATGTTTCTCACTCAGTCTTAACTCCTTACTTAGAGATGCTAAACCAGCTCTTTGTGGTAGTTCAGTAATATGTCTACCATTTAAATCAGATGACAACACAAATGGGTGGCAAAGAGCTTAATTCAATTTCTGACAAAACTGATAGAAGTAATCCAAGAATGCCTAATGTTCTTTTTTTAATTTTCCATTGTGGTGGTTTGGAGGTTTTTCTCTCCTGCGTCCTTTTCGGCAGGTTCATCATTTCTGTCTTTCTGCAATCTGCTTCCTTTTAGGTTTGTTTTCCTCTGCTTATTTTCCTCCCACCTTTCATACCCTTTTTATTTTTGCTCCCTTACTATTTCTGTCCCTCTTCCCACCTCATGCATGTACACACACACACCACCAGATACTCAGAGTTCTTTTGATACTTCCTTTTCTTCCCTCTCATCCCTTGTTTTGCCTTTGAGACAGCCAAGCCAAAAATGCCACAAGAACAGCTCGTGATATGTTAGTACTACAAAAGCAGTCACAGTCACCATATTTTCACCAAGAGAGACACAGAAGATGAGTGTTTTTCCACTGACCACAGAGGTTTCTGCTTCCTAAAATTCAAAATGCTCTCCCGCTTCCTCCTCTGTCACTTAAAGTAGCACAGCTGCTCCCTAGCTGAATGAAGACAAATTTCAGGAGGGCTACAATTCCCAGATGTGTATGTCCATGGTACAAGTGTAGGTTAAAAAGCAGTGATCCAACAAAGGTTCACCTAATCATACTGAGTATATCATAAACACGGAACAAGACAGCACCTATCTGTCACAAAGTATTCATAATCTGAATTTAAGTAAATGATGAGACACACAATGGATACAGATAGAAAAGGATAGTCAAAGAGAGCAGTGAGAATTATTTATCATCATGATGGGACCCAGGCTCAACAAATCTGCACCGTAAACACTGTTACAGAGCCAGATGCTCAACTCCTTGACAAAATGAATTCTTCCATGGTCGTTCTTATGTTTATAGGAAACACAAAAACATTAAGAAAGAGGAAAATGTCTGTTGAACTCATTCCTGGGAGGTTAGATTCCTTCTCCACCTCCTTTGCCCCGGGAGTCTCTCTCCTTCTGGCTGAAAAACCTGCAGACCTTGTGCCTGTGAGCTGAGCAACTTTTAGTTCAGTGTATGTATGTCTTCAAGATTTCATCCTGAAATCTGCTTCTCTTTAACATGGGAGAGGTATTTGATGATGTCCTTCTTTTTAGGAATACACAATTTAAGTAGAATTTCCAAATCTGTTATCCACATTCAATTTCAGCAACTATATTCCAGTCGTACCAGGCAGGTGAACAGATATTCATGTCTGTTCTCAGCACAAATTCTGTAGTTTACCTTACCTTTCAAATAGCTGTTCAATCCTCCAAACAAACATGCAATGAGACAACCTCACTGTCTGGCACAGATCCCTGAAAGTGGCCTGCCATTAAAATATGTAAAAGTGAAGTCAGAATCATTCACCTGGGAACAATTTATGCTGCAAGGGACCACTGGGGGCCATCAGGTCCATATCCCACTCAAAGCAGGTCTCTAACTTTGAAGTTAGAGTATAAAAGCTGATTTACAAGGAATAGTACAAGAAGCTGCAATACAGAGAGAGAGATAGAAATGTAACAGTGCTGCTGGATGCAGAAGGAAGTTAAACTACAATGGATAGCAGATGAAGGGAAGAGTCAGAGTCAAAAGGCTGCAGACACAGCAGCACACTTATTTTCCTACAAGCCAAACATTTGTCCTCTCCAGCACCAGAAGTGAAGCTTTCTGAATACACTCCATTTGTTGACACTTCTCTATTTTTGCCAGAAAGCACTAACAGGCTGTAGTACTGGGTAGAAGAAGGAGGGAGAAGGGGAAGTACTGAAAAAAAGTTCAGTTCACTGCGCTGCCATCTCAGTAGATAAGGATTATGACCTTGATAACAGCCCCATGCATTGGAGCTTTATCTGCCACTTGCATGTTTCTAAAGGCTGAGGCGTTTGCAGTTGTCCAGAGTTTTCTACCATCATTCAGGGGGGAGGGGTGATGCAACACTGGAAGGCAGGGTAGCAGGGTACAAAGAGGTAGGAGGACAGGGATTGGTGAAGTCACACTGAACAGGCCTTGGTAGCTTCTATATTCCAGGAATATCCTGACTGTAGCCAACTACACTGGTCATTGGATATTAATTCCTACTGAGCAGGCAACTTCTGAGTCATTCCTCCACTTACTTCTGGGCAATGAATCATGTTGGATTTGATCAAAATTTTTAATTCTGTAATCTCACCGCTAGAAGTTAAATCTGGCCATGGCGTTGCCAGTGACACTCAGAAGAACTTGTCTCTGCTCTTTTCCACATCCAAAACTTGCAGGTGAAAGGAGACAGAAGGGCTACCCATTATGGCACAACCTTCACCTCCTCCTGCCTACCTTAGATCAGCACTGAGAAAGGAGGGGAGGGGGGCATCTCTCTCTCTGGCAGCAGCCCTGATTGACTTCTCATCTCCAGGAGGTAAGAACTTGCAGAAGGCAGTCACACTGGGATGTTACTTCCCACTTTCTGAAGGCTGGAGTTTCTCTGTCACATCAAGACTGCCTCAAGCAGGAGCAAAAACAACATTCTGTGTGGTGAAATAATGGATACTCAGCATAAGGTGGGGGGCTGCTGTGCTGGGTCAGCTCTAATCAGACCATTCTGCTACTGGCTTTGAGATGAATCATTCAGTTACTGGAAAGGCAGAAATTAAAAGGTGTTTTTTGCATATTTTTCTAAAATCTGCCCACAGAGAAAACAGCACTATACAATGGGGAAAGGAGACCAAGCTGTGGGAAGGAGGAGTGTGAAACAGGCTCCAGGAAATCCCTCTGTGCACATGGCTGAAAAACTCTAATTCCTGTGAGAAAAACTTTGAAAATTCTTGTTTTTAAAGAGAAGTCATTTTTGCTCAATTAGAACATGGTCCTTCTATTATTACCCAGCATGCAACACATTAAAAAAAAAAGGCTTTTATTTTCAAAGTATTTCTTCAGGGGAGATCAAAATGCTCCGTGAAGAAATGGGAGCAGATAAAAGAGCACAGCAAAGCTTCTGAACCTACAGATTCAGTTACGTTTTGTGTCAGCAAATAATTTGCTTAAACTGCAGACTGTCACAGACAGAGGACAAATAAATGATTTATGCTGGACATGAAACTGCAAAAGCATCACTCAGTTTCACAGTTTTCTATTAATGTAAATACATAAATTTCATAGGTGGCTTCTGTCTATAGAATCTATGGCATCCTCTATTACTCTCTGTGCTCTGCAAGGGAAGAATACAGAATACTAGTTATGAAGAACAATAACACCATAAAAATGGGAAATGATGCAAGGGCAATGAAGGAAATGAAATCTGTTTACATAGTAAGCTCAGGCTATCATAACACCACAGTTTGGGTTACAGAGATATGCATTTCAAGCAAGAATAAAAAATTTCTTTGTAATAATGTGCATGTATTTAATCACAAAATTTTGGGAGAAAAAAATCATCAGACATTGGAACTTTTCAAACTTTAAAAAAAAGTCTTTAGAAGGCAATTCCTAGTCCTTGCAGAAGGAGTATTTTAAAATAAACCTTCTTGTCATGGTTGGCTTTTCTTTATGTGTCCTAGCTACCAAATTTTGCATTCTTGGGCATCTCCTGTCATAATATCCCCGACAAGGGTGGCTTGTAAATCTTACACAAATAGAAGTTTTTATTTTTAATCACAAGCTGACTAATGTTTTCCAACAAAAATGAGTTCTTTCTTCAGTTCTCTCAGCTGCTTTCTTTTGCCATATTTCAAGGAACAAATGCCTACAAGCTGAGCTGCAAGCTACACACTGCTCATCCCTGACTGTTGGGCTTTACCACTTCCTCTTTCTCTCTAATTGTTTCTATTTCAGTCCTGGGTGAGTGGAATGAAACAAGAACTTCAAACTTCAGCCTAAAGGCCAGCATTCCGCTTCTTAGCCATCTGTGAAACATTTCCTATTTTAAGTACATATGTTGGCCTTATCACTTCAGTGCCATAACCGTATTGAAGATTTTCAGCTCTGCTTTATCTGCAGAGATATACCCTGCTGCTATCCACCTGGGAGCTCAGAGGAGGGCTTAAAAATTGTGACTTGTTCAATTTCAGGATGAATGTTTGAGTTGGGAACTGAAAATTCTCACAGCCTGCAGCATTGCAAGAGAGCAGCAGGTGCCCCAGCGTCACCCTGTGAGATGGGGTAGACCCCACGTGGCACTTAAACTCTTTGTAAGAGGCTGTTGTCAGGAGAGAAGGGACACCCTGGCAACTCAGCTCCAAAGGTTCCCAGCTGAAACTGAAAAAGACTGCAACTTCCAGCAGCAATTACAGCCCAGTGCAGGGACACAGCATGTCTACATGTAGCAGAAAGGAAAGGCTGAGTACTATCTCTATTTTCTGCTTGGTCCTTCTCTCTCTGCTTCTGGAACCTAAAATAATCTGTCCCTATAAGATATGAGAGTTAGTAGGCTACCAGCTGCACGACAAAAAAGGAGGCAACATTAGCCCTTTCTGCTTGTTATCTCCTTTCTAAAATGTGAATGCTTGACTTACAATGTTTTCCATTATGATTTGATGCCTGCATATCTATATCTATGTGGAAACGTTTATTTGGCAATGGAAAAAAAAAAGGACTAGAAAACCAAAAAGTTTTTTTCTGAGGTTTTGGCAAAGTCATGCAAAAGCTTTTTGCTGACCAACAATAGCAGTTGGGAGTACAAGATAAAACCAGTTCAGAAGAGGGAAAAGCAAAAGTTTAGATAGCTGATACCCAGTTTCCTGTTTTCCTCCACCATCGCAGAATAAAAAAAGAGGTGAATTTCTGAAAGACAGGAAAACATGTAAGGTAGTTTGGCAGGTCAAGAACTGAAGGTATTAACAGTGTATTTGGACATGGTAGAAGACACCTTTGCATATTCTGATGTAGTAATGGTATTTTGTATGCAATATATGCATGGTTAAATACACACATGCTGTGTGTGCAGACGTAACAGCATGAAATTCTAATACCAAGAGCATAAATAACCATGTATGATTGCACTGAAGATGGAGAAAATAAAGGTCAGATAAAGTGGATAACTACTGTCTATCTGTGTACATGCTGAGAAAATTTCCTGCCACATACCATAGTGCTTTACCTTCCACTTACAAGGAACCTTGTGGGGGTTTAATTTCCTGATCCTATTCCTCTGTACCCAGATGTTAACCTCACTCATGTGCTTTCAATGTGGCTGGAAACAACCATTGCTGGAAAGGAAAGCAAAACAAAGTGAAAATGAGGTGGAGCTGATACTATGACAGATCTCACAGAATATCACAAACATTCCCAGTGCTCAAGGCATACCAGTGTTCACAGAGTCACATCCACTACAGCATCAACTGCTCTGAATTAAGCCCCATGTCTCCAAGAATCATTACACATTCTTCCATATCAGCCTGGATTTTCATGGAGTTGGAGTCACTGTGATTGTAAGAAGTCTACATATTTTAACTTCACTTTTGTGGCTTCAGAATGTTGGACATTTGGTCTTTTGAAACATTTGATTTTGAAAGTCAATGTGAAGAAATTACTATATCACAACAAAAGGGCAAACTCATGCTTTTTTCTATTTAATGTTGTAAATCAGATAGTAACTATGAAAAGCAGGGCTCAGAGTTTATTCTTTCTCTGGTCTTGGGCTTACTCTTGATGCCTATATACTGGAGAAATCCTCAGCTGATGCTGTTCGTCCTTTTGCTGAGCACAGGGTAAGAAGTAATGCTGGAGCACAGCAGCCATCAGTAAACCTAGCCCTTACCTGAAAGGCAAGTGAAAACTGCTCCACTGGCCTTTATAACACAAAGACATCCAATAAGAAAAAGTTACATGCACTCAGCTCAAAATAGAGGAGACAAAACAGGAATGCTGTGTTTCCACAAACAGAGACACACTGTTAGCATTCAAAGAAGGCTGCTGGCCTTTGTAAAAGCCTGGGCTTCCTTGCCAAGCAGAACGTGTTATCCATCTTCCATAAAAGTATATAAATCTCTTTTCAGCCAGTCTTCCTTTCTGAGAGTTTCCCAGATTCCAGCGTCTTAGTGTAAATTATTTTGCACTAAAAATGTTAAGGTCGACTTCAGTTATTTTGCATTGTTTTGTGTATATAGTATTACATTAAACCAACCCAAATCTTTTATTCCTTAGCAGGACAGGGAAAATTGGCTGAGGAGAAAAATGCGAGATAACCTAGTTCAAGAACCACTGAATTCACTTGTGAAAAAAACATGGTTTGCTCCATTAGATTTCATTCTCACCAAAAACAAAGACATCGTGATCAAATCCCTTTTGGAGTGTCCTCTGTGAGTACAAGACTAAACTCAATGGTTATTCAGAGCTAAATTTTGGTATGAAAATATGATGCAGGAAAATTTAGCCTCAGCTGTGCATTTCAAAAGCATGGTCTGGGCAATGATTTGAAATACTTCCCTAAAATTATGAAAACAACTGTAATATTAGCACTGAAATTTATGGCTCCTGAATTTCCGTATTAATTTTTATTTTTTATTTAAAAGTAGGTCCAATAATGCACAACCTACTTCTGCAAAGCAGTTTTGGGGTAGAGGGAGGTTAGGATTACAAACTAAGTCAGCAAAAACTTTCATGGTCCCAGTGACAGAACACAAGATACATCTAAATGCAGTCAAAGACAATCTGCCATTCAGACAGAAACCCTCCAGTGTGTTTTAACCACCCATGTAGCCATGGCAACACAAAACTTAGCAGAATCTACCCCAGACCTTGGGTGAGCGCCAAGGTGGTGTTTAACCCACGCTTTATTTTATCCTGCTGCTTCCAGATCCTGAACCAGATTACACCTGTCTTGTCTGCGTGCAGGTTTTTGGCTGCCACGTGGCATCCATTTCTCATGATGAACACCTAGTCCCTGAAGGGGGAAGGAAGACATGCAGGTGCTGCAAAGCCGCCTCCACGTGTGCAGGGACGTCTCGCTCTGCAAGGTGCTCAGCGGGATGGCCACTGCTCCAGCACAGCAGGAATAAGTGAGGGTGCTTCTCAGGCAGGCAGCAGCCACACAGATTCCTTCAAGAGCTGCAACGGGCACGTGCAGCCTTGTCGTGGTTTCCTTTGTCTAACAGTTGTGCCTAGGATCAGTGAAGCCACTTGCTTGAAGGACTAAAGAAATACTGAACGATATTTGGACGTGAAAACAAGAATCTTTTTGTGAGAAAGTCTTGGCAACTTGTCTGGGTGGTGATAACAGAAAATTTCTCTCTGAGCAACAGATCGTCAGATGACTTGCTACTACCTACTAAGGTGTAGCCACCAAGACGCGTTTTTTCAGAAACACTTGTCATGTGTAGGAGGCAGGCAGAAATGCTTCAAGAATATTTTTCCTAACACCACTGAAAACAGAATTTGTCGTCTTGCAGCAAGTACAAAGTAACCCTTAGATTTCTGATTGCTGAGACTGGTCCTTGAGGTTTCCTTTGAGGTCAGAGCTGAAAGTTAGTTCCCCTGGGTATCAGAGAATGACATAATATCCACCAGAGCTGTCGAGAGCTGTTTTCAAGAAGAAATATCTAGCACTGTTTCTTCAAAATCACCCTGTCCACAGTCCAACAAATGTTTGTGTGCCTATTGGCCCAGTGAAAGTTATTGCCAGTGGTTTGTGGAGAATTTGCACAACAAATATTGAGGTATAAAATATACTTAAAGTAAAAAATAAAGCTCTTTCAAAGACTGTTTAGAGGGTTTCTGGAGAAGAGGGAACATGAAAAGTAGTATCATTTAGCTGAACAGGAAATTTAAAACTCAAGTAGCCAGCCCACTGTGCACCAAGCCTTGAAATGTGAAGAGAGCTCATTCAGACATATAAAAAAGCACATGACTGATATTTTAGTCTGTTTGAATAGCAAAGCAACAGAGAATTAAAAGCCAGTACTTGTGCCTTTTCCAGAGGTTCAGGAGGAAACCAGCACTGCTTTTTCATTATGCTGACTTTATTCCATCTGAATATAGAGTAGACTTTTTGCAAGTTTGCAAGAATATTTTTTTTGCTGTCTCAAATCCAATGTGTCCTGGGAATTCTGTATAAGCCTGCACTGAAAAGATTCAGAAGAAAAATAATGCCTTACTCTTCTTTCTGCCTTCCCACATACAACCACACCTATGTATTCCTAGGATAATGCAAATACATATTTTCAGAGGCAAATGATGATTGATAAAAACTTTGTAAAATCTCCATAGTCATTTATCTGCCAGCAGCAACACATCCATATATAGCAGTGATGTGGGCAGTGTTTTCAAATCACATGAGGATCTGGGGATGGGAAATTATGTTCAAACAAACAGCAAACAATTTTATACAGCAGCAGTAAAAAATTAGATTATATTTTTTTCCAGATGCAAACAAATCCAGAACAAGTATCCTTGAAGGATTTAGGATCTGCTAAGATTGTGGTGGGAATTAGATTTGTTCTTCTATCCTTTGTTCCATAGATTATGCAAAAGGTAGCAGAGCTTGCCTTAAAATTTTGAGCTTCTGTACTAAAAATGAAAATGATTGCCATCTCCTTTCTAGGCTGTTTTGCTAAATACTGCAAAGAAAAGCCTCATGATTCAATTTACTGAACTTGTCAGGCTGTATCAGAAATACAAAGAAGACTAGCTGTAAAAACCTTCATTAAAGATAGGGAAGAGAATGTATTGCCTGCAACGCCGCCTTGGTGTTTGTTGCTCAGCACATAAAAGTGGTTGTACTTAAAAACCATATCAACCCAGAAGATTAGAAGGCACTTCTTCAAGGGACTCACATGGAAAGAAGAGTCTAAATCCATGCCTGAAAATGGAAGAACTATGACGTGAAGATCTTGAAGAGATCACTTCTGCTGATATGAAAGATTTTCCACTTTTCATGCCTAATCAACCCAACAAAAATGCTTGACATCATGTTCCACAGAATAATGAGTAATCTGGTGCTTACTGGATTCAGAACGCTTGAGATTCTCAAAAGTTTTTTCACTGAGCATGTCAAGTTATCCCAGCCCTGATTTGGCAATAAAGGACAAGGATTTAGACAGCTTTAGTCAGAAATACAGCCTAATATCTGCAAACTTGAGTGTTTTAACATCGATTACACAGCACCATTCAAACACAAAATGCACTTATTATAAACATTCTTTGGTAAACATCATTAAATAACTGCAAGCATCAAAGCACAAAATGAGATATCTCATTTCAAAAGTTTTATAAACTGTGATATTGCTTTCAAAAGTACGGTTTATGGGAAAGTATTAGGAAATTACTCTGCATAAGATAATCTTCCCCTACTGCAAACAAAGCAGCATGTCTATTTGGTGAGTTTTGATAGATGTTCTGCATTTATAGAGGCTCCTATTTTTATTAGTCCAGGAAAGAAACAAAAACTTTCGCAGTATTGTGTTTAGTCCAACTTCGCTGCTGAAAAGTAAAAAAAAAAAAACTGATGCATATAATTTCTCATTTAGATTTTTAAAATTCATGGTATTACAAGATCTTCTATTTTTCTTTTCAGCCTATCATTCTTTGGTAATAAGTTTGGAGACTAAGAACTATGGATTCCTATGAGGGCTTCAAGGAACTGAGGGTACAAAACAGCAATATTTAGGTAGAGAAGAGTCTTTGGAGTTTCTTCAGTTTACCAGTTTCTAAGGGCAATCTGGTCTCCCTGTTTGATTATTCTGTGTTGTTGGTTGGTAAAATTAATTTAGTTATGTATTAATATTTATGTGTCTGACTGTTCACTGTTACAGCACGGGAGCTGTTGCCTTTGGCAGAGAGCCTCATGTTAAACTCATGTGAATTTGGACAGCTGTCAAACTTTGTGGCCCTGCTCATACTTCTCCCTAAATCCTAAATTGTTTCCCCTAATACTCTGATTTCAAAGGTGAACCATGGGGTTTTTGTACTTCACAGTAGACATGACGTATAGCACTTTGTTAGATGGCTACTTCAATGGACTAATGGCATACAACCAATTTCTTGGATGTCCCAGCAGAGCTGTTGGGGCTCTTGACACCACAGAGAAGCAGCCGACGGGAACTCTCATCTAAGGGAAAATGATGCAGTTGAGTGCATCTGGAAGCTTGGTTGCAACACTAAGAGACTGAGCAGGACAGCTGCTGAACTTGTGCAGCACAAGTCAATTGATGCTGCAGTGAATGATAAAAGTTGTAGAATGGAGACTGAAAAACCTGTTTGTTCTAGAAACAGAGCAGAAAGTCAAGTTTAATCTCATTTGATCACTGGTGAGTCACAGTCCTGCTAAGCAAGAGAGTGTTCAGAAATAGCCAATGGAACATTTTACCTGCCTTTGTCAGCCTTTGGGATCCAGAACACATGGACATCTTGAAAAACAAAGTTGGCACTGACCTCTAGCCCCTGTAAAATGAGTTGTGCTCCTATTCCATGTATGTTGTTTTTACCAAACTTTGCAACAAACAGGAGAAGCCTCCTTGCTACTAAGAGGCAGAGCACTTTGGATCAGGACAGAATTCACTCTGAAGGTGCTCCTGCTTCTATCTGCCTCAGTTCTAGAGAATAAACAAGCCACCATCTATCACTTTTTATAACCAGTATATTCAGACAAAACACATTTAAAGGAGACGAAACTTTTTAACACATCAGGTTAATATCAGAAAAGGCAGAACAACTTGTCACAAGAGGTGCCAAGAGAAGAAGCACTAAATGTAAGTAAGAATCAAATCCAAATATTCAAAGGGCACTTAAAATGTTGTGAGTCATTAATGCAGATAACATAGAAAAACCTGAAGGGACAGCAAGGAATGACTATAAAAGCAAAGATGAAAATTTTAAAAATCTATTAGTAAAATCAACAGAGAAGGGAAAGGCTGTGAGAATTGACTGTTGTGCAAGCAATGTTGGCCAAAGTAAATGAACCTTCCTCCAGATTGGAGGGGGAATTGAGGGCTTCTGGGAAGTGCTCTCAATTGCTATTTTTCAAACAGGCATGAATTTAATAAGATAGCCATGCATTTAATAAAATTTCTAATGGGGCACAAACTTTCTTTGGTTCTTACCAATGTCACGCCAGAAAATAATCCCTAAAAAAACCTGCTATGTATGTCCTGAACTATGGTAGTCCTGAATCACACAAGTAATTTTTCTACTCTTCTCTTACTCCCATGCCTTTCTAAAGGATTTTGATAAAAATTGACAGACTAGAAATGTTATCTGCTGACTTTATGACATGTCAAAAGAATTGATTGAGTGCTAACCCTATCCTGAATTATGTTTAGTACAATTAAATTTGAACTTTTTCTGCTTTTGCTTTCCTAGATTACATTGATAAAATTCTAAAGCAGTAAGAAACAAAATGCAGTCTGAAAGTAAAATGAAAATAATTATGAAGTATAATGATAGACCATTCAACTATAGAACTGCATCAGAATTTTTTATAAACTTAGATAAACAAACAAATCCATTTGCAAATTTATCTAATAGCTTTCTGTAATAAGATCCCTGTTTACCCTTGTACTTACCAAACATTTTATCATATTGTGTGCATGTTATTAAGTCCCAAGATGCTCTTTAGTGAGATTGATTTGCTAAATTGAGTCAATTTTGTTTAGGTCAAATGGAAGAGCTCTCCACCACCTAAGACAGAGCTTTCATCGTATGGAAGACAGTGGCATCATGCACCATTCTGCACTAATTACGTGCAATCCAAGATTGCATTAAATTGCAATTGCAGCTCCAGACTACTGTGATGTGGGGCTTGAAAATCCTTAATGGAAAAATTCACTCATCGAACAAATGAATAGCTATTATGCAAGTATGAAATAACGGTACTAATGTTCAGTATTAATCTCTTCTCAGAAGGAGTTCAAGTTAAATTTAAAAACATTTAGCTGAAAAGCAAAAAACCTCATACAAACCGCATGACAAAACATTTCCAAGCTGCTCATCAGCTCTGGTGCTTTAGTTGATGGTAAACATATGGAGGAAGATAAACTTCAAGATAAATGATGCCTGAAGATTGAAAAGCTATGATGGATAATGTATATTTAAATAAAAATATTTCCAAAAGCCTAAAGCATAACTTGGAGGACATTTCCTGTCGTGGTGAATTTTTAAGTAAAAGCCCTTCTTGAAAATTCTGTTACACAAACTGCTCTGCCTGAAGTTCTCTTATTTTTTAGGGTATCCTGGTGAGTGCCCCAGCTGTGCTACACACCATAGATGTTCCTGGTCACTCAGTGCAGGCTTAGAATCTTTCTTTCCCTAGCTGTACCTAGGGCTGCTTTTTCTGTACTTGTAAAGCCAAGGTCTTTACAAGATTCCTATAAAAAGCATAGAGAAGCTGTGGACAGAAAACAGGATCCCACAGCTCCCCTACAGATGAGTATTGTCTTGGTATTGGCACCTAAACTGGAAGCCACAAAAAAATCTTAAGGGAACTGCACAATTTACTGTCAAATTGGACAGTCCTGGAAGATCCAGAGAAAAGGACTGAGAGAAAGACAGACAACATGCACAAGAGCCTCTTCAGTCCACTGAATGTAAAGCATACTGCAGATTTTGTCCCTAAGCTTAGCAAAACTTCTTCCATGAGGGCTGTTTTCCAAGTGACTCCTCAAGTCAGAAGAAAAGGCTGAGTTCCTTGACATGTCTCTTCATGGAAGATCCCAAAATACACAGATGCTCCCACAGAGCTTTAGGACTGCCCCTGCTTTCCCTTTTCTGTCCCTACAAGAAGATGTGGGTGCAGACACGCAGCATGCTCCTGCAGATACAGCTGTCTGTTTCAGCTGGCATTGGAGATGGTTGTGGGAATCTCCCATTTCAGAGAAGCAGAGTGGGTTTGGGAGGGGCTATGTAGAGACACCACATCAGCCATCTTCCTTGAGTGCCAGCAAGACTATAAAATGAGATATATCCTTCTTTTTCCTCTTCTAGATAAATGTTATTGTTTTTAATATTTTCAATCTCACAGGCAACAATACTCTCCTAAGACTATTCCAGGTCCTTTAAACCAGAATAACCACATACAAAATAATAATGAAATCTGCAAGAGCATCCAATGGGACCCAGGACTGGAGCGTTTTACAGCATGGATGTGGCTGGGTTACTGAAGTGCAGCACAGCCCTATTTGCATCCTGCTTGTCCTGCAGGTTCAGAATCAGTGTCTGGAGCAATTACATTTGTCAGGATGTAATTGTCACCCTGCACTAGACAGGTGAAATATCTATTTTCCTATTTTTATTTCTGTATTCATGCATGTGTCTTTTTGTCACCATTGTGTCTTTTTCAACTCCAGTACACATAAAGAATAACTCCATTGCAGTCAACTGGAATATAGTATTTTAAAGAAGGTGCAAGCAGAGAATCAGGACTAGCAGTGGTTTAACTTCAGACAGAAACTCAGCCCCACACAGCCACTTGCTGACTCCCTCACCAGCAGGATGGCAGAGAGAAATGGAAAAGTTAAACTCAACAAACTTGTCTGTTGAGACAAAGGCAGTTGAACAGGTAAAGCAAAAGCTGTGCACAAGCAAAGCAAAACAAGGAGTTCATTCACCACTTCCCATCAGCAGGCAGGTGCTTGGCCATCTCCAGGAAAACAGGGCTTCTTCACATGTAATGGCCACTTGGACAACAAACACCATCATTCCCATCATCCCCATTTTCCTCCTTCTTCCCCTAGATGTATATGCTGACTATGACACCATATGGTCTGGAACATCCCTTTGGAGACTTGGTCAGCTGTCCCAGCTGTTTCCCTTCAAAATTTTTTGTGCATCCCCAGCCTCCTCGCTGGTGGGGTGAGGTGAGAGGCACAAAAGGCCTTAACCCTGTCTAAGGGCTGCTCAGCAGTAACAAAAGTATCTGTGTTACCCCCCTCTGTTTCCATCACAAATCCAAAATATAAATGCACACTAGCTGCTTAGAAGAAAATTAACTTTATCCCAGTCAAAATCAGTACAAGGTCCAAAGTCTGCATTATTTGCTACTCTTGCTCTTGACTGATTCTTTAATCCTTCAACATAAAGTTTTAAATACACCAGGACCTTCATAAGACAAACTAATGAATTATTATTTTAATACATATTAGCCAAAATTCCGCTGATTGTTCTAAAGCACGCAAAAGAAAATTATATCAAAAGCCAGCTTCTACTGGAACACAAACACCTCTAACCAGCTATATTTTTAAGGCATCTTGGCCTTTAATTTGATTTTTTGCAATTTGCTTGCCTGCATTTCAGGCATCACTGGGCCACAGTTAGTGAATGGAAAATTAATCTGCCTTCTCTAATAGTCAAACTCCTTCCTCAGCTGAGTAAGTTTGGGAGGGTTGGAACATGCAGCGACTTCAAAACACTATAAAAATTACTTCAGTCATGAGGGTGCATCAACTTCACAGCACTTGTAGCTCTATCTTGAGTCAAGTACAACCTGAGCTGCTCATTATATTCAAAATCTAGACAAATGTGCAGGCATAAACCTCAGCTTTCTAATCATGGCCATATAAAGAATTTATGTTAGCAATAGAGAATTTTAAGAGGTTCTACACAAATTTTGACAGTTGAGATAAAAAATGAACTCTCTATTTCTTTGCTTTTTTTCCTTCCTTAATCCAACCAACTCACTGTTATGTAAAAAAGTAGTGATGAAAGTACACATCCAGAGCTGGAAGTACTTACCTAGAACTTCATTCTCACCTATATTGGGGTTTTACCTCTTTCTTCTCTTATGGGCACTTCTGATATTATAGTAGAGGTATTCACAACCCAAAGGCCCCCTAGAAATCTCCTAATAAGTTTCACAAATGTTGAAGTATTTTTCTTCTCTGCGAAGAAGAGAAGAAAAGGCCTTCTTATTTGAATACTGCTAAATCAGTAAATACTGCTAAATCACTGAAAATTATTTATAAATTAGCTTTGCAGAACAAAGTCTTTGCCTTTAGAAAAGTCTGAATTGCTGTAGATTACAATTTTTTCTAATAGAATATCATCCCATGTGTTTATAGAGTCTTAATTTTAAACCTTTATTCAAATTATATCAATTCAACACAATGTTATACTGCAAGTATAGGGCAAATTTCATTTCAGGAAGCAAATACAAAATTTTTATCTATTTTTTTAGTAAAGAGCTATTTAATACAGGTTTGTTGCCATTCTAGTTATAACCATAAAAGCAATCTTTTCTTAAACAAGATAAACAGCTAACTTTCATATATTTTCATACATATTTTCACACACGTGTGACAACTCATAATTCTTTTACACTGGATTTCTTTTAGACAAAACAGTGCTTGTCTTCTTGCTTTATGTTTTGTTAACTCCTCAATAACATGTTTGGGGCTTACTCATTTCCCCTTTTCATTTCAAGTATTTTCACATCATAACCCCTAAAGACAGACTGACAGCTGGGATCTCGTAACATAAGCATCAAGCCTACATGACCTGACTTCTAACTTTAAAAATCACAGAGCTAGAAGGGATTACAGGTAGTCATTAGGTCATGCATCCTTATAAATAAGCAAGTTTTTACAGTTATTAATTGCAGTCTTACCTCCTGCAATTTCATTATTCTTTGTCCTATTCACTGTTGAAAAAGGGACAAATTACCATGTTCTTTTTGCAACACTCACATACCTGACTACTGTTTTCACAGACCTTGTCTCTTAATGATTAAATAATTTTTTCAGTCTTTCAGTGCAGGTCATATTTTACAATCTTGTAATCATTCTTCATCCTTTTCTCTGAATTTGCCAGATGCCTTTATTTAAATGCATTGTCCCAAACTGGGTTACTGTTCTGTTACCTCGACATTAACAAGAAGAGGGAAAGCAGTGTTTTATGACTTACATACTATATTCCCTGAATGCATAACACATACTTTTGTCTTTTCCATTTGTGCCTTTCTCATTGTGATCCACTGCAGCCCTGAGATCCTTTTCTGAAGTTTCACTATTGAACTAGATATTTGTTTTCCCTATGTGTCTAGTTGATTACACCTGCCCAAGAATAATACATTACACTTGTTCCTACTCAATTTCATCTCACATTTTCAAGTTGCTTAGTCAATTTCCTGAGGTCAGTTTTGAATTCTCTGGTTTTCTCATGCTACCCAACTCCATGTCACCTGAAAATTGAATGGGGGTATTCTTCAGATCATTAGAAAAAAAAACTGAACAAAGACCAAAGAATCATCTCTGGTGAACCATACCTGCCTTTTTCTTTGTTGAAAAACATTGATCAGCATTTTATGGCTTGTGAAACCTCCCCAGTCCTTCTGTATCCACACTATGTCAGTGCTTTATAGAATTGTATCCTAGCATGGGTTCTGCTGGAAGGGACCTTTGAAGGCCTTCTAGACAAATGCCTAACACTAATATACATCATATTGTTTTCAATTTGTTACGTAGGGCAATCAGAAAGCCCTAATAAAGTCAAGATAAATCATGTTTATGTTCTCAAATCCTGTTTGCCTGCTGTGAAAGGAAATTACATGGATTTGATTATTTTGTATTGGATGTACTCATATCCTTGTTGTCTTCCAGTTCTAACAGTTTCAGTTGCTTGTTCAAGCATTTTGTGAGAGCAGAAATTAAGTTACTGGCTGAATCATACCCTGATCTTCCTTTCTCCTTATTTGAAGGAAGACACTGGCTCTCTCCCTTCATGAACTTTTCAAGTTTCAAGCCTATTACATGCACTCCAGTGCAACATGAGTATCCAACAGCTCATCATAAAGTTCTTAAAATTCATTAGGACACTCATAATCCCTTGCTGACTTGATAAACTCTAATCTTTAAATTGTTCCTTTTCCATTCAAAGCTCATGTTTTTACTTTACTGTACTACTTCTCATTTTTCACTTGATCATGCTTGCAAGGACCAAGGCAAAATGTTATTATAAAATTTAACCTTCTGAGTATCATCCAGCAATAGCTTTTCCTCTCTGCTGAACAGCTGACCAATTCACCCTTTCCTTCACCTTCCCTGTGTTGCAATTGCTCTTCAAAATCGATTGATATCTCTTGGCAGATGCATCTTGTTTTGAGCTTTGACTTTTTAAAATTTTGTTCCTACATGTTCAGGTTATATTTATCACTTGTACTCAGCAGCCTGACCTAGTTTCTGCTTCCAGCTTTATTCTTTCTTGTGCTTAAGGTTCATGCACAGCTCATGTTTTAATCAAGGTGATCTCTTACTGCATTTTCTCCCGTTTTCTTCACAGTGGGGTAGAATACACCTGTGGATGAATACTGTCATTGTGTGTATTATTGTAAGGCACTAACCCCTTAGCAGCATTTTTCTTCACATGAGATCTTGCTTACCCATTCTGTGAATTTACTGAAGTCTACCTTCTATCCCTGAGCTGCTTTCCTCCTTCTTGCCCTGATCAATCATGAATCTTTTTCTAACGGCCACTCTTAAATGGACCTTTTAGTCTCAAATTCTCGTCTATTCCTCACAATCGTCAACAAACATACAGTAATCTCTCCTTTACTTGCTTTCTGTACTTCTTGAATCAGAAACATTTTCCCTGATACAATCCAAAGGTCTTCCAAGCAATCTGCTGCCTTTATTTCCCAGCAGACATTCCTCATTATCTCCAGTTACCTTCTACTTAATATAAAGGTTCTTGCAACTTACCACATCTTCTTTTTTTCCCTCCGCTCTTTTCTGCTTATAGTACAAACTTTGAAAACAAGATGCAATTTAATGCTATATCTTGCACTTGAACACTGACATTTTGGAAAATTAATGTCTAGCATGTGTTTTGCTTGATGGAAATACAAAGATCAGTTCAGATTTTCAGGATAGCTTCAGTCATTGACAGAGCCCATGAGGTCTTGCAAGTGATCTTGCATTTCCGACGGTACCAATATGGGATGTGGCATTAGGGAGTGAACATGTCAGCAAGAAAACCTTGGTAGCCCATGTGCTTGTCCACAGCCAATCTGGGGTTTGTCTGCAGGACGTGAACTCTGGAAACCAGTAGATTTGGAAGGATGCCAGGCTGCTAGACAATCATGTTCATCCTGTTTAAACTCATGATAATATCACTGAATTACATGGAAGGAAGAATACTGCAGAGACCTGCTCCATTAAAAGCGAGCCCTTTCGAATGCGGCTGGACCTTCCCTAGGAAATGAGAGACACTTCTCAATATCAAAGTCCCAAAACATAAATCAAGATAATTTTGCTAGCTTGAGAGCTATGAGAAGAAAGAAAGAAAGAAAGAAAGAAAGAAAGAAAGAAAGAAAGAAAGAAAGAAAGAAAGAAAGAAAGAAAGAAAAAGAAAAAGAGAAAAAGAAAGAAATAGACAACATAGAGACAAGGTAATTCTAACATGCTGAGTGTAAATTCTTCTATTTGACTTAAACATGTGGTTTATAGTTTATAAAAATACATCACGAATATTAAATAGTGATCTCATAAGATTTAAATAGTCATGTATCAGCATACTGGCCAAATATCCTTAGCAGAAGCAGACGTGGAAACTGTCATTTCAAGTCAAATCATTACTCATCAAGCATAATGCAAATGATAAAATGCAAAGTTTGCAAGATGAAGTTAGATCCTGAGTAGACTTCTTGTATGCAATGACATAAACACTGTCAGCATGAGTTTGAAATTACCCCACTGCAGGCTTACTAAAGAGCCACAGATACAGTGCAAATGGACAAGGTATTTCAAGGGAAGGAAACAACACCTCTCAAGCAGAACATAATGATGAAGAGTTTTCCTTTTTTTACTATATATGTACCACTAATTGGCTGTACAACAGAGCCCCAAAAATCCCTATTCTCTATCAGATCGTATATAGGGCTTAAAATGACATCTTAGCGTTTCAGCTTTTGTTCTAATTAAGAAGTGTTTTGGCATGCTGAATATTTTTTTTAAAAAATGTTTAAAAACTTAACTAGATATAACCAGCATCTTGAATTGTGTCTGCATATGTAAAGTTCTGGAATGGATAGATGTGAAAACACAAATTGGCCCATATATCATAATAAGGTCCTCTTTTCAAGAAAGGTAAATCAAGATTTTTGACCTTCAACTTCTAAGTTTTAGATATATTAAGTGAAAAGGATTTTTAAATCCTAGGTACCTTTAGGGTTATAAAACTTTAGAGAATACAACCACCTGCACCATAAAAACCTCAACAGCTTGGGGACCTCAAGAGTCTACTCTCTAGGGTAAGCACTCCTTGCAGAAAACAGAAAAATGAGGAGGATGGAAGAGATGAGCCAGTGTTTTCCAGAAACTCCTTAAGACATCTCAGTGGTAGATAACAGGTATATGCACTTGTCTTAGTGATGTAAAGATTAGCTTAGTGCTAAAATATTAGAACACTTCAATCTAAAATGGCTCCTTCTGTACTGAACATAGAGAAGCCTCTCCTTGCAAGTGCCACCAGGAATTTACAAGAACTTAAGTTCACTTAGACTTATCTAAGCTCCCAAAGATGTCTCACATCAGTAACAACCTCTTTCCTTTAACTGCACTGATACCTTATGCAGTGCATTATTCCTCAGTAACCTGTTGAATCGTGTATCTGTTACGTAAATTTTTAACTTCTGTATGGACTCTTGCTGCCTCTGCTCTTGATTTCTGATACTCTAATGGCCACAGATCAAGATTAGGGTTTATCAGAATGACTACAGAGGGATGAGAAGATTTACAGAGACTGTCCTCACTGCATGTGTTCCAAGAGTCCCCTATAGCAACGCAGTGATTATGGCATAGCCAGTTAACTGTATGTCACTGAGGTGAGGGTGGCCTTCCTGCCCTCACAGAGCACCCCCTGGCCCCATTGCCAGGGGAAGTAATGGTGCTGAAATTGTTGTTCTTCCATCAAATAGGTTAGAAGACCTCCATCATGGTTTATGAGCCCTTTTCTCTTTGTCATAGACAATAGGTGCTGGTTAGACACTTTAGTCTCTTTCTCCTGGAACCAATTTTAATCACGAGCACAGAGCACTCCTTTATTTTGACCTATTACTAAAAGGTTCTGAAAGTGCTGAAAAGTGGTTTTATCACACTTTTTATAATTTGAAACACCTGTAGCATATCCAGCTCCTTGCAAAGCTCCCCAAATCACACCGTAGTTCCTGAGATTAGATTCCTTCATCTGCTGTACTTTTCCAAGAAAAGTGCTCATCCTTATTGCCAGCCCTAAGCACCTCTGTAACCTTTCTTTTTTTTTTTTTAATTATGGCTTAAGCACAATAAAATGAAGTCTTTTAAGGCCGAAAGTAGAAAGTAGAAGAGCAACAGGTGGCAACCTACCTAGAGAAACAGCAAGCAGAACTGCCTGAAAAAGCTGTAAGAAGCTGTACAGCAAGAAGCATGCATAGTAAAAGCTATATAACAGCTAGATAAAACAGTTATACACAGGAAAGGAAGCATAGGAGCGAGCAGGCAGACTATAATGGTAGATTTGCACAGGTGTTATGTCAAAAACACTTCCCTATAGAAAAATAAGGAAGGATCAAATTTATCCTTCTGTTCGTATACTCAGAATCACATAAGAGCTTATAAAGCATAATTTTTCTGTAAGTAGGAAATCAAACAAAGCCCAGGTCTATTTGAAATGGAGTCTTGCTCCCAGGTTCTCATCTGTCATAAGGGCTCCAACTCCACATCCCTATTGGGCCCACAGAAACAAGAGGCACCAATGCTGTGATATCCTAGGCAAAAGCATGTGCTGAGGCACCAGCCAGATCCTTCACTTCCTCCTAGCTGGCCCACTAGCCTGGGCCTCCTTTCTGCCCAAGCATCAGCATTCATTAGAAGGGTGGTAACACAATTGTCTTTTGAACTCCTACTTGTCTTCCAGTTTGGCTTGAGGTGGCTCAACAGGCCCAAAGCTTAGCAGGGACAGAGGGCACAACTAAGACACAGTTTTTATATTTTTCTTCTAAAAAAGACAAAAAATGTTCACTAAAACCCTTAGTGTTCCCAAAACAATTTTCTAATATCACAGACAGCAAAAATATTCAGCACGCAGGTAGTACACACAGTACGGAATAAAAGAATAATTTTACACTGCCCAGGGATGGTTACCACCAGGTAATGTATCAGTATTAGAATACTGCTGTGTGGCTATTATTAAAAATTAAACCATCAAAAATTTTCTTTCATTCTTTCTGACTATTGAAGAGAGAAAGGGGGAGAGAGAGATTGGTGAAATCACAAGGCACTTAGGATGAAGACTCAAGTGCAGGAGATACAAAAATGTAGGTACCCTTTCTTTGGTAAAGCAGAATTTGGGAAAAGTTTCTGAAAGAAAAATGGAAACAATAAGCTAGCACCATTGTGTAACAAAATAATGTTCCATTCCTTTATTTCTAAACTTTCTTGCTGCTGGAGATATCTGTAGGAAAGCGGCAATGAAGGTAATTGATAATTTCCAGTGTTAACAACTGATAAATTAGGTCTGTATTAAAGACAATGGCATTGATATATTCATTATCTGAGGTTTTGCAAAACTTCTCATTTCTTCTCCCATCTGCATGTAAGAGAGCACATTAAATTTCTCCTAATAAATTCCCAAAGCTTTGTGTTACTGTATACTACAAAAAAAAAAAAAAAAGGAAAACAACTAATAAGTTAGTGGGGCTAGAGTACACAAGCAAAGAAAGAGCTGATAAACAACCACTGTGCCCTGAGGCAGTTTCTGTAGTGAAAAAGAAATGCTTGGCCTGAACTCAACTGTACAGATGTAATGCCAAAAATGAAGTAACTCCTGGCTTTAAAACCCCTGAGAGTCACTAGAAAGCTTCTCCAGACTTCAGATTACACTGTAATTTATTTTCCAGTGATTCTGTAGCGAGTAAATCGCTAACTGCCATTAAGGAAATGGAGCTGGTTTCCTGTTCCTGACACAGATTACTCACAAGACCCTGGATCAGTCACAATGCAGTACTGGAAAAGATAAAATTATTTTTTGAGTGTCTACATATCAATACTGGAATATTAAGCCAGAGGATAGTGGTGGTACCAATTTTAAGGCTGACAGTAGAGAGGTCATAAGCGAAGTATGATACCTGTAATACAGGAAGGATGCGTGTAAGTTAGCGACATTTAAGACAAGAAATAAATGTTTCCCTGTCCACAAAAAGAAGTTATAGAGCCTCTTTTATCATCTATGAAACAATTAAAAGACCTAACTTCTTCCTGAAAGTACTTACCAAGGAAAAAACAATAATGCGGAATGCAACAGGAACTTCTAGCCAAATATTGACCTGAAAGGAGAGTATATTTTTTGTCACATTATCCATAAGCTAGTTATTTAATAAACAAAATCCTTAAGCACTTGCATTTATATAAATATTCTATATGAGTTTAAAGCATTTATTCCACACCTTAAAATTAGTTACCTGATACAGAAATTATCTGATATGTGATAATATGAACCAACCAATGTTTCTTCTGGTTTTGGAATCTCATGGTTCTTCTGTTGTTGCACCTTATCCATCTCAAACAACTTTGTGTAGCAGGGTATATAAAGTCATTTTTAGGTGCTATTACTATGTTGTTTATGCTACAAGCAGACAAAAAAAAAAAACTGTATAAATTCCTATAATATACAGGAAGTGTGAGTTTTAAATCTCTCCTCTCTGAGTTCTCCTTACAGTCTGTATACTCAGGAGCCACAGGAATGCTACACATGGCAGTGGCTGTTTTTACTGTACTGACAACAGAGGAAACCCAGGAAAACTGGCTTCCCCAGCTTAAAATAATTTTTGAAGGTAGAAGGGGAAACGAGGGGAAATTTCAAAAGATCCATACTTAACACAAAAGTTATTGGTAATACTGAGAATAAAGTCCTTGTACATGGATCTGACAGTTCTAGAAGCTGAGACGGTTGGACTTGCCAAGAGCAGAAACCATAATGATCTCTTAGAGTAACTAAATCGAGGGTGGAAGTTTCTCTTCCAGGCTTTTACGACCAGCTGAAACAAACAGCTTCTTGCAAAAAAAGACAGACACACATGGAGATGTCCTTTGTCACATTCTGGCTGGCCATGAGAGCCCAGAGTTGGGGGTTGTGCAAAGGTGGCCCTTCTGGTGTCCGAAGATCTTGTTAGAGCCTGTAAACTTCTCATAATCATATTTGTACTCAGCACTTCCTACTTCTCATGTCCTTCCTTTTCTACAGGAACAAATTTAACCTGTCTTTTGAAATCTCATTACCGCAAAAATTTCTCCTTCCTGCGTCAGCCAGGCCTTACTGGCTGACAAAGAGAGAAAACAAGTTTTAATAAACAGTAGGATTATCAAACTGGGAGTTGTTTACACACAGACTGGTATACCCAAGCTAGAGTGTGCACTGCAAGTCGCCCAGCTGCTGCTCTGCCATCAAGCTCTGTGTGTGCCAATTGCCCAGATTTTGGGGCTAGTAGAAGATCAGATGCAGGCAGGTGATGAAATGCATTGCAAGCAAAAGGAAGTGGTGGGTGGCACAGATAAAACTGTAGCAGTGTTAATGTAACAGAGCAAGCAAAATAAGCTTAAAAACACAATGCATCACAGTGTGTAGAAAGCTTAGCTTCACTCCAGCAGAAAGCTATTCTGGTTAATTCATGCAATCATTTTGCTATCACTTGTCGTGCCTCTTCTAATAACAGAAAGGCTCAAAGTACTTTTTCACATCTCTGACAGAAGATACTGAATATTAATAAGAGCAACAACAAGGGACCATTCGGCAGGGCATCTTGCTAGCTGGCATTCCATAAATTCCCTCTTGTTACCTTAAGCAAAGATATCAGCTATATTGAAGATATTTATCTGACGTGTTATGCGAGACATATGCATGACATGGAAGGAAAATACAGGGTTCCTCAAGCTCAAGTGTTTTCTGAGGAAAGGATTGCCATGCATAACTGATGGTATTTTTCTGCAACTAGCCTGTCTGCCTTAGTGTGCTTTCCTTCATGTACACTGGGAAAGAAATGTAAGGAGGCTGACAATGGGAACATGAAATCAAACAATATAAAACAACTTGATTCCTCAAAAGAATTATGTAGGAAACAATGTTTGGTTTCTTCGAAACTTTGTTGATTTTAGCTTATTATTTATAAGGCTAAAAGCTGCTTCTGGAAGAAGTGGAGATGAATAGACTGTCAACAATCTAAGGATTATTCTCAGACTGACTGAAACTCAAAATGTCAGAGATGTGAGCAACACAATCTGCTTTTCTAAGACAAACTGTGAATTAACTGTGCTGGGAAGAATTCACTGAAAGAGAGGAGAAATGCATACACAGAAATGCTCTGATTCTTTTTCAAGATAGATATACAAACTCTTTTCTACAGCAAAGTTAGGTCTATTTGTTTACCAAAAATAATGAAGTCAAAAACTGATACAAAGAACACACTTTATGTTATATGGATTCAAATTTATTATTATACATACATCCAACTAAATTCACAAATACTTGTTTCCCAGAGAAATAAGACTGTTATGCCTACAGTATATATGGATTGTAGGCATTATCTTTGTTAATCAGAAATCAACAGGATCTTACATTTGCACTTAACTTCCGGTGGCTTTATGACTTCAATGGGCAAATTGGCAACAAAAAAACAATTTATGATTTGGTATGATGTTGGTGTGTACTGCAAAAAGTGGAAAGATCTGATCTGTGAATTCTTCAGCCTTTTATAAAACCCTTGCATCAAGAAAGACAATGTTCAAAATATGAACCTACCTAATTAGGTATGTGCCAGTTAAATTACATACACAAAGAGGTACTGAGGCAAGCATCTATTAGGCAATAACAAAGCAAGTAACACAGTCTTGGCTCATCCTGTAACCACTAAAACTGTAGAGAGTAATATTTTTCAAAGAATTCATATAGATTACTCCAGCTCTAAGTGAAAGATTAATCTCTTCAATAAATCATCTTGAAGTTAATTATTCCCAAGTGACTTAAAAGATCCATGCTGAAGCAGCAGTTTTTAATTGCATTTTAAGTGATTCATTCCTTTACAGAGTTATTACATGTATATATGATCAGTTTCTTAGATTACCAAAATGTTAATTAGTGAAGGTTTTTGAGTTCATTAGAGGGCCTATACAAGGTGGGCACTCATCAGTTTGCCCATACCACTGTATTGCCTGAAACCAGGCTTCAGCAAGGATCCTCTGCAGTCACCAGTCCATGATCTGCTATGTTAACTGCATTTTGCAGTATTCTCTGTTGATTTGCTACTGCAGAACAAATTCGGAGCAGAGTCAGCTTCAGATTTCAAAGCGTTTTTTTTCCCCAGGAAATTACTTTTCAGGGTGAATATAAAAATTTTATTCTTTCAATGAATAGTTATGACTGAATATTCTGGGCTGGTCTACTTTTCAGAACTTTTTATAATAATGCAGTCTCTCTTAACAGGGAAATCTCTTCCTGTTTTGACAGAACTTGCAATCAGTAGACTGAACCACCTTTTTATTTTATTACTGGACAGTAGGGGTCAAAGCTGGAGATTGAAAGGGTTAAAAACTGTTTTTTGGACAAGTCTAAACACTGCACCATTTGAAAATGGTATTTAAAACAACTTGCAGTGCATGAACCTGAAGTTTAAAAGGTTTGAAGGACTTTCTAGTTTTATATACTTCCCTAGATACCTGCTATATGAGTATTCTGAGACAGGACAGTAAAAAGACTTGGTCTGAACCAGTTCAGCTCCTCACTTCCAGACCATAAATTGCAGGAGTGTATATAAAGGAATCAATGTAGCTACATTTGTGAGCTCTACAAGCAACAAAGAGAACATGAGAAACCACACTGAAGATGAAAATAGCATAAGGCTGACCAGAGGCAGGAAATGGCAAGGAATGACCAACTAGACAGAGGTTCTTTACCCTGGGAAAGCAAAGACTTAGGGGGGTGTTATGACAGAAGGCTAAAAAACAGCTCTGTCAGGGAGAAGGTGAATGAGGAATGATTCTTTTTCTATATAAGAACTAGTGGTTGCCAAATAAAATTGTGTGGCAGGTTGAAAACAAAAAGGGGAATGAAGCCCTTTAACATGATATTGCTAAAGTCTTATCAGTCTCTGCTGCAAGATGCTGAAGATTACATAAGTTCACCGGTGTTTGAAAAGCAACCACATAAAGTCATGGACTAGAAATCCACCAAGCATTATAAGATACAAGGACAAAGCTACTGGTTTAGAATCTGAAAATGGGAGTAGGAAATACCATTACATGTTTGCTTTACATTTGTGTGCCTCTGCAGTCTTCCCTTACTTCTCCCCTTCTTGCCTAAACTTCCTTATTGCTCACTTGGAGAAAGACAACACTGGGCTAAATGAATCTCTGACCTGACCTGGCACACTTATTTCTAGAAACCCCTTGTGCAACTCACATTTCTCTTTGTTTGTTTTTCCCCTGAACTACACAAGCTGTTGAACAGTCAAGTACTTAAAATTTCAGAAGGAAAAAAGAGTAGCATGCCCTTCCCTGTCACAACACATTTGGAACTTTCCCCTCAGCCATTGGGTTTCAGCTCTAAGAATCCAAAAAATTGTAAAAGATGTGGACAGATGAAAAATTGAAAGATGTCAGTAGTTGCTTTAATATAATAAAACAAATCCACTCAAAAATCCCAATGTCCTTAACCTAGGGCTAGGGATGTTGATGAAAACTCTGTGATACCTCTCAGCTCCTAGTTAGGGCATTGTCAGCCCAGACTGCCCTACCCCAGTCTAGGTCCAGCCTCTGCTGGGATCATACTTCACTTTGCCAAGCCCTGCAGTGTGGCTGGTAAACGCTGCTCTGGGCTAGAGGGCTCTGGAATGCATTACACTCAGCAGCAGCAAGGCCCCAGGGACTCTGCTGGAAATGCTGGCTTCACTAACACCATCAGGAGTGAAGGGGAAGGCAATTAGGGCAACCCTAAGCCCCCACAAAGATTGTGGGGTAGTGATGTTGCTGACAATTAGAGGAGAGAAAACAGGACTCTGAGAGTGAAGGTATCACAGAAAGTCAGGCTCTTTGCCTACCTGTACAGCAGAATGGTTCTGCTGTTAAAAAGTCAGAATAAATTCTGATTTTAATGCTCCAGTAAATGTTTATATACTGTAAAGGTTTACAAAGAAATAATTGTGTTAGTGATCTTCCTGGCTACGCACTTGCATCTTATAATGGAAAAAATAGATTACAATGTCTTTGTTGTACTACATTGTTCTATAACTGAGAATTAGGTTGTGTTTCATTTTAAGTATTTTCAAAAGATACAGATAATTACAGCTCTTACTAACAGCACTGAGGCAAGTGTGAATTCTCAGGTGGGCTTTTAAACCTCATCTCAGCATGTTTGATGTAGAAACAAATATTAAAAGTACTCTAGTATTTTTTGTCAATATTTTCCTGAATAAATCCTATTAAAAACATAGATTCTTTTGGTCTTTCATGCAGAAAGTATAATGAAAACAATTTTAATCTTAAAATGACTCATTGAGATGCCAAAGATTAAATTAGAGATATCAACTACCAATTCTTTTCCCATTTACTTGCAGTTGGTCATACCAATCTTCAGACAATATATGTGAAATAAGTCATCTCTACTATTTCTGTTACTGTGTTATGACACAATTTGGCAGATTTTTAGCTCAATTGCAAAAACTAATTGTGGGCCATACACATTCAGGATGATATGTGATCCCCAGCAACTGTAGGGCAGCAATATAAAAAAAAATTGCTATTTTCTTCAATAAGTGAAGGAAAACTGCATGCATTATGGAAATAAGAATTTAGTGCAGTATTTTACTGACAAAGGACAGGTCCAGCTCCTTTTCAGCTACTTCACAAAGTTATTACATCATATGAATCAATATCTAAAGTTGATTTTTGAGCTGAAGAAAGAGTAAATGAAACAGAGAAGAGAGAACTAAAGTCTGCAGCAAAATATTGTCTCTATGGGAAGATTTTTTTTTTCCATCTGCATAAACACTTGAATAATTACTCATCAGTTCTTCAAACTGGAAATTTGCAAAAAGCTGTTGAGTGTGGCTTTCAGTAGTATAAAGAGCTAAAGCTCTTCAGGGTCTCAATTACATCCTTGGAGGAGCTATAAAAAATGAAAACATGCAGATTGTTCCAATCTATGAGAACACCTTCATTTACTACTTATTTGTCAAATGGAATAAACTACCAGTGATGACCGCTGGAAAGGTTAAGATAAATAAAATATGCTCAAAAGTGGGAAAAAATTTGTACTATCAGGTAGCTGCAGCTTTTCTGGGTGAGCTAATTATTCATGTAGAGACGTTTTCTAAATCTGTCACTTCAGACAGTAATGGCTTCTAATTCTAGAAAGCCATTTGCCTAGAGCAGTAGTTGCTGTTGCTCTAACTTAGCAACAAACCCAGTGCAACCTCCTCTTCTTCAGCTGAACAAAGACACTTGGCTCTCCCCAAGTATCTCTGGCACATTTTTACATGCCTCACATGTAGAGCACTTCACCACGGAACCATTGGCTCAGAACACTGCTAGGTTAATATCAATTTACCTTCCCTGTCCTGCTAGCAACATTTTCAATGGAAACAGACCAGAACTAATACCTGCTATGCAAACATGCCTGGTTTACAGATATGTTCAGTCCATGCCCAGTTTTGCAGCTCCAGCATGACTCTGTGTTATTCACTCTTATACTCTTCATGTCTTAACACTTCAGCAGCATATACTATTCAAGGAAGTCTTTGCAGAAGTCTCTTTACATAAAAAAATGCCAGTACTTTGTAGGTTTTTGTGCATACAAAAATCAGAAGAACATTCAAAATGCATCTTTTTCTCATGACCTTTCCTTAGAGAAGGCAAATCAGCAAAGCTTATTGCCTTTGCATAGTACATTTACAGCATACAGTTCCTTATTAAACTCACACAGTGCTTTGCCACATACTTAAAAATGGGTTTGTGATACAGTACTCTGAGATGCTCTATGGGCTTTACTGAGATTCTTATGATTTTCTTATTCTGAAATTATTGTCCTATGTTGGAGAAATTTCAGTGGGATATATATCTTGAGGAAAACATTCAGTATTAAACAACTGCTGTTCCAGAAGAGAGATGCTCTGACCACAGGAAAAGTTTCTTGCTTGATTGAAACCAGTTTATTCAGAACTACCTCTTCTGATATTCTGTATAAAGAGAACAACTTGCTGATTTCAGCCAGTGACTTATTTCCCTTTGCTGCTACCAAAATTAAGATTTCTTATTGTCTAAGATTTCTCAATTTCTTATTGTCTAAGGATGCTAATTTAAAGAAACATTTCTTCCTCTAATTCCCTGTAATTTAATGCTGCAAATGAAAAAGTGGAAATTATTTAAGACAATGTCAAGGGAAAAGTGGAGAGCACAACTGTATGGGCTATAGTGAGGGAATTATAGCCAAGATCGTGTTTAAAACTATAATGGGGCCTTCTCTTGAAGAGTAACCTGATGAAAACAAAAAGCTGGTACTTAACAGTAAAAGCTACTATTGCTTTTAATGTTAAGTGTTTGTTATTTATCCAGACAGTATCAGCCTTCACACACCATGAATTTGTGGGGTGGGTAGACAAAGTGTATAGCCACTAGGAACTGAGAGGTTGTCAGTGACAGCACTCTTGTTTGGCCACAAGCCTTTACCACAGCTGAATTTCACTCTGTCCATCTGATTTCCATGCCAGTTCATACATATTGGAAGCAGGGCCTCAGAAAAAAAGAAAATACCGACCCCAGTGAGTGCAAGTCCAAGTAAGAACAAAGGAATGACCTGTGTGCCATGTGTGTAATACTCCAAAATGCATATCAGTAATGTTCTTAGGTAACTCTGTAAACGGAGTTTAGGAATGACAGTATTTAATGAAGAAGCAACTTTTAAATGTGTTGAAAGAGTGCTAGGAAAGATCTTGGAAAATACTCCTCTGGTATCCATCTAGGTATTCTTTGTACATATACCACAACTGACAGTTAAGAGATTAAACAGTCAAAACACAAACATGATGGTATAAATTCACACTAGCTGTATATTAAGACACTTACCTTTAAAAATACTGAATTTCTAAATCCTAGGTTACAGGTTCAGCAAATAACTGCAAATGCCAAGTCCTGAAAGCAAAAAAATAGAATACTGGTTTTGTCTGAGTTCCCATTAACATCCTGTAGTGACAGCACATTTTGCTGAGACAAGCAGGAGTTAACAGTCATCCAGTACATCCTGGGACAGGATCCAGATAGCTGCTATCAAAAAGTCATAGATATAAAATCTAAAATGGAAAGAGAAGGCTATACCAATCTGTATAAATCAAGGATATAAGTTCCAAATACTGTACTAACTGCATTGTATAAATTTAATAAGGTAAGAAAAAGGAACACAAAGAAAGTAGTGGTCAGCATGATTACAAATGGAATTATCTAATTTTATTTGGAACAACGTGAAAAATTGTACAGATTCATTACTAGACGGAATTTGTAGGCTTGGTAGTTCAGGAGAAGTACAAATATTTTGCGCTTCAGGTCTGTTAGGAATAATGATCAAGTTCCCTTCCAAAACTAATCAAAAAAATATGAGCAACAAGTATTTTTTTTCAATCAAGTCTGGCCAAGTTACATCTGGTATGTTTACAAGCCTGTGTATTTACTAATGCAGCCTTCTCAAAAATCTCAGATCCCTGTGGAAGCTCCAGAGGACTGGAAAAAACACATGGACTGTTTGGACCGTGGTTAAAAGAAAATTGGGTAATTCAGGAACTTTAGGCCTGCCAACCTGACAATCAATGCTTAGTCATCCATCCATGTGGTTGTAAAACTATCTATCCAATGTAATAACTAGTGAAAATGATACTGAACTTTCGTGTCACAGTGATGTCCATCAATGCTGATGTGCAGAAAACAGATCCATTTTTACTAGGCTTTGTTCCTTAGTTGTTAGAAGTTAAACTGTGGCATAATGATTAATAAGAAAACATCTACGGCACTCCCATGCATTTTGACTGATAACTGGGACAGAATTCTGGAGACAGAATACAGGTGCTCACAGTCATTGTTTACTAAACATAAACTCCAGTGACACTTAAACCCCTAGGCCTGCTAATTCAAACCTTGAAGAGATGAATGGAAAAAACCAGAGGCTAGGACAATGTTACTTTTCTTTGGTGAATCCCCTTATTAGAATGAGAAGTATCTGAAATCAGAAGTTCAAAAGACATTGAAAAATTGAAGAGGATTTAGAGAAGAGCCAGGAGATGACTAAAGGAGTGAAAAACAGGCCTTACTGACAGACCACAGAAGCTCATTCTGTTTAGATATCAGGCTCCTCCGCTCGACACTAATATTGCCATTATGCTGTGAGCCCGTTCTGGGAGCTGATCCAGCTGAAAGCAGGCCTGCCTTTTCCTGTTTGCTTGTTTTAAGGTTTCCATCCACACCAGCTCCCTGAACTGGTCCACTCCACGGCCACATCAGCAGTGGCAACACAAAACTGGTTACAGGGACAAGTGGCAGGGAACTGAAGGACACCACAGGACAGTTCATCCCCAGGTCTTGACCAATGGAACTATTTCTGTACATATCCTCCTGCAGGACACTCGCTACAGCCTCAGGGGGTCGATGAAGAAGACATTGCAGACCCTTCTGGGTGAAAGCCAAAGCTGGTGGCATTCCCAGGCTAACAATTAACCAGGCACTGTGAAGCCTTCTTTTGCACAAGCAGTACCATCCATGAAGTTAGAATTCACAGAATTCACAGAATTCACAGAATTCTGACAGTCCAAGATGACAGTCCAAGAAATGTCACTGCCTGATTCAAAGGCTCTGTCAGGGGAAGCCCTACAGTGTATGCTATGTTGAACAGCAGACCATATGATCTGGACAGTTTGAGTTTCTGTCCTCAAACTCTAGGAGGTGATGTGATGGAAAATATCCCATCTGATAATTGTCAAGCTGAAACTTCTCTTCTAGAAAAAGAAACACTGGTGCATTTGTACACATATACTCTTAATCTAACATTTTCTAAAGATATTGGACTGTTTGGTTCAGTTACCTGCATGTGAGTGCTCTTCAGCTTCTAGCACGATACAAGCAAGTCCAAGAGGATAAACATGCTAGTGCTCCAGCAAAACTGATAAAGTTATCATTCTCACCTTAAACAGAAAAGGTGCTTTTACCCAGTGTTATTATAGTTTATGCAGCACTTTTCATGGTTTATTTAGACCATAAAATTTTAAAGAACTGTAAAACTCCTTTTAAGTGAGTTGTCCCTATTGTCCCTTTAGTGCCATGGCAGACAAACTATTTTTTTAGACGGACTATTGTAAACAGCTGAATCTTTCCCATATTCCAACCATACCTCGAGATGGCAGATGAAGCACAGAGTGTGAAAGCAAACCCTGGAAATAAGTGGGTCAGAAAGCTTGCGGAGAAGAAGTGCCAGCTCGTGGCTGTTGGGCTGCACGGAGTGTACCAGAATACAAATGCTGCCCCTTTGTTCAGACAAAGCACCAGCAGCAGGACCGTGCTGGCTCAGGAACTACTGCCCTGCCTTGGTCGTGGCCAGGAAGGAAGCGAGGCACAGGAGGCAGCTGTGGTCAGGGACAGTGGGCAATCCTGGGGTCTGGGACTCAGCTGCGCACCCAGCTTCGTTCTGGCTGCAGAAGGGACCACAGCAGGAAGGGATTGCTGTGGAACAACTGGGAATCATTGCAAGACCTCCTGGTGCTTGCAGCTTTCAGAAATATTCATGTCTTGAGCTGTCAGCCATAGGAAGATGTGGAAGGGAATTTTACAAGGTAGGGAAAATTAGGTGTTTGTACAAGACCATAAATTTGAGGGGGAAAGTGCATCATTTGTATCCTCTACCAAAAAAAAAAAAAGTTGTTCTTGGTATAGTCTCTGCCCTTTTAAAGGGAAAAACTAACTTCAGGCTTCTAATAATCACAGGCTTTGCTGTAATATGAGGACAAAGATTGTCACTAAGCTATTTGGAAAACATGAGTCAAAACCAAAATACATCCAAATATGTGGAAGTCTACATAGTTATGAATATATGCTTTTCTAAAGGACCACTTATTAAGGGTGGGTGTTAAAGTTCAGCCAAGACCAGAAAAACAGACAGAATTGAGATGGCAACATTGTAGGTTATTTCAGTTATCTCTGAAATCAAAAAGATAGGTTGTTCTCATCACACCAGCACTACATTCCCTCCTCAGGAATGTGGGAGAGGACTGGAGGACTTTTCCTTTATTTTCTTTTTTTGTTTTAATAACATCTTGCTCCTTAATAAATTAACCAATTATCTGTCTTTACCTTAAAATTACAAATTAAAAGCAGAGATCACATGGTCTTTATCAATGGACCTGTCATCACAATCTAGATATTCTGGTCTCAACTTCTTTGGATGAACTTCAATGAATCTACACTTACTTAAATCCTAGGTTGAGAAAATTGTTAATTTGCAAAAGGCAAATCAGAGGCTACATGGAGCTAAGCATTCTAATCCTAGTGATTCCATGATTCTATGATTCCTATATGCTCCCATGTGAACTTCCCTACCTTTTGCATTATGTTGAAACAAAAAGGATGATAAAATGTTAATTCGAAGCAAGGTGTACTGCTAACATTGTCATTTCCCAGCTGCTAAACTCATTGTCATTTCCCAGCTGAGTTTTTTGAAGGAGAAAAACAAAACAATTTATTTCATCCAGATGATATGAAAGAAAACCTAGAACAAGCAAATGTCATCAAGGACTTTAGCTTTCCAGGGCAGGCTGGGTTTGCGCGATGGGTGTAATGTGTGAGTGTATTACTTGGATTATACAGGAAAACATCTTTGATTGCTTGTGATACCAAGAATTTTTTCTAAACCACTTGAAGCTGCTCCCATTTCGCGCAAGAATATTTCCGAGCCTTTATTTCCTCACAAGGAAACAGACCTGCTTCAAATCCCTGACTCACAGTTGCCAACAGCTTTGACAGAAGTATCAAATGCTCCATGGTGTGCGCTAAAAAACTCATACAGCAAGAAACGTGTAACAGAGTTTAATTTTATTCCAGTTTGAGCACAGTGGAGAGTAGAATGGGGAAGAAATGTGATAATTTGACCAGCTATGGTTTTGACTGTCACAGCAGTTGTGCTGTGTATTTCCAGCAGACTATTTGCAATGGTGGCATTACTACTTCAGCAGTCATACATATGAGTTTTGTTTAGCAGCAGGGGAAAAACACATGCCGCTCATTTTAATGAAAAACAAAATTAGCATTCGGTTTCATAAAACTAAGTACTTTCTAAATAAATAACACATTAACACTAATATTTCATTGAAAACTATACTGAAGAGTTCTTACAATAAAAAAAGAATAAAAAAACAACTCTGCCCTGAGGCAAATCAAGTCTTTGAAAAATATTTTTCTGCACGCTTTGATTCACCATTGGAAATGCTGCAGAAATTGGGAGTCTGTAAGTATTTTTAAGACATTCTAGCACACCCATTAGTTTGACTGACTGGCCAGAGCTGCAAAAGTAAAAGTAACTGCCTATCTTCTCACTCTATATGAATTTAGTACACTCAGACTTTATAGACAGTGGCAGGTATAAACCACAGTATTCTGTCAGCCTTGTTTCCTACTGAAATAAGGCTCATGGCACTTACATTGTCCATTTGGGTGGACATCTGTCCCCCTTAACTTCTGAGTTGATGGGTAATTTAAACACAATCAAAAGAACTGAAAAACCTCATAGCTGTTACATTCTTACAAATTCTATGAATACTGATGGTGAGGTAAGGGAAAGGAAGAAGCAAATCTGTAGTTCATGGAGGGACAAAGCCAAAATTCAGCCATAACCTTCAGCCTAGCAGAAGGCAGCTCTGTCAAGGAATGTGCCTCCTTTTTCAAGTAGACATTGAATAAAATTGGCAGGGATGAGCAGAAGGAGTAGTACAAAGAAAATGAGAACTAAGCCTTCAGGCTCTAAGTTTTGTTGCTCATAGAATGACCTCCTTTCTTATATTATGGCATGATAACAAAGCACTCAAATACTATCAAGCTGTCAAATTAAACAGTTGATTAAACTTCCTTCAGCTGGTTCCTTTGTAGTATAACCATACCCAAGAAAGAACAATTAAATGTACAGGCACTTCACATGTGGATTACACTAACAAGTCACTTCTAATTTTCTATGAAGCTGACCACAAGTTTAGAAGAGTTTTCTAGATATCACAGGGTAGCTAAAAAAATTATAGATGCAATTCTTTCAGATCATGTATTACCTTAGGTATTAATGCTTCTTTCATTAAATGAGCACTGTATGCCATGTTATAATTCTCTGGCTTCATAAAAAAAAATCAACATTTCGCTTCAACAATTACTCAGTGCTATTCAAATTAAGCTGTTCAATCACTATTTCTTCCTGGGGATTGACTGACCAGCACTACAAAAATTCTCTGTGATGCTTAAAAGGAAATTAAGCAGTCTGAGTATTATACATTTCTGTTTATCTTGCCACAGGTGTTACTAGAAGTCTCTGCATACATAATTTTCTTCATGTTTCTGCTTTACACATTAGTTTGGAGTCTTTGCTGAAGTTACAAATATGATACTGTGGGAGAACAAAGCTAACAACATCTGCACAGAGAATAAAGAGGACAGCATAAACCACACAATTGAGTTAATATTTAAAGAACAAAAATTTAATTTGGTATGCAACTTTTTCCTAGGAGTATCTTTATTTTCAATGCTATACATGTGAAAATAAGAATGAATAAGTGGCTCATTATCTACATGTATAAAAATATAAACATCCTATCAAACATATGCAAAATCACCCTTCATGATATGCATCACTGAAAAGACCTACGCCTTAACTTCTAATTAAAAGAAAGACTGCCCTTGTGGGTTTTTTAATAGCACTTGTAAATGCTACTGCATTCATCCATAAGTACATGAACTGTGAACAGCAACAAAAATGTATACAGGACTTCATATACTTTGTGCCTTTAAATTTTTGTATGTGTTCATGTCAACAAGTCAGCAGAGTCATTTGTTTATCCATTCTTTGAGCTCTCAATAGAACAGACAAGCAAAACTCATCGACTTTGCCTTGAGCATTTTTCCTTTTAAAAAATTTACTGCCATTACTAAGTGATGGTTCAGAAAAACATCTTCTGTGGCAAAGCATCAAATGACTATTACATTTATGGCACCATCATTTTAAGCCTGCTGACGATACTGATAATGAGTTATCAGTAAATTAAAGGCCCATTTCTTAACACTAATAACACTTAAAAGTTTTTAGCACGAAGACTGAAAAAAATCCTGATTACATTACATCCATTTTTACATAAAAGGTGAGAATTACTGGGTCATCTGCCAGGAAAGGGGTAGACAACCATTAACCAAAAGACAGGCAATCTTTGTTTTAAAGATGCATTCAGCCACCTAGAAGATTCACATTCAAGCAAATATGTCATCAATTTCAGTTCTATAAGCTGATGATACTCATATTCAGCTTTTCCATAGAAACAGGTATAAGAAACCAGTAAAACATTACCATGTTATGTACATAACACAATATGAAGATGCTCAGCTAGATACATTATGAAATCCTGTAGCACTAAAATGACTAAAAAACTAAATGATTCGTGTAAAATGTTTATATACTGTATATATATGTACACTAAATCACAAGGTCAATTTAAAACTGCCCCTATTCATAGCTCCTATGATGGACTTAGTAAGCTACCAGATTCTTAAAAAAAGAAAGCTATCTAGAGCAAATTTGAGCACTTTACTGAAAAGTGATTTTATACAAAATCTTAAAAAACATACTTCAGAGTTACTTAACAGAAACTAGAAAAAGACGGTCATTACTCTTGAGAAGGGCACTGTAAATGCCTAGTAGCTGTGACCAATGTCTTTTCACTTGTGGTAAAAATTAAGCACAAAGAAGCCATTTCAGAGTAAGGCATAGGACAAACAGACTTCATTCCATCCTCAGGTGTATTGGCTTCTCACTGTATCTTATTGCTCATCTCATCTGGCAGGTTTACTTTTCTATCCTTTTAAAAATACTCCATAATACAATTATCTACAACTGGACAGTATCCGCTGCTTTCATATGCACATCTTAATTCAATCACGTTGACAAACAACCTTGCTAATATTAGAAAAAAGAAGCCATGGTGATGCAAAGAATTTTCAGTTTTATGTAGTTGTGTATGCACTGAACAAAAGACCAAGTGAACAGAGACTGAGCACTGAAACTCGATAGAAATGTAGCTATAGCTGTTTCCAAAGGAATTAAGGTTTTTTAAAAAAGCCCTACAGTGAAATTCTTTGGTTAGAATACAGGTGCTAGTATTTCTAAGTTTGGAGTTAGAACTAGAACTAGCTAGAACTAGAATTATTGTTCAAGAGTTTTAAAAACATAACTTCAAGCCTTTAACATGTACTGCTAAATTCTTCAACACTTCAGATATATTTAGGATATTTTTCAGTGATGGTCTGAACAGGCTATACACATTCTTAAATCAAGTTTAGTTTTTAAAGGGAAGTGCCTTTATACTCCAGACTTCAAGAATTTATTAGAAAAAGCTGCTGAATCTCTGTAAAACCTGTGGCTCAGATCATCTGTTCCAATGCAGACTCTGACTGCCTCCTCTGGGAAAGACTGTTACTCAGCAGTAACAAAATACAGCCCAGAAGAAGTAATTTCCCCTGAAGAAAGTTGGCATCATTCTTGTTTTTCTGAGGACAGGGCTCAATCCTTTCCAAGAAGCACTAAGTTTGTCTAGGAAGAGGTACACAACTCTTAGCAGTGTCAGCGCCCAGATAATACTGCTATGAAAACTAAGGAAATGGTTCTTTAAAAAGTGATTTTTGTCATCTGTTGGCTTCAGAGTTCTACAGCACTAACAAGACTACAAGTAACAAGGGTGCTCTTGATGACAGTTATAATGTACATCTGCACTAATTCAAGGTACATGATTTCAGCTTCCCAGGACCCAGGCCCTACCTTCACTCAGGCAAGCCTGTCTTCACCTCACTCCCATCATTTTGAGGGTGTTTAAAGAAATATGCATTGAGATTCCTACCACATTATAGACAGTAACTTCAAGAGAATTATAAGGACTTCAGACCACCCATGGAAGTTACAATTCACAAGCACTTTAATGTTTCAAAGTGTCGTTGCTTTACCTCTCAAGGGAATAAACACACGTCTCTGAGGACACTTCATAGTTCAAATGGTTGGTTATCCAGCAAATCTGTCCTTTCACATCAGCCTTACAGGCTCGCTCTGCAGGCCCTGGTCCAGTTTAACAGCTCGGAGAGAGGAGTTCAGAGACATAGGGAGCAAAGAGGGGAGATGGGAGCAACCAGTTGTGAAGGGCCACATGCATGCCTCCTGCAAAATTATTAATCTCAACAGATAAAGTATGAGCCAGTGCAAACCCCTCACAGTCAGGCTTCACTTCTATGTGACAGTCCTTCACAGACAGGCATCACTTTGATGGGTGGGGGAGGAAGGGAGGAATTAAAAATAGACCATTTGGGGTCTGCCCACCAAGGCAAACTCCCTCATAAGAGTATTGGGATGGGAAAAGACAGGCATTTGTCATGCCATCTTCAACAGAAGTTGCTCAAAGCAACTTTATAGTTTCTCAGCCCCTAACTGGATGGTTTTTAAAACAGCCCACCCTGACAGAGCTATACCTCAGCTCTTTGTGGGGAGAGGGACAAAGACTGGGTGCACATGCATGCTTTTGTGGGACTGGCATTTGTCTCCTCCCAATATTTCTCTCCTTCCTTGCTACCAACACAGCTACTGGGAGATGCAGAAGGGAGGGTGAAGGTGGGAGCCAGGATATGGTGGCTGATCAGGGACATGGTGGCCAAGCAGGGACACGACAGCCGAGGCACAACACAGTGACCGCCTGCCCCCGGGGCCGTCAGGAGGTGCTGCAAGAGGGGTGGGAGCTGCGCCGGGGGTGGCCCGCCTTGTGCGAGGAGGCAGACACCGGGGTGAGAAAAGCACAGGGAGACGCAGCCCCACTTCACATCCTCCTTCCGTCGGGATGCGAGGGGACCGTAGGTGCGAGGGTGTGCAGGGCCGGCTGTCTTGTCCCCACGCCACGGGCTGGGCGGATGCTCAGTCCCGGCAGAAAACATACTCGGTGTAGCTGGTCCAGATCTTGTCATCGGCAGGACCGCCCTGCTCGGGAGCGAAGGCGCAGGTGCCAGTGGAGGAGCAGGCGGCCATGCGGAAGCCGGCCTCGGAGAGTCGGTCGAAGGCTTGCTCGAGGAAGTTGAACTTGAGGTAGTAGCGGGCAGTGTAGCGCTCGGGAGGGCGGTCGGGGTCGCGGCTCTCGTTCAAGGTCTCCCCGAAGACCTCTTTGGCCAGGGCCGTCTTGCCGCAGACAGTGATGCGGGCCACCCGCCGGAATTTGGCATCAGCCTGCGCCTCCCGCCCGATGGTGTAGGAGCCCCGATAGCCGATGGTGATGTAGCCCGAGCGCCGCCCGCCCGCCCCGTCCAGCGACTGCGAGGGCGTGAGCAGCGGCCCGCCCGAGGGGCTGCGGCTGGCGGTGGGCGAGGGGGCGGACGCCAGGGCCCCGCCGCCTCCTTCCAGCGGCTCGGCCTCCAGGTAGCCGAGGAGAGGCGGCGGCGGCTCCTCGGCGCAGATGGAGCCGTCGCGGTGCAGGGCGGCGG
>VWZV01007928.1:155168-172828 GCA_013397155.1 Irena cyanogastra
GCCCCCCGAGTCTGCGCCGGGCGCGGAGCCAGGTCGGGCAGCTGGAAGTACTCAGCCTCCCGCTGGAGGCGGCTGCGCTCGGGGAAGTGCTCGGGCAGCACCAGCTGCAGGTCCCGCAGGTAGTCCAGGATGTAGCGGAAGAGGAAGCCGTCGCGGTCGAGGAAGAAGCGACCCTTGCTGTCCCGGGGCAGCTCGCTGGGCTGCTGCTGCGAGAACATGCGCCAGAGCAGCGAGTCGCGCACCGAGACCACGGTGCAGCGCCGCGTCACGTACACCTGCCCGCCGACGTTCAGCTCCACGATCTCCGGGAAGGAAGACCAGCCGCCCGTCGCCGCTGCGGCCGCCCCGCTGCCCGGCGCCCCGCTGCCCGCCGCGGGAGACACGCCGCCGCCGTTGGGCAGCCCGCGGGCGCTGTCCGCCAGGGCCATACCGGAGCGAGCCCGCCGGAGCCCACGCCCTTCTTCTCCTCTTCCTCCGGCCGCCTGGGCTACGGCAGGGCCGCCGCCCTCGGGGGAGCGCGCAGCCCTCCGCTGCTGCCCGCCGGAGCCTCCCGCCCCGTCTGGCGCCGGAGCCGCGCTGCCGCTGCGCTCCCCGCGGCCGCTCCGCTGCCCGCTGCCGGACAAACTCCTCTGTCGGGCTGCGAGCACAGAGCCCCGGCACCGGCGGCAGGGCCGTGTTTATGTAGCGCGGCCGCACCTCGCGGGAGGCGTGGGAGGCTGGCGGGAGGCAGAGCCGAGCGCACGGGGAGGAGAAGGGGACGGCCCTACACTGACGCAGGGTCCCCCGTCGTCGTCCGTCCCCCGTTCCTCCCGCCACCTCTCGGTCCTCCTTCCCCGGTTGCGGTGGGGATCCTCTCCCCGCCCGGTGCGCGCCCGCCGGGCTCCCGTCGCCGTGGGCTAGCACCGCGGTGCGTGTCCTGCGGGGATAAAACCTTGAGGGTCCCGCCTCCTTCCCTGTCTCCCCCAGCCCCTCTGAGCGAAGCTTCGGCTCCGGCTCGCTCCTCGGCTTCTCCGAGACGTCTCATTTTTCGCAGGCAAGAAAAGCCCTACGTTTTCCCCGAGGTGCTGGAGCGGGCAAGCGGCGGGACGCTGCTGCTCTGCCTAAAGCGCTGTGCTGTACCCCTGCTAATCCTCCTAAGGCTTGTCCCAACGCTCTCCAAATGAGAACCCCGGCGAGATAACCGTGTCCCCTCCCTCCTATCGCTTTCGCAGGAGAAAACGCGAGCTTGTGGTGCTGGCCGCTCTCGCCTCACGCGGCTCCCCGGCCTGTTTCGGGCTTGCAAGACATCTCCATCACTACACAGGTTTTTAGCGCCTTGAAGGACCCCGTAAAACCCCCCGCCCATCCCATGCCCGGAGGGAGATCCGACGGATCGCACCGTCGGGAGGCGCCGGGAGCGCCGTCCGAGGGATGCCCCGCCGGCCGGGGAAAGACCCTGGTGGCGAGGGACACCTCGGCGCGGACGGGGTCCCCTCCAGCTGCCTGACAAGCGGCACTTCACCGTGAGAGCCAGGCTCCTCCTGTCTGCGTGCATATTTGTGTATTTAGGTGCCCTTACAGCTCAGATTTAATTAGGATTAATTAGGTACATCAGGATCTGCGTGAAACATAAGCACCTATTTAACATGCGTTGGTAGAAAGCATTTTTTTCAGGCTTTTGCTTGAATTTAATCTACGCTTCTGTGTCTCTTTACAAGCAACATCAAGGCAACATGCTGAGTGGACACTCAGAATTTACAGGAGTTTCATCTGAACAAGACTAAGAATATGGTAACAAAGATGTGGACCATTACTTTTTCCATGTTGGAAATCTAGTTACCAGGATTTTGACCACCATGTATTTTCATTTGTGGGAGTGGAATAGCAAAGTAGGTTAATCTGATGCTTTGCTGACATTTTGTTACAAGACTTGTTTCTCTTTTCTTTCTTTTTTTTTTTTTTTTGTTGGTTTGGTTTTGGCTTTTGTTTTGGTTGTTTGGTTTGTTGGTTTTGTTGTTTGTTTTTTTTTCTTTTTTTGAGAGAAGTAGAAGAGAGGTTAAAACAGTTCTGAAAGATGAGGGGGAAATGAAATAATCTTGAATTAAGGTGTTTTGCTACCCGTTTAAACATCTGAATTTGTTGCTGGAGGAAAAAAAAAGAGGGATATAACGTGACATGTACTGCCACACATAGAATCTTTGTTTTCTTTCTGTATACTATTTCAGGGTCAATTCACCAGAGTAAAAGCACATGAAATTTTCACGTGGTGTTTTGCTGGTGACAGTTTTATGGAGTTGCTTTTACCTCTTGGTCTCTTAATGTGGCATCTCCCCCCACATCACCCTGCTCTCGTCCATACTTAGCAAGAAGCCACCTCAAGAACCTCCCACAGATTCGTATTTTAAACTCCACTTCCCTAGTGTGGGCTCTCTATTGAGAGCACTGTGATTAAACTGTGCACCCAGAGGATGAGATCATATAATGCTTGAGCAGGCGCTTATTCATAGCAGAATTTGCAGTGGAAGATCTTGTACCTACCAGCAGGTGAGTCTTAACAAATGCTCCCATATTAAAAAATGGGATCTTTAATTCATCTGTTAATTAAAATTATTTCATTTTTCTGGCATTAGGTGAGTGTTAATGCAGGTTAAGAAAAGAAAAAAACAAAACACTAACATATTCATTAGACTTGAGCTTTGTTAGACTTGAGACCAGACTTTGTGAGACCTGAGCTTAATGGATTCTTCCAGTGCATATTTTCAGAAGCTTCAGAGATGAGTAAGTTATGCTGCTCTTTCAGGCACTGGCTCCTCAGAGCTTCACCTCTGCCTGCCTACTGTCTCGTGGGATTCACCCTGTGATGTCCAAAGCCATGCACGTTAAAAGGCTAGGGAGGAGCACAGCTGACACAATAAGTTATTTGGCCCACTGTCCCGGGTCTCGTTTTAAGGGCACAAACCAATCCATCCCACTGCAGTGTTCTCTCTGTCAATGTGAAGCTGGCTCCAGACTCCCCTTCCAAAAGGGAGCAAGGAGCCTTCTCAAGACACTGTTCAACAGTCCTGGGCAAAGACCCAGCTTGGAGTGTTTGTCTCTGAGATAGATGTCATTTTCTGGGCTTAAAAACATGCCCAGCACTGAAATAACTGTTTTGAAGCTATGTCTCCTCAGAGAAATTATATTCTGTGGGCATCTCACTGCTGCTTTGTGCCTTGCCTGGCTGCAAGGCTTTGGCTATTGTAACTTCTTTCATCAACAGATTTTTCCTCTTTTCACAATATGTTCATCTAATTTCTTCTCCATTTCCTACCTCTTTTCATTTGGCAACGTTTGTCTCAGTGAGGAGGATGGGACTTCGTCTGTGGATATTACAATGGGTAAATATATCAACAATTTTTTACTTTTGTGTCAGTCACTGGGTTGCGTAACACAGTCATAGTGGTTTATTCTTATTTTGTGTGGGAGACAGTGAAATATTGGTACATGTAACCATTAAAGGCTGCCACAGAATGCCTCCTGTAAGGCATACAGCCCCTGTAAAGGGCGGTAAATATTAAATATAGCCTAGTGAACAGGCAAGGCTTTATGACAATAAATGTATAGTTGAATATCTCTGACTGTGCAACATTGGGACATTTGTGGGCAATAGCTCTTACAGTTAAGACAGCCCATTTCAATATTTGCTATTAGCTGCTGACCAGAACTAGGTACAGGGACACTGTCTTAACCTGTCAAGATACAACAGTTTTTCTTGTTTTAACATTTTGAGAACTTTACATTGGTTTGGGGGGATTGATTTAGTTGATTTAGGGGAGGGAGGTTGTGACTTTCTGTTTGTTTGTGGGGGGTTTTGCGGGAAAGGCTTTCGTTGTTTCCATGTTTACAAAGATGCTTCCATCGCGATGGGCCCCTGTTTTTGCGTTTTGGGCGGTACACCCACGGACGAGCCAGGTTTATTCAGGGAGGACAGTTTTCCTCACAAATGGAAGAAGGGTAACACCTAGTGGCAATAAATCCACATTGCAATTAAGAAATACAAAGGGCTCCAAAGTATTGCCAGCATCGCCCAAGGCACATAAAGAGAAAACTATACTTTTTTGGTAGATGTAAACTATTATGTATTCAGCTTCTTCGTGAGATACTTAGTAGAGCAAGAACATATTTTATCCCTGTTCTGAACTAAAGTGTTGGTTTATTATTTCTTCTAGCAGGATTTGCTGTGTGAAGTGGTATAATATTGCTTAGAAAATACCTAATTGCATACCACTGTGTAGTTTGAATTTTAATACCGAATTCAGTGAAATATTTAGCCTTCTGCATAAACTCGTCAAAAGGAGTTAGTGATCTGAACTGAACTGGAGGTTCAAATATGCTCATTTAAGCTTCACAGTCTTATTTAGACAACGCAAGAAGAAGTCTAGTAGTCCCACAGCAGAGCATATTGCCTAAGAGTCAAAAATACTTTGCTTTTTTGGGACTTATGTACTCTCTAAAATGTGTGCAGTTCCATAGGTTTGACTTTGACAGTCAGTGGATGGCTATTTGGTTGAAATCTTTCCCATTTCTGAATCATTGTCCAGAGTGAACTTATCATCCTCAGCATTATGCTCAAGCGATACCAAATAACATTTCCAAAAACCTGAATTATGCATTATTCCACCCAATGACAGAAGAAGAATTCAACTCCTAAAGAGAGTGCTCTGTCTCTGCAAACTCAGTTTCACAGGCTGTATATAGTTGAACACAAATGCATACATTCATAGATTTCAATATTTCATGTGAATTGTAATGAATGTTACCTGTGAAGTTACATCTGATAATATCTATTCATAGAAATTGTTTTGTCTCTGTGCTTGTGTATACAGCTGAATACATTTAGCTGGAACTGCATGTTCTAGGAAATCCAGCTGCTATGAAAATCTGCACATTCAAGCATGAAAGATACTGAAGAGCCAGAATAATACAGGCTGTAAGGGACCTCAGAAAGTTATCAAGGGCTTCATGCACATTCCTCCAGCCAGGGTGCTACAGACATTTCTTTGGATAATTTTGTGAGGGCAATGCTTTGCAGAGTCTGGGGAAGAGGGAGGGAGAGAAGGAGGACAGACATTAGCAGTGTATTCTGTGTCCTTGGCAGATACAGAGCTACAGAGTGTGACTGAGAAACATAATCAGGTGAGCAATTAGTGAAGGTCAGAGCTGTGTTAATTTCCTTGAAGCACCTTTGTGAGAATTGGAAGACAAAAAGTACCCTCTCAATGTCATGGGGACATGCAGGTAGTTTCCACCCCAGTAAGCAAGAGCATGAAGGGAACACCTTCCACATGCACCTTGAGCATCACTGAATTTGGAGAACACAAGAAAAGAGGCTATGCACCCATGTCAAATGGGGAAATACTCCCAGCTGCTTTTCAGGTCATATCTAGGAAAATGTGATACTCTGTCTCCTGTTTCAGTTAATTATAAGGAAGTTATAGCCCTGTCTGATACCAGAGGAGCAAAGGACAGCTGTGCATTTTATAACATGCAGTGGTGTGGTAATTTACATGCACAATATGTGAGGCTTTTCTCCTATGCTAAATTACTCACAACCCCTATGGAGCAGCCTCAAATCAGAGTTCTTTTTGTGAGCCTGGGCTCTCTGAGAGTAATCTTCCATATCTCTGTGAAACATTTCAGTCTTGTCTTCAAATCTTCTCTCAGCAATTCTCCTGTCTGTGAATAAATAGCCTTCTGACCTGGCTTCTACCACAACAACAACAGAAAGACAGCCAGGCCTCTGCAAAACACGAGTGGAAACTACTTCCATCTTCTACATTACCATCAGGGTGAGTCAAGAGCCTTAAGCTGTCTCTTAGAACTTAACAGTGTGAGGATTCAGCAAAAGAGCTCTCCTAATAGGGAAAATACAACTCATTATCTAGCTAATTAGGATAAAAAATGCAACCTCTACTCTCCCTTCTTACCAGCATACTTTCCTGTAGGGTTGGACAGGCTTCAGATGGGTAAAAGCACATTCTTTTGTTGCTTTTGGATACAATCAAAAGATAAGAGGATTGATTTGCAGAGGAGCAAGTTAAGGGCTGTCTCTATTCTTCTGAGAAGTTAATCACAAGGATGGTATCATTCCTGGGTAGGAATTCTATCCAAGAGAAAATGCCTCTTAATGAATTCTTTTTTAATTTACAGGTCTTACTTACACCTTTTTCTTACAAAAAATGTGTCTTAAAAAAGGAATTTAAAATGTATTGATAAAATTATCATTTTTGACAGAGTGATCCCTCAAAGGTAGAATAGTTAATAATAATGACATTGGTGATGGTGTGCTTCAAATTTTTGTATTCACTTTACTGTGATTTGGAGGTGTACTGTTCACTAATCGAGCATGTTTCAAAATCGTAACTGTGGCCAGTGAACAGTAGTTAATGCATTTGCTTTTGCTTTCTTCCACTATCTACCAATGCAAGCTGTGTTTAACCAACATTAACTCTTCAAGTTAGATTAAAATAAGCAAATGAAATGCAGTCATTCATTTCAACAAACTCAGAAACTGAATGTACTGCTTTGTTCTCTTTGCATCTTTTTCTGTTGAAAACAATTTAAAATTCCTGTTATGTGTAATAGAAGAAATATCAAAACCCTTAGCAGGGGTGCTTACAGCATCTGCAAAGGTATGAGGGAGGTGAAAGCTCACAGCAGGCACTCTATTATAAGTTAGTAAATGATTTTTTTACTACCTTAGGTATCTTGCTTGACTACCTGAGAAAAACATGTTAGCACTGGTTTAGTTTTTATCTCTGCTGAGACCCAAGTTTGTATCCCTGCTGGCAGAACTGACCTTAGTGCTATCAAACCGTGCTGGTTTCACACCCCATGTAAATTACTGAATGGTATTAAACTGTCAAGGAAGGAATGGCACCACAAGGCTTGTGCAGTGTTTCACAGTCCCCTGCTTGCTCCTGTCCCTCCAGGATATCAGTCCTGAAGGATGCTTTGAGTAGAAGTGGTTCCAGCTTTCCACTGTGCTTCACAGTTAAGTGTCTCTCCACCGGATTTCATTATCTCTCGACAAAGGCTGAAATGAAATTAATGAAATCTTATTAGACAATTGCTATTCACTTCCACAGAAGTGAAGATTAAAATCTATTTCTATAAACATAAAGAGAAAGAGAGAGCCTTCAATGTTATCATACTCAAACTTGTTTCTCCTTCTTTGGCCTCAGAGCCTCCTACATGGAGAATGCAGCTCCACAAGCTCTTAGCTGCTCCAGACATCCTGGAAAACATCTATTCTGTCAAGACCTTGCCAAAGTACATGTCACCAATGGCTATAACTAGAGTTCATGCCAGTGAGGACATCTGTGAGTGAAGGCTGTAATTACACACTCTTAGCTGCTGCAGGCAGTGTCTCTCAGCTGTTCAACCCATGCCAGAAAGGGATGCTGGACCTCCTATTCACTGATACCCTTCCTGACCTGCTCTGTAAAATAATGTGTCATGGAGAACACATTTCAGTTACTTGGCAGGGGAAGTTATTCACTCCTAAATTGCCAAAAATCTCTGCCTGGAGGGTGAGATAGTAGACAGCCTTCTGTTAGGGCCAAAATTGAGTTTGCCAGAGCATTTCCTTCAGCCCTTACCCTTAGCAGTGTTTCCAGAAATTCTCCTACCTGTTATCCACTGCATAAACCAACCTGATTTTTTCTTTGGACTGAGCCAAGATTGAAGAAACTTGGAATCAACTTAATCAGGCATAGCTGATGTTTCCCAACTTGCTGATGTGCTGTGCTAACGAGATGTTATTGCCCAAAGTAATGAAAAGCATCTCTTTCTTACCTGTAAAGAAAGACTGGGGGTTGCTTCTATTTGCTTGAAGGTGAGTTTGACAACCTTGTCTTCCTTCTTAGAGAAGTTAACTGCATGTGTTTTGCTCTTGGAGAGGCCCAAATAGAATTCAATTCATGTGTCTAGAAAAGTCTGAATGTGCTTTCCTGTTCCAAGTATTTACATAGAGGGATTACTACTCTGCTTTGTAGGGATTTCCTGTAAGATATCATCTATGTATGAGCCATGTTTGTAAATGCAAATAATACATTATCACTAAAAAGAAATATATCAACAGAATAAATGTTTGAGAGACATGTAAGAGATATATGGAATGAAGAGTCTGTTTAGATTTCATGAAGTTTTAATGAAGCAAGCATCTGGATTTACAGAAAATCACAGCCAGTTAATTCCAGCAGCCTACAGAGTCTTCAAGCCCTTGAGAATATAGGAATTAGATTTTTAAGAGGCTCTCTTCTTTTTGTATACTGCAAGCTGTTGAAAAAAAAAATTATTTATTAATTGCTTATGCTTATGAACTAAGCACAGAAATTATCTTTCCTGTGTCAGCAACATGACAACAGCAGAAGTATATGCCCCAAAGTTTTGCTAGCCTGGAAAGTGTTACGCCCATGAAAGCAAATTGTTTATTTGTTTTCACCTTTTAATTTTTCATGAGTGTTGTGTATGTATAGTTCTTGCCAAAATGCCTTTCTCAGAAAATGGAAAGCTTTCTTTATTATGTTTGTATTTTTTAACTGAATGCCAAGAGTCTAGATTGTATCAGAACTGAGTCCCTTAAATAAAATCCTTTCAAATGAAACAAGAAGAAAAAAATCTGTTCATCTCAAGGAGGTTAAATCACATATAAATAGGTTGAGATTATAGGATGGATCTTAGTGAAGGGGAAGCTTATCTGAGAAGCAGGAGATAAGCATAAAGCCTGCAGTCATAGTGACAGTAAAAGGCTTCTGAAATAAGAAAATATCTCTTTTTAAGTCAAGATACTGGTTGTGACTGACAGTGTGAAAGAGGGCAAAAAAATTAAGACTGCCAAGTATAAGGATTGTTAAGAGGGAAGAAGAAAAAGGAAGAAACTAAATATATAGCTAAGTAAAGCAAAAGAAGTATGGAATTATTATTTCTGTATTTTATGAGCTCTCAGGCACATCTTTTCAGTGTTTTAGGGGAGTACAATAACCATGTATTTAATACTGTGTATAATACTGATATACATAATACTGACAATAAATGTGGCTATTCAAACCTGTTTGATAGTGGAGTGACTTGAAAATCCTCATCAGTAAGCTACCCAAGTGATGTCTCTTCTTAACCTCTCAGCCTCTGTCCCCAGGTCAAGGCTGATGTGGCTCTCTTTGATTTCTAGAGGACAAAGATGCTGTTTGGGTCACTACCAGCTGAACACAGGAAGGCACATACTCATAGGGGAGGTTCTGATTACTTTTCCAAAGAAACCTCTACCTGCATCCTTTTACTGTGCTGTTGCTTTTTTCCATCATCCCCAGTGAATATATTCAGCACACCTATTTGGTTCTTTTTTCCTTTGTAGTAGAAAGAAAAAGGCAAAGAAGGTGCTTACCTATGTCCCTAAGAGTTGGCATCTTTGCAGGTACAAGAGGGCACGTTCTCAACAGTGCCAAGTTAGCTACATGTCATGCATCCAGAACAGGGCTCAGGAGTAGGATGGACTGGAGGAGCAGATGAATGGAATGGAGAGGGTTTTCTGGTAGCTATAGGGAGGAAAAATATTTTTAACTGTATTTAGTATGAGTGATCATACTACCCACAGGAGCTCTTCAGAAGTGAGCTGGGTACATTCCAGCAGTATGTATTTGATATACAGGTTGGGAAACATCAAGGTAACCTCATCTATACATACTACAGTGACTGATACACTGTGAAACTGACTGTAACATCTGCCCAAGTAGTTTCTCCCTGCTTCATGTAATTTATACTTCTACATAAACCTTTTTTTCCCCCCATACATTGAGCAAAAATGGTTTTGCTGATACTGCGCTTCCTCTGTGAAGAAAAGAAATTTGTTTACTAATCTCAGCTAGGTATTGTCAGTAAGCTTATTGGGCATTTAAACCTTACAGATCACATCAGATTAAGCTAACACCTGGTTTGTTCCATTCGCCATACCTACGTTATTTTGAGCATTCTTGTAGAATTTAAGCAATTCCTCTTCTATATAGCATTCAGCTTACTAAGAGCACAAAATATGAGTTTGTATAAGAAAATTTATGACATTCTAAAGTTTCTTGGTTGAAGACACAAAGCTTATGAGTGGTCTTAGCCACACAACTTACATTAATTGGAGCTGTTTGCCTAAATCTTGGACTAGGTGATCATTGTAGATCCCATCCGACTGAAATACTCTGTTCTATTTTCCTCAGCTGTGAGTATTTCAAACCTTGTTATGCAAATCACAAATCCATCCACACTTCTTCTGGCAAATTGCTGCCCAGGAAAGCATAACTAATTTAATGCTAATTTAATTAATCCCTACCCCTAAAGCACAAACATCTAACACCTGAGCTAGTAAGACTGTAGTTAGGCTTATGGTCTTTAAAGTTGCTGTATCATTGTGAGAAACAATATACTGTTAAATGCACATGAAGCCTGAACATGTTTTGTCTGTTAACACTGTGTGAATAAGAAAATATGTACAAATTTAGCCCATTTTTTTTTCTTAACTTCTACTTTCCACCTTTACTTAGATTGAACTCATAGTAGCTGTATATATATATAACCCCTAGTTATATTCAATGATTTCTTGATTATTGTTAGTGGTAGTAGTATTTTGCATGTTGTACATTCTAACTAGTCTGGGAATATCAGGTTCAATGTTTGGGTTAAGATTCACAATAGTTTTCCTTAGAAAGGACTCTGGGTATGTTCACAATGCTTTCACTTGCAAACCTCCTAGCCTGATGCCTCCAAATGAGGACCCAGTTAAATACGCCTCAGCTGGGAAATGCCAGGCATCTGGCTGCCCAGGAGGTAATGCTGTATTAGTCCTTTTCTCACACTTGAGAATCATGTCTGGCTGGGGAAATATTCCTTTGCTCCACTCTTGCTCAAGCTGCCAGTGCTAGAAGCTAACCTGCCTGAATTTGCATTGCAGGAGGAAAGAAATACCTTGGAATGCATTTGTTTCAGTCGGCTCTTTTTTGACATCCCAAAGAGTTTCCAGGCATAAATCATCATTACTGAAGGCAGCAGTAAAGCAGGGTTCAGGCTGAGGGATTTGAATGATTCATGAGCAAAGACTCTAATAGGGAAGAAGAATGGGCTTACAGAGTGGTGTTCATGCACCTCGGTAGTGAGGCAGCTGACAGCTTGACTTGATAAGCAAGGATGATCCTGATTCAAAGCATTGCAAGACAAAGCATGAGCAGGTGTTAATGCCACACTGTGTTCCAAGCACTGTTTTTAATACAAAAAGCAGTTTTCTTTCGAATTTAGCACGAAAAATTGGTGTTCCAAAAGCCAGGAAGCAACTCTTTCCCAGTGAATTCAACATGCAAATGTAAATATAGAAGTTGAAATGTTGGCCTCTCTCAACTTGGTGGCTGCAGCTCCCTGCAGCTTTTGCCAGGATGCGTGACTGGCTGCACAGCATGCATGTCTTTCCATATGCACTTCTGTATTTCATCTAAATGCTTTCTGGGGGAAGATCTGAAATTTAATTTCTGAAAGAGTACAGTTACTTTAAAATTTACATAGGTGTTGCTGTAAGAAAAAATCATCATCCTTTGTCAGTTTCTGGCAACTTTTGCAACTCAGTAGTTAAATCACAGATTCTAATCTAACTTTTCAGTAAGAAGTATCATCAAAACTTCAGGGTCACATGCCTGGCTGTTAAAATCCTAGTATAGTTTCATTAGCACTGACTCTATAGTAACCCTTAGATATCCTTCACTATTCAGGTCTGTTGTGACTGAATTTATTTGCAGAAACTACAGCTCTTGACAGCCACAAACATCAGTGCCCCATTTCCACAAAACTTTCTAGCAATTGTAGTAGCTTCTATCTTTTACCAATAATGTGCCATTTTAGTGCTACAAATGTTGTGATGGTTTCTAATATGACCTTAAAATAGTGTTGCTTTAAGTGCAGTTCTGCAGTGTTTATCAAAGACAAGGTGTGTAAGACTCAGGCTAATAATTTCAGCTGTATAGGACAGGTGATGCAGAGGAGGAGTAAATACATGCACTAACACTTTTAGGTCATGCATTTCAATAGGATTTTTATGTATTTTTCTTGCATATTATTCTTACCACTGTCACTCTTGTCTGTGGCCCATCATGCCTTTCTTTAAGGACAGCATTTTTAATATAAAGTGTTAGTCTGGTGAGAGGCTAATTGCCTGCAGTTTCAGTAAATTCCTAAACTCTCTACACTGAACTAGCCAAAGACAACAGCATCAAAACGTGACCAAACTGCGAAACAGGGTGGCAAAGTGGCTTGCTTTCTTTTTAGAACTGTGACAGAACTGTAATGGTAGCTTATGTTATTACCTGATGCACTGCAAAGATGAAAGTTGGTATTTAATTTTATGGTAAACAATTTTCAACTATAAATGTTTATTTTTTTAACATTTACTTTTACAGTAAATATATTTTTACAGTACATACCAACTTTTAGCATCCAAGCTTTAAGAATTGGACTCAACGGTCTTTGTGGGTCCCTTCCAGCTCAGAATATCCTGGGATTCTAAAGGAAAGCTTTGATGCCCTTGGTGAGCATGACAGCCACGTCCCTAGGAGCAGCAGGTGGCAGTGCTGTCTGCTCTCCGTTTTTAAGGCACTGCAGCAGCACAGCTGGAAGAAGCCATTTCATGAAGAGTGTTTAATAGTTCAGGTTCCTGCAAACAAAGGCACTTCTGCCTCTGGGCAGTGCCACCTGGCCTCATCAGGGTGATGTGAACTTACCCTACAGACTGTAGCCTTCTTTCTCCACGTGAAATTCCTCCAAGTCACATTTGCTCCAGTTTATGTAGCAAGGAGTAAAGGTGTATAGCAAAGAGTACAAGTGACCTTCCTATCCTTTTAATTTTAACTCGATTTATTTGCCTAAAAAGGATTGAACTGTATATCTTTACTGATTTTGTTGGCAGCATCCTCTGGCAGGCGCAGTTGCCACCCATCCCTGGAGGTTCTCAGCAGTAGATTCAGTAGCAGTGTCAGTGACAGGAGCAAACGCTACTCCTGCAATGAGGCTTCACCACATAGCTAAAGGCTGGTCAGGAAGGCAGTAGATGAGATGTCTGCCCATGCCTTTCTCTGTGTCTGCAAACTCTGCTTGCAGGCCATGGCTCTGAGGTCACATGAGACCGGCTGGCTCATGCCAGTCTGCTGATGGCTCAGGAGCAGGTTGTCTTGCAGACAGAGAACTGAAGTGGTCCATGACCCAAAACACAGAATTAAAGTTTAGGCAATGTAGATAACCAGAGGTCCAAAACCAGTGCTCACCTCATGCTCTGCTGTTTATCAGCACAGACATACTAAATAGGACATCTGCTACCTGCAGAGGGGAGGCAGGACTGGAGCAGGAGCAGGGACAGAGTGACAGCCGCTGCCTTAGCTTGTTGGAGAGTGATGGGGAATGACTTGCTGCAAAAGTATGAACTAGGTCACAGGAAGCCTCAGGCCTTCACTATGAGTGTGATCAAGTGGCATTATCCTTCCTTTTTTTAATTCTCCTTTTTTTTCCCACCATATTTTTAACAACCAAGACAAATGCAGAACAAATGAAAACAAGAAATGTCTTCTGTGGCCTGTGTTATCCCAAGAGGACTCACATAAAGTATGAACTAGGTCACAGGAAGCCAGATGAAAAGCATAACTTATAAACTGAGAACATAAGTGAAGAATTTTTCTTTGAAAGGATGAGATGTGAATCACTGAGGTCAACAGTTTCAAGATATGTTAAACTAGATGTCTGCTTAATCACCAAAGCATTTCTGTCAGCTTTTTATTACATAAATATGGATCTGGTTTTGTTTTTAATCTCAATTCCTCAAATGGGACATCCGAGTTATTTGATGCAGTGTCAGCAAAATAAAGAAAACCCTTGGCTTCTCTGAAAAGACTTAGCAGTCAAAGTGGAGACATTTGAAAGTTCCCCTCTGAGATAATCTCTAAAATTTATTCCTGTTAGTACGGGTGTCTTATGAAATGCTTTTTTCAGAAGGCCTTGGATAAGAAGTGGTATTTTGGTCAATCAGCTGAGAAAGGCAAGGGCAGACAGAAGTGGGAGAAGGAAATAAGCAGAATATGCTGACCCAATGCTCACTGCCAGAACTGAGAAAGGTGAGATAATTTGTCCATTGTCCTGCTTTGGACTGAAATGCATTTGGCAATGGGGTAAACTGACAGTATTAGCACGGATCAGTGTTACCTGAGTGAAATTAAATTAAATGAACACACATATACAGAGGTCTGGAGAAATTACAGACCCATCTTGAGAATTTTGTTAGCATTTTCAGAGAATCACAGAATAGTTATTAAGATCATTATTGTGTCCAAATGTTAACCATATTTTGTCCTTTCCTATTCCATGTGTCAGTTATTACTGCCTTTCCCACTGAATTATTCTTTTAGTACTCACAGCCATGTATCACACTGCTGAATCAGGATCACAACAAAACTTCCAAAAAAAAAATACATGAAGCTCAGTGGGGAAAAATATGGGAGAGTCCCATCTGAAGTAGAGGAACTGTTCATTTTATGATGTTTCTGCAGCTTCAGTGTTCTCACATAAAAATGGAAAGATGATGCTAATGTTAAAGGGCAGAATGAGGAACAAGTTAAAAAATAAACTATGGTGCATTGTTGTGGTCAGTTTAGCTGTTAATGAAGTCCAGGGTAAAGAAAAAAGAGGGCCTCTATGTAGTATCCACAGATGTTTAATCCTGCCGCCCGGTGAGATGTCCAAGGTCACAAGCCAGGCACTCCGGGCCCAGTCGGGGTTCTCCCCTCAAGAGGTCGGGGCTGAACAGGGGCATGGGGGCAATACAAAGGTGAGGGCCAATGGGGGAATACAGAGGGAGTGGCTGAGGGACATAGGAGCAAGGGAAAGGGGCCAATGGGGTAAAACAGCTTTTGAGGGAAGCTTCTTGTGTATCCCAACCCAGGGAATGCCTCCCAGGGTCTCCAAAACTCCCCCTTTTGATATTATTAAGAAATCTTCTCTGAAGGATCAATTGAATCAAGACAAAATGACAAAAACAAACAAAATGCCTACAAGACAATTTTCAAAATGCCAAGTATCCTGAGTCCCCAATGTACCTGTCGTCGCATTAGTCAAAGAGACGTGACCACGATCAGACTAGGAATGATTTATTGCTTAGACAGCATCAGTCTTAGAGGCCTTGAGATAAGACAGCAAGCAGTCGGGCTGTAGTCTAAGGTGGACACAGGTTCTTCATTACAAGCCAGTATATAACTTTCTGACCCAACAGGCTGATGCCACAGAATTTATTTTGCTTTTCTGACCTATCACCTTTACTTACTTCTACTGCAATGCAGATACTTTTGTCTAATGTGCTTCTACAAGATATACACACATATACCTCTATTATAACATCTAAACTCTCAGCTTATTCTATCACAATCACATTACTACATTATTACACTATAAAACTCATCACCTTATCTAATGCAGTTTCTTACTTACTTAAGGCATATTCTTACTTACAACTATGGAAACGTAAGTTTATGATTTCTCTGTTCAATGTCTGTGTACTTTGCTTTCTCATCAATCTAGACTTCTTCTAAGGCTGCAAATCAAATCCTCGTGTATGTGAAGATTTGTATCTTCCTGATTCCAACATCTCCCTTCTCTCTCTGCACTAAAAAATTTCATTGACGGATTTGTTAATCATTCATTATATATGTTGAAATAAGCAAGGCACTGTTAATAGCATTACTGCTGTAATAACTAAAATGTATAAACTTGTCATAAAACACTTTTAAACTACGGAGTTAAATCTCATCTACTTAACAAACTGTCTAGCTAAGTTCTATTATCTACTTTTATCTTTGATATACTCTCAATTGTCATATATTTTTATAAATAAATTTTAAATAATCAGATAGGTTCATACAACACATTCTATCAAAATCTTCACATACATGTCTGTGTGTTAATCAGAGAAAATCAACTGCAGCCCTGTTTTGCAAGGTTGCATGTCTAATACTGCTGACATCTGTTAGCATATCACTCAATGCAAAGGAGGCAGAATTGAACTCCTTACTCAGCCAACATCTTAACTGATCTAATTGTTTCAATACCACTGCTAAACTAAGTTGTGGCAGAAAAAGAGATACTAAGAACCTTTTTTGAAAACTCCAAGGTTTAAAATCACTTCTGCAGTCTAGCTTATACTGACTGATAGATCTTTTACTTTTGTGTTTCATTTTACACTGGGTATTAGCAGAGTAAGTTTTTCAATACTACATGGTCCACTTTTGATGTGTGCTGGGATAGCAGGATAAATTCTGTCTCCACAAATGGAAAACATTTCCTGTGATAATAGAAAAGAAACATTATTAATTGTAGATTGAACCGAAGAAGTATGGTTATCTTCCCGATTCCAACACCCAATGTCCAAACAGATTTTCTGGAGCATCTTAGCGCTGACAGGAGGGATGCAGGGTTTTCTTAGCGCGGTTTATCAGGAAATTGAGTCAGGAAAAGGTTTCTTTAGCAGGGACTGGTTCTCTGTCACCTCTGGCAGTATGGTTGGCTGTGACTGACTCTCTACAAGGTAGTGTAAGGGGTGGTGTGCCTGTTGAAAACTCCAAACAGAAATCATTGACTTTTAAGGAAAAGGTGTTACTTTAGGGAAACTTTCCTTTCTTTCCATCCCAATTCCCCCCCCCCCGGTACTGAGAAGAAAGCCTGGGAAAAGGGATTGGTGGAGGGAAACCATGGGAGAAGGGAAAGGGAGGTAGCAATTTGTGGGAACATAAGAAAGGGGTAATAGGACAATGGAAAGGAAAAGGGGAAAATGGGAGGGAAGGAGGAAGGACACAGGAATTGCTGAAGGGTAGAAGCATGACTGATCCAACTGAGAGGTCCTGTATTTATGGAGATGGACTCTTGGATGCAGGACATCTCATCAACGTTCTGTGCAATGTTCCGTGCTCTTTCTGGTTTTAGGCTGTTGCTGGAGCTTGATGGCTGCTGGGTTTGGGTTCTATTTCCTTGGTAGCTGTGTGGAGAACTTCTATGATGCGGATAATATTTTGCATGTTTGCAGTTTGGTGCATGTTTACTACCTTGCACTGGAACTCCACCAGGTCCTGTTACGTCAGCTGCTTGGGGGCCAAGTATTTCATGGGGTTTTTTTCTCCATCTCCTAAACTGTGGAAGTATTTCATGGGGTTATTCTTTTTTATGGCCGTCTGATGAACAAACACATCTTCTTTGTTATCATTGCAGGTGATGAAACCGTATGTTTCTTATATTGAACCATTTCACTGTCCCCAAAACGTTTATGGCAAGGCCATTTCTACCTTTGCCAGTGGGTTTGTGTTTGTGGAGCTGGTGCTGATGCTCTGTTGTGTGAGGTTTGTTTTGTCCCCGTCACTGGCGGCCGCGCTGGGGCCCGGCCCTTTCCCGGGGATCTGTCTCGGCCGGTACCCGCGGGCACTGCCGGAGTTCCCAGTGCAGCGGCGGCGCGGCTGGAGGCGGCGCTGGCGGCGCGGCGGACAGGGGCGGGCGGCGGGGCCTCCCTCTCGGCGGGCTGCCTGGTAGGACGCCAGCATCTCCGAGATCACCTTCTCCAGCTTGGCGGCGGCGGAGAAGGTGCTCCACATGCA
>VWZV01007929.1:344-25033 GCA_013397155.1 Irena cyanogastra
GAATGAGTGCAGAGGTGTGAGCAAGATCAGGACTGTGCAGAGCTTCAAAGCTGAAAAAGAGATTAAATTTTGTGCACAAAGCAGATGCCAATGTTAGTCACTAGGATTAAAACTGTTGGGAACAAGACAACCTACTACATCTGAAATGAGAAAACTGAACAGCAGACAGAAGAGTTCCCTGTAACTGAGAATGATCCTATCTCGGGGTGGGAAAGAAGACAACTACATAAAAATGTAAGCCCAAAAGAAACCTGTGTAAGCCAAAATGTTACAGAATGAGGTGAAGTAGCAGGAGTTGTGCATGGCTGTTAAAAGAATGAGAGAATGTAGATCCAGAATTCAAAGGGAAAAAGAGAAAGAAAAATTTACTATGGCTTAAAAATTCAGGTAGGGACTTTATTTGAATACAATATTCTCTAGCTGACTTTGATTTGTTCTGGCGAAAAATGTTTTTTCAAATACCCAAAAAATTCAGACTTTTGAAAAATAACTTCACAACTCTCATACCAGTCTCATCTCACTCTCTAGTTTACATTTATTATCATTTCTGGTGCACCACTTCAGCACCCTTTATTTTAGAGAAAAGAGAGGAGTTTTGTGGAATTGCACACTACTTAAATGTTGTCTCTTTCTTTAGAAAGTACTTTTCAGTAATGAAGTGTTTAGGCTTATTACCAAACAGAGAAATTTTTTTTAATAGATGAAGCCTAGTGGGAAGATAGAACTAATAGAAAGCAAAATGGATTTGGGCTACTACCACTTGGGATGAATACTCTCATAAGAAAAGTCCTGAAGAACAGAAAGAACTGGAAGCTCTAGTGAAATCTACAAGGGAGAATACTTTTTCTCAGGAATAGTAACAGGTAGCCAATAGGAAAAATAACTTCATTTCAGCCAGCAGCACTGAAACAAATTAAATTTACTACTGATAGAATAAAGGATTTGCTATGAACTATATATATATAAAAAGATGCTACTAATAGTGAAATTTTGAGAGGAATTATAGACTATGAAGAGAAAATGAACACCATGTATGACAAAACAAAATTTTCCTAGTGTGTCTGGCTGAGGTAGAGTTAACTTTCTTATAGCAGTCTGTATGGTGCTGTGTTTTAATTTGTGACTAAAAGTGTTGATAACACACTGATGTTTTAGCTACTGCTGAAAAGTGTTGGCACAGCATCAAGACCTACTTTATTTCTCACTCTGTCATCCCAGTTTGTAGTCCAGGTAGGAGATGGGAGAAGAGAGATAAGACAACTGGGACAAATTTACCAAAGGGCTCTTCCATGTCATATAGCATGATATTCAGCAACAAAACCTGGGGCATAGTTTTTCCAAAGTAGTCACTGCTGGGGACTATTTGGGCAGTGTTTTGCTAGTAGCAGGTGGTGAGCACTGCCATTGCATTGTTTGTTTGTTGTGCTTCTTTTCCTCTTTTCTTCATGTATTAAATTATCTTAATCATGACCAATGAGTTTTTCTGCCTTTTGATCTTCCTATTTTCTCCCCCATCCTGTGACAGGACAGGAAGTAAGTGAATGGCTGATGGGTGCTTAGCTGCCAGCTGGGGTCAACTCCCATATTCCAATAGAAGTTGAATAAATCTTACATGGAGAGATGAAATACAGAGACAAAACAAAATCTTTGTTCTATAGGAGAATAAGCAACTTTTATTTATTACTGATGGGTACACAAGACACTGGCAAAATGCAAACTTAATACGTACATTCAGTGTCTTTCATTTTACATAAAAGTCTGATGAGATAATCACAAAATAAGTAAGGTTGGAAGTGACTGTGGGATGTCATCTCACCCAACGTCCCTGCTCAAGCCAGGGCTCCTAAAAATGTTACTCAGGATAGTCTCCAGGCAACTTTTGAATAACTAGAGAAGGAGACTCCACCACGTCTTTGGGCAACCTGTTCTGTAATGCTTAACTTAAAAAAAAAAAATAAAAAATTATACATATCTAAAACCCACCCACATTTGGACAATTTCTTAGTTTGCTTTTTGATTCTTTTAGTGTCCTTCAGTCCAGGAGTAGTTTTGGGAGAAATATATACCTTTCCTGACATCTGTGGACACTATTACAAGCCCTTCTAGTGAAAACTGCATCTTTTCCAACCGGATCATTGCATTGAGTACAAAATGAATGGGTCTCATCTTTTCAGTCAAAGGATACATGGGAACTGTGTGTGACATTATTGCTCTTTATCAAGACATTGTTGAAAATCTCTCTGGAGAACTCTGTAGAGCTTCTGTGCTAGGGAAAGAAAGAAGGCAAACTGGAGCAGCTTCAGAGAGGACTAACAGAGTGGAGATTGGTATATCAGCAGCTCCAGACCTGTAGGAGGCAATACACAGGGTGAGCTGAAAAGAACCTTGGCTTTACAGCTGTTCTTGCAGGATACAAAAGACATATGGTGGGTATATTTCAGTGAGGTTTAGACTGCAAAGGAATGCAGACAATGCAGCAGAAAGCTTGATGCAAAATGCAGTCTTCAGGGAGCTGGAAGAATATATGAACAACCATCTCCCTTTAAGTTCTGTAGTGCCTGTGAAGTAAACACGGAGCACAGCTCAGCCCAAAATCTGCTCCAAACAGACAAGTTTCTCTGGTAAATAGTAAATAACGAAAATTCTGTTTCAACAAATTAATTTAAATGGGTTAAGAATAGACTTAAGAAAGGAAAAAAGGGCTTTATTCTTCAGTAAAAGAAGATTTTGGAATTATTTACTAATGAAAAAACTTCGATGATAAAAGAAGCTAGTCAGTTTTAAGAATTTGATGTTTAATAGAAGTATCTTGTAAGAGATGAGGATAGATTGCCATCCAATAATAAACTGCATTACCCAGGAGGTCCTTTGCAGTTCTAGATATTTCAGACATAATTAATTTACAAGTAATTGTTACTAGACATTATTAAAATGCATTGCAATCACAGTTCACCTATATATACAGTTTAAGACTTAACCTTGCTTGCTTATCATGCAAATTTTGAAAGCATTTTGTTTGCTTAGGTAATATTAAGATTTTTCAGAAGTTCTTAAATTAATTTTATCCCAGAGCATGCTGTGAAGAAATGTAAGCAACTGTTATTTAAATATTAGTCATAATATTGTAGAAGCAGCTACATAATCTAATTCATTATGGCCTCTCTCTACCTTGTTAAGCTGCTCTCTGGATTTTTCAGCCAAGTCATAATTTTTGCCAGAGATGAATGACTTGGGCTAAGGTTTTATTTTTGTATTCTCAAATTATTAAGAGACATCACTCGTTGACTCCTTGAAATGATAGGCATAAAATAGTGAGTATGTACCTAATCACTTGGCTGCATAAGGCTGGGATGAAAACATTGCTGAAGAGATTGGTGAATTGATTTGCCATTTACTATGGGTTTTCAGCAAACATTTCATCGATTTGATATGTAGCACTGACCCATGAAAAGCTATAAGCATTTGTCCTGAATTTTTAGCTTGGATTTTTTTTTCTCATCATTTTAGAATTCCTAAACAGAAGCATGCCTCATCAAGTATAAAGACCAGTGGTGTCAAAGTCATCTCAATAAAGGCAGATAAGCAATGTTGTAGACAGGTTTTTGAGTATGTATCTCTTGTGAATTTGCATTCAAATGACCAGCTATACCACTAATTTGAAGCTTTTGTTCCTACAATTCTGAAAAGTCAGAGTTTGAACAGCACAGCGCTTTTGTGAGGTCAGAAAGTATTGTCTTAGAAAGGGTAAACTGAGACACAGCTGTTTAATGTATTTCTCTATGTTCTTTGAATAGGTGACAGAAAGCAGTAAAGTGTGATAATTAATTCTTGAAAAACTTATTCCATAGTGGTTAACGCCAAAAAGGGATCATCAGGTCTACAATGATGTCTTATCTATCAGAAAACACTACATTTTACTCATCTCTGTTCATGCTGGACTTTGTGATTTGTTTTAGAATTGATCAAAAAAAGGAATTACCACAGGAAGAAGCAGGAGACAGTGAAACTGCACTCATGCTAACAAATTAAACTGTTTCTGAGCACCAGCACAAGTGTTGTTGCCTACCCTTGTCAAACTGCTAGAGTCGCTTGAAGCTTAGATTTTTCTCCAGGATACTTAGTAATCTCTTAGACAGCTCCCAGACTTTACCTGGGAGTTTCTATCGCCCAGGATCACTGTCAGGAAGCAATTTGCTTTTGGCCAGTCTTTACTGGTGAAGAGAATTCAGCAATGTGGATCTGGACCATTCTGCATATTGGAGGCTGATCAGAAGCACATTTAGTTTCCTAATGCATGCATAACCTCTTCCATGCTGCCTGGCTGCAAGGAAGTTGATCAATTAATCTGAATGATCCCCTTAAGAACAAATTGTCCCTGCAGCATCAGGAAGAGCAAGCTCTCTGCTTGTCTTCCCAATGTGGAATATGATTTTCACACCTGAACTCAAGACACATTAAAAAAAAATTGTAATTCCCATCATTGATTCAGCTCTTGTCTTGCTGTGGTCCAAATCTGGTAGTTCAAAACAGACAGCAAAATCCCTAAATCTGAGAATATATCAATAAAACACTCTGTGAGGGGCAAAAGTATATAAAGAAAAATCCCCAATGGATGAGATGTGATTGTAATATCTATCATTATATAAGTCTTTGAGATGAAAACAATTTAAAGGTATTTGTATTTCATAGATATGTGGAAGGGAGCACACATTACTAGAACACTTTAGAAAGTCTAGTATGGCCAGCATAACAGAAAATGTAGAACTGTCTGGAGCTGGAATTTTCAAAGAATTTTTTGAAGATGTTAAACTATATCAAGAGTCTTTAAGCAGCTCTTATGTGTCAGGTGGTAAACAGTTACAATATTTAATTAGGTTTACTATGAAGACTTTTCAAAATATTACAAGTCTGAGTATGTCTAGCTATACCTCCCATGAACTAAATAGGTATGCTCCTTACTAAAAACGTGTTCCCTGCCACATTAGGTACAGGAGTGAATATGCAAAGCTTCTCTTCTAGATCTACCACAAAGCTATCGTTTACTTATATGAAGCTGATTCATGTTTGAAACACCAGTTGAAATAAGTTCATTGTGGTATAGGTATGTTTTGGCTCAGGGAAGAGACACCATTTACCATCTGGACAAATATATTTCAGAGCTTTGGCCCTATGTAGCAGAATTTCTGCACCTTTCCAAAAAGCCCGTTATGCTTCCCTGTAAGTCACTCAAATATCCTCTTTTTAAAGTCCGTGTAAAAATATTTCTTCAGTCTATATTTCTTTAACTTTTCAAATAAAGTATTTTTGCACAACATTGTTCCTTTAAACAATGATACTGAAGGTATTTGTCCAAGCAGGAATAACAGTCCTGTAACTACAAGGAGAACCATTTTAAGTCTGAGATATATGAAATAATTATGAAAATTATCACAGTTCTAAAATATGCAATGTAAATTATCTGATAAAGAGAAGTCTGTTTTTGAGGATTAAGAACTCAAGATTTTTCTAACATATATGTCCCATTGTGAGAGACTCAAATGTTAATGGTTAATGACTCAAAACAATTGCCCATTAGTGGCTGCTGCTGTCTGTTTCCAAATGTTCCACCTGAGTTTTCAGTGCACTAACAAGACACACAGCAACACAAGCTGACATCTTTCTCCAAAAGTTTCTCCTTTTTTGCCTTTTCTCTCATTCAAGTCGGGCTTTCAGCTGAGTATGTTTGCTTAAGAAAAACCTAAAGGAACCAATACTGGGAAAAGTAATAACTAATCCAAAATTTTTATCTATAGGGTTTCAGTATTCAGTGGAATTAATTCACATTTAATGTATAACAACTTTTGACTTTCATGCCAAGGGAAATAACAAAATAAAAGACATCTTAAAGCTCACCAAGCCCATATTATCAGCATTTGTTTTTCATTTAATATATTCTTGAATAATCATCCTAAGTGCTTAAACAAAGTGTTAGCTAGATTATCTAATGAATGATTTCCGATTTTGGTCATTATTATTTCATATTTCTAGTCCATCAATCTGCAGATATCTCGAATGACACTTATCTAAACAAACTATAAATATCCGTAGTCATTTGAGCAATACATAGTGGAATCACATTAAAAACTCTTATTTTTGTCAATTCACTATAAAGAAAAATTTAACTATTAGGCATAGACATCTAGGTAAGGGATGCACAAAATGAGACAAGTGAGTCATACCTTTTTCTCTCTTCTGTTTGTTTAGGGTTTTTTTCACATCACCAACCATTTGTTTGTTCTGGCACAATAATTTGTGAAATGTAATATTTGCCTGTAAATGAAGAGGCTTAGCACTATGACTTTTACAAAGGTGAGACACTTTCTGCTGTCTTTTGTTTGCTTGAGCTGCATCAGAACAGAGTCTAAGGGCACTAATCATGGCATTCATATTAATAAATAAATTTGTTGAGATTGGCTGCTAGGACCTTTCTGTTCTGATCTGATTTAGTAGCAAAAGACTTCAAAGGAAGATGTGTGCTTTGAATAAATATTCTATTTTTATATTTGTTTGTCTAAACCAGGTCGTGGCTGGAGAAATCAATGTATTTTTTCTGCTTAATTTTCAGAAGTATCATCATTATTAAATGTCAGTGAAGAATTTTGAAGGTGGTCTTTTTAGTAATGTGATTTGTATTTATTATTTGTTGGTTGGGGTTTTTTTACATGAAAAGTTTCACACAGAATCAAGTAATTTCAGGCAATGTACATATACAGTCTGGAACATAAACCAAAATGGTTTTACTATATCTTAATTTAGTAAGCAAAAACTTCTGGAGAAAGTAGGCTACTGTTTTGCACTTATAGCTCAGGAGGATGCTAGTAGCTTTTGCAGGGGTCTTTGTCTTCCACAATAGGAAACATCAGCATAAGATTTTAGGAATGCCTGAAGTGAGCAGTACTCAGGTTGTACCTCACTATAATTTATGGTTAAGTTAATTTATCTCATATCCTTATGTTATTCCTTCTATTCCACTAAAGGTGTCTTTCCAAGTATTGTTCCACAAATAAAGATTTTTTAAAATTGTTTCGTCTGCTGAATTTTGATTTGGATTGGTCATTTTTAAAATTGTTTTACAAAGTTTTATGAGAAAAATTTAAGCAAAGTTGTCTGAAGTTTTTACCTGCTAATGAGCTAAATTCTACATAAATCCAAAGAATTAATGTTGAATTTGGAACAGAGTCATGCCAATGGCTCCTCTGTAATAGGTTTAGAAAATAGTCCTTTTAAGGATGCCTTATCTTATCTTAGAATGCTTAGAATTTTAATTTTAACTTCCTTCCACTGACTAGAGAGAGAGAAGTATATGATGACTATGTTCATACTAACATTGGTAACATGAATCCACCTTTATTCCTTTGGAAAAATAGAATCTTCATATCAGAGATTTTTGTTCTACATTAATTTATTGTTTTCTAGTCCATAATTTCAATCAATCTCTAAATCCAGCCACAACAGACATAGTTCTAGTATTGTCCAGACCCAATGAATATATATTCTGGACTGAAGAGACTCTCTATATAGGTCTTTAATCTTTGTTTCATGACAGTTGTCAGAGAAAGCTAAAAAAACCCTAATTTGTTTTAAGTCTTTATATGTGATTCATTTTCTTTTACATTCACAGCTCTTGGAGCAACCTTAAAGCAGTTAAGTCAGATATTAAGCACATATTATTTTGCTAACTGTAACTTTAGCAGTACTTCTAAATTAATCAGGAGTTTAGGTACTCTGGGGAAGAATAAATAGCTAAGTGAGGCTGATAATATACTGCAATGTTATACAACCCAGAGAGAATTGAAGACTCCTGCATTGATTATCTGTTGTTTCAAAACATCTTATCTCTCCCCCCCCCCACCAATTCAAATTGGGTATTTGCTTATGCATAGCATGGCCAGTGTTATGGGAAGATGTTGCTTACTTCAGAGCTTAATTTCCTGGCAAGAAGAACATGACAGAAACACTCAAGTTTACAATTGCTTTAAAGCAGTGTAAACTTATTCACCACAAAGAAATGTAACAGGTTTCAGTCATGTTGTATTGTATTCTGTGAAAATAGTTAATGAAACAAAAAAACACCCGCCACTCTGAAAAAAAATACTTGTATGACACATAGAACAAGCTAAGAGATCATGTTCAGTATATCAAGTTAAATGGATTATTTCTGAATGAACCATTTGAAAAGTTAATTCTTTTAGCTATTCTGGTTAATCTACACTTATTAAGAGAGATGAGGTGAATAATAATGACATTCCTTATCAATTGGAATAGTCTCATGATACTTGAATGATTACGACACCTTGCTCTATAATATTTATTTACATAAAATCACAACTAGACCAGACTGAGTGGAGTTAATTTTTAGGTGTTTGGATTCTTTTTACACATATTTAACTGTATGGATGATGGGGGAAAAAATATCATGACATTAGTAACTTGCAGATTTTGCTTGTCTAAAAATATTCGGCTGACATGTAATGATTTTTCCTTTTGTATGTTTGTAAATATACAGCAATGCAAGAAAACTGTTACTTGTCTTTACAGTCAAGCTACTTGAGCAACTAAATTATCACACACAGAAGTTGGAAATAGTTAAGGAATTTTGTTACTCTGAAAATTTCTGTAAGTGGAAATGTGAAGATAGAAGGCATCTGTTGTTCCAACAGGTTATTTCACTTCATATCAGTGCATGAAAAAGCACATGGATTCTAAACTAAATTTTTCAGACTGAAGTGGACGTCAGACTGAATAACTTTTCTCACTCTTTGTAGAAGAGGCACATGATACAAAAGACATTATGGTGAATTTTTTTTCCCAAATTTTCTTTTCTCTCTTATAAAATCAATGCAGTTACTGTAAGATATAGATAACTAATCTGGGGTGAAGGATTAATTTCCTCTTCTAAGTGTATAGATTTCTAGAATAATTGTCCTTGAAAATGTATATTTCAAGATATTTAACTTCTGCAACATCCTCAAGTAATCTTTTGCTCATGTAAATGCTTGCAGTTTGTGGCTTAGTTTCTCACAATCCAAATACATATAAATTGACAATAATTTTTTCTCTTCTCACACTTTTTTTCATTTCTCACTCTTTGTGGTCTTTTGCCCTTTCTTAAGCCTGTTCACCCTAGGGGATCATCCCCTTGACTTTGGGGCCCAGCCATGTCCTTCCATGGGTCCTACACAAGGCAGCCCCAGCGCTCCGCACAGAGGCCCCATGCAGCTGATACAAGTCTCTATGTGTAAAGTGTACAAAACACATAGAATATATTGTTCTGTGCATGCAGTGCAGCTTAAAAAATATGTATGTGCTTGCGTGAGAGTGTGTGTGCACATGAGAAAGGCTGGATGGATGGATGGATGGATGGATGGATGGATGGATGGATGTTGCTACTATCAAACTCTATACTTTAATGTATAATTAATGTTAATTGGAATAATAAAACAAAACAAACCAACACCAAAAAAACACACTCCAAGTAAAAGCGCTGGCCCGAATTTATAGATATTGTACTTGCCCCAATTTCACTACCTCAATTTCACTACTTGAAGAGTAAGGCAAATTATGTTGAGAAGTAGGACAAAGTAGGGGGTTTGATATAAAAACAAAAGGAATTAAACTCAAATAGAAAAGAGTTGTCCTTTATAAAATTTACAGAAAAGGTATATTCAGAATGTCATCTAAATCCAAATCTATCAAAGGGAAGATGAGACATAGTCCTGTAATTTAAGTGGGATTGTGTCAATGCTTAATGCTTTATCTGGGAGTATCATAAACAGTTTATCTCTATGAAAATTTGACCCTTTAATGCAATCAGTGTCAGGAAGCCAGAATTGTTTCTGCTTGAGTTCATTTCAGGTAAGTTAAATAATTGTTGACATTTATAAAGTTTTGAGTGACCTAATTATTCAGGGATTTTTGGTTTTACCTGTTTGTTGTGGGTGTTTTGATTTTTTGCCAAGATTTTCCCTCAGGTAACAAGGATCTAAAACTACATGCCATATGTATAGGCTACCTGTACAAAACAAAATATTGACAAAGCATAAATAACTGAAATTTGTGCATTATTGTACTATTTTATCTGCATAGTCTTGATTCAAAGCCTGTCAAAATCAAAGGAAAGAATCCAATTATCTTCAAGTAAATTTGGGAGAATGCTTATATGTGATTGCAGCAGGTTGGCTCTTGTCAGCAACCATTAACTATGAATTGTGTCTCCTACTAACAGCACACAACTGAGACATATTTTATTTTAACCCAGTTGGAAAAAATTATTCCAAGTTTCTTCAAAGCAGTAGAACTTCCTTGTCCTGATTATTTTCCCACAGAACATTTACTTATATTTTTGCAGCCTTACCTGGAGAAATTGATAACTCCACCTTTGAACACATCATTTATAGAAATGCCAAGCAATATTTTAATATAATAATTCCCTTAAAAGGAATTCCTTCATTCATATTTAACCTTGGTACTGAAATATCAATGGAAGAATACTTTATCACATGCACATAAATTTCTCTTAGATCTCAACCATTACACCAGAATTGACTGGTCATTAACAGACAGCATATTAGTTAATCCATATATGCCATTGAGAATTTTGAGTGACTAGATCAATTTGTCTAAACCAAAATGCCTAAGAAACACTGAATTTTCAGGGTGGACATTCAAAATTTCCTTCAAAAGTTATTTCAATGCTGTCTGAAGTTAACACCCCCATGTAGAGAGGTCAACTTAGCTAAATATTAAAATAATTACCTAAAAAGGTAATTAAAATATTAAAAATATAAAAAATATTTTAACATATAATTTTATTCTACTCTAAACCTTTTTCAAATATATTATACTTACAAATGTTTTCGCATATACCTCCAGACAAACCGCTTTTCTCATTGTCCAATAAACTTCCCTCTTTCTGCTTTTCCAGATAATAGTTAGTAAAACATTATGCAAGGCTTATTACATTCCTTATCCTGGAAAAGGAGAAGAAGATACATGGAAAGGTACTAAATGGCTCAAAGTTGTTTGTAAGGAAAATCTTGTAATTGTTCTAGTGCAAGCAATACATGATTAAAACTTTGATTAAGAAAGAATATTTAAAATAATTTGATCTTATACATGCAATGCAGTATCTGATCACTCGGGAATAGAACTCTTTTGATATTAGCTAGAGGTAAAATTTCAAAGCTATGCTAAGATGTTTTACTCCCATTGATGTTGACAGGACTTGCCTGACCAACGTCATACACTATGTTCAAAATTCACCCTATTAATTAAGAAACACAACTTCATAAATGCTGTCTACATCTTAAGATGCCCTGGAGTAAGAATATTTCTATAGAGTCACTGTACTCTTCTCAGAGTACTGGGGGTTGTTCAAGTTTTGCCTTGACAATTCTTGCAATTTCAGAGAAAGTGAGTGTCCTTAAAAGTGCAAAAGGGTCAATCCAGTAATTCTGCCTGAAAAAAAACCAGTCTTTTAAATAAATATCTTTGAACAGAGAAAAAAATATTTTGAATGCATATTTTGGATGTTTAGAATCTCAACACAATAAAGCATGTATACATTTTATCCTTTGGATGCCTATTTTCAACTAAAATTTATAGCAAATCATCACTTAGAAAGATAATTCTGTGTGGGCAGCTTGTTAAGGTGTATGGTGTATATAAAAACACAATATCTTTTCAGACACAGAAGCTTCTCTTTTTTAACTCTACAGGTACTGTTGCATAACTTTGCTCAATCTTGGAACACTGGTGTATACACAGTGCTGTAAATATGCTGCTATCACTTTTCTCCTATCTAAGTATTTTATATGAGAAAAATCTTCCTCCAATGGCAACATAGCAGTGACCTGCCATGCCTGCTTCTCCCCACACCCCTTTAAAAAAACCCAACCAACCAACCAACCAACCAACCAACCAACCCAAAAAAACCCAAACAAACCAAAAAAAACAACCAAAAAACCCCACATAAACTTTTTTCTACTTTAATAAGAAGACATGCAAAATAAGCTCTAACATATGACTTCTTCATCTGTTTACTCAACCAGGAGCACACTGACTCTAACTTGGACTGTTGCTCTTTTTCTGCTACACAGGGCCAGACCATTAGAAGTGCATAGGTGAGTCAGTGAGGCAGAGTGAATCCAAGGGATTGAATCCTCACTTGTAGAATAGTTGTGTTAGGTGCAATGTCCACATATAGAGTATATTAATACAATTCCAGCCTTTTAAGTAGACCTACATATCTTTACATTTTGGCTGAACTTTGTGTGCAATGTGCCCTTTGATAATGGTACATGTATATATCTCAGCAGTTATCAGCTGTGAGACTGAGCAGGAGCTGCCTTCATCCAGACTTACAAACTTCTTTCATTGTTACACTGATAAATTTGTATCTGTCACTCTTTCCAACGGAACCCCAATTACTCAGTCACAGGACATTGGAGTTATGGTGAAACTGCAAAGTTATTTTCAGAACTCCCCTAAATTCTAGTTTTGTTGAGACTTTTCTAGATCACCATGAAAGACAAAAGGATGTTTCTCTTAATGGGATAGCTGTTCATCAGCAAAAGTTCTGTAAAAAAAGTAAGAATATTGTAATGAAATACTGCTTCCATGTGTTTGTCCCCAGGTTGCAACTTCCCTGGTGACAGCAGGCACAGATCTTTGTTTCAAACACTGTCATCACTTCATTTTCCCAGGAAACCAGTCTGATTTTTATTCTTCTTCTTTCTGTAACCGTGTAAAAAAAGAATGATAAATATTTGTGTATTCCAGTGACAAAGCAGTGAACACTAAAGTTCCTTTCTTAAGGTTTGGGGTCTTTTTATATGTGTTTTGGTTTATCCAGATCTTTCAAGGTAATTTAAATGTCAAGTCTGCTTTTCTTCTGCTAGTTTTATTAGGATGCCAGAGTTTACTTTGGTGTGCCCTGGGCATGTCTATTTATTTATGGATTCAAAAGTGAAAGATCTTCTGTGCAGTAATACCATCTATCTGGGCAGTAATTAGTGTTGTGATATGTAGTGGAGTAAGTAACTGTAAGTAACTCACCCACTCTGTAACTATTAATACAGCATTAGAGACTTCCAGCATTGCACTGCACATTTGTTCCTGTATCTCCTGAAACTGAGTCTGGATTTGTTTTCCAGGGGATCTGAGCCCCTATCAGTTAGGTTCCTGTTAAAGTATAAAGGAAAGAAAAGGAAAACAAGATAAACAGGCTTTTTCACCTCTTATTTTTAAACTGATTTGTGATTTTTTTCCTAGGAATATAAAGCCATTTGTAATAAAAGTTCAAAAATTCCTGTTGTAGCTTATTTGATAAGCAGCCAAGACTTTCTGTGAGTCTTAAACCTCATGTTTTTCTAGCATCCAGTTTTTAATGGAAATGTTTAGAGATTCTAATCGTAGAATAATTAATTAAGAAAGGTAGGATTTAGAGAACATCTACCATAGTCATTTGAGGCAAATTAAGAAATTAGACATGTGGAGGGAAAACCACATAATGTCATTATGATTATTATTTTTAAGATTTTTATAATAATGCCTATATTTCTTTGTAGTTCTAACTTAATAATGTCAAGCACTTAAGATGTACAATTATATGAAAAAATGAATTATGTTTCTGTGGAAAGGAAAATTATATTGCAGGTCACATGAAGAAATTTAAAGTAGAAAATGAGCGAAATATAGAGAAATAACAAAGAAGGAAGGACAGCAGATGTAAAAAATTAATATAAGAATTAATATAGACAGAAAAGGGTGGAAGTCTTTTGCGGAAGCTTAAGGAAAAATAAAAGCCAAAACATATGATAAAGATGAGGCAACAGAAAGGAATGAGGAGCAGGGGGCTATTTAAACAGCTATGTCATGTCTCTATTTCATGACAAAATACCATTCTTAGTACTAATTTTATTAATTGATATGGTCTTCAATATTTTTTTTAATCCTTTTTAGCTTTCTCCTTTTTTGGCAGTCTCATTCACTTTCTTTTTCTCTTAATTGTTCATTTCTACTCTGCAATATTTTTCTCATTGTTTATGGGCCTTATGTTTCAGTTCCATATTCATTTTCTTGCTACCAACTCAGTGATCATTCTAGAAGTGTCTGTAGCAGAACTTTTCCATTATTTATGTTTAAAAAACAGACTGCAGAGAGAAACAGATAAAGTATTTAAATTTTGTGAAGAAACAAACGTTTTATATTATAAGATAAATGGCAGACTTAGATTTAACCAAGATCATGCTTTTTGCAATCCCTCTAAAGACAGTTTCAAATACTTTTGTATTTGTCATAAATTCAATTATTTTAATGAACATATGTGCAATGAGACAATTTTTAAACAAAATCTCCCATTTCCTGTTAGTTTAATTTCTTCAGCCTTTTTGTGCTTTGAAATGAAGATTCTCTGGATACTGTAAGATGTGTTTTATGTCATATAGAGACATTAAAAAAGTGTAAGACAGTCTCTTCAAACTTAAAACTGCTTTGTTTGCATAGCTATTGCCAATCTTAAACTAAATTTGGTTTAATATGGCACTCATAGACAAAAATTAGAGTTTTGATGTTCCCAGAAACTACTTTCGTATTTTAGAATCCAGTGAGTTTTCTCCCTGAGTGACAGTAAACCAATGACACGTTGTCTGCAAGTGAATGCACATTATGACCTTGTCCTTCACATTTTTGTTTTTGCTACCTGTTTAGGTAATCAGCACAGTCTGAATGCTATTACTAATATCAATTAATTCAGGTCAAAAGCATAACAGCAGGAAAAAGAGATCAGTCAGTTACCATATGAAAACCCAAGACGCTGGGGCACCTTATGGTATGTGCAAACAATTCACTATACAATTTCTGGAGAGAGGAAACTGGCATACTGTTGAATACTGTTTTCCTTTGGGTAAAATTTTAATTAAAAAAGCAGCATGGATACAGGTTTTTGATCTTCACTATTCAAATAGCTGAGATAGCTGTTTGAATTTTAAAATCTTATAAAGTATTTCATTAAAAAAAAGACTTCTGTTATCTTAGCCTTAAAACTGTTTATAATATGATGGACCTGAATTTATAAGTCAAGTTAAGCCTGAAGTACCTCCTGAGAAAACTTAAGACAGGATAATGAAAATTTGCATTTAGTCTTCCTAGGTCGAGCTTTAAAACCCCCCAGAGAATATGTTGCGTTGGAAGGGACTCACAATGATCAGTAAATCCAACTCTTACCCCTGCACAGGGCGTTCCCAAGAGTCACACCCTGTGTCCGAAAGCACTGTCCAAATGATTCTTGAACTCTGCCAGGCTTGGTGCTCTGATCACTTCCCTGGGGAGCCTCTTCCAGTGCCCAAGCACCTTTTTTCTAATATTCAACCTAAATCTCCCTTAATACAGCTTCAGACCATTCCCTTGTGCCCTGTCACTGGTCACGGCAGAGCAGGGATCAGTGTTTGCTCCTGCTCTTCCCCTCACAAGGAAGTTGTGGACTGCAGTGAGATCTCCCCTCAGTCTCCTCCAGACTGAGCAGACCAAGTGACCTCAGGCACTCCTCGTACTGCTGCCTCTCCAGCCCCTTCACCACCCTCCTTTGGACACTCTAACTTCACATCTTTCCTATATGGTGCTGCCCAAAACCGCACCCAATATTCAAGGTGAGTACTGCTCTCATATCTGAGGCATGAGGAAAGGCAACTCATGTCATAGACATCTGCTGTAAGTCACAATGGCCAAGTATGTCCAGAGTCCTGCAATGTTCTGACACTCACCTGAGCCTTGAGAGACATACTTCTGTCTTATCAAGGAGGCATGCAGCTGGATACTCCTATATCCATACAGCTGGATCATGAAAAGGAAACAGGGAAGAAAGGTAATGGAGGAGCCTTGTGTCTGACTCCTAAATCTGTATTTCTAGGTAAACAATTCTGCATGACCTTTTAGAACACTTCTGCTCTGCATTCTAGGGTGATCAAATTTGTATTCATATAATACATTTGTGTAAATAGAGTTCCATCAAGATATGCTGTAGCCAAGGGTGAATGTTAAAAAAAGAAAAATAGACATTTTCTGTAAAGATTATTTTTCCTTTCTCAGTTTAATATGGTTACTAGAGGCATATGAGCACTTAATTGACATCCTTTCAGTTTGTGAGGCACTAGGCATTTCTGGAATGGGTAAAAGCTTTGTTAATTCTGATTTCTAAAGCCTGAGGGTATAGAAGCTAAAAGGATTTCTTCTTTCTTTCTTTTTTTTTTCCCCTTTATTTTCAAACCAAACAGCATTTTATGCTTACCTTTGGATATATGAAGATGTGATGTCTGCTTATTACCCACAGAAATGTAAATATGAAACTGGAATAGTTGCAGTAGTAAAGGTCAAGCATTTTAAAAAGTCAATATAACAAGAGTTAATACAAGGAAAAAGGAACATCTTACCTTCCTACTTCTACAAGATGATAAAATCAGAAATTTCCTTGAGGTATGTATAAAGAGAAGTTTGACTTGACATAATTTGCAACTCACAATTTCCAAAATATTTTTGAAATTAATTACACTTAAGATGGATTCATTATCTTTATTTTTGACATTTAAACTTAGCTTTCTATATCAAATCAGTCATGTATGAAATATTTATAGGAGTTAGAAGCATGTGAGTAGGAAAGTTATTTCAGTGTCTAAACCTTTAGTTAAATTTCAGCTACAGAGGGAACACCTCTGAAACCGTGTGCATGTTTGAATTTGTGTCCCAGACATGCCTTGGCTCCATGTTAGAATTAAATCTGATTATTCACTATTCCTCTTTCATTTCCTATATTTTTATAGAAACAAGTGTCAAATGCATGGATTGGAAGGTAGCTATTGGAGGGACCAGGGTTCTCACCTGGACACTTGGTGGATCAGCATATCAAGTCACATCCCCACGTTGCTGACATCAACTGCACGTCACAAATATCATTTTGACATAATTTAAATTTCTGAAGGTATCTACCTGTTGCCATTGTAAATTCATAGAATTATAAAACCATTTATGCTGGAAAAGACTCTTAGATCATCAAGTGGAACTGTTAACCCTGCACTGACACGCCCACCATAAAAACATGTCCTGAAGTGCAACTGCGGCTTGTCTTTTAAATACCTGCAAGAATGAGGATGCAACCACTTCCCTGGGCAGCCTATACCGATGCTTGACAACTGTTTCAGTGAGGAAATTTTTCCTAATATCCAATCTAAACTTCCCCTGGCACAAATGAAGGCCACCTCCTCATGTTGATCACTTACTTTGGAAAAGAAGCCTCCACCTCACTACAACCTCCTTTCAGGTAGTTGTGAAAAGCAGTAAGGTCTCTCAGATTCCTTTTCTCTGGGATAAACAACCTCAGGTCCCTCTGCTGCTCCTCCTATGACTTTTCTCTAGAGCATTCATCAGCTGTGAATCCGTTATGACTAGTTCAGTCTCAGAGGTCTAGAAAAGGTAATCAAATACCCCTTGAAATTCTCTAGATATATTTCCTGACCGACAAGTGGCTTTTATCATCTAAAAGTCTCACACAGCTGTTGGAAGAATTCTGGAAACGTAAAAACAGATATCTAAGGTCACACTGCCATCAAAAGATTAGGAATTTAGAAATCAGTTGCTCCATATGAATAACTAGTCTGGTTTGAGATAGTTGGCTCCCATTTCATAGTTATACCTCCTGCTGAATAAGAGTGTGGTACAGATATATGTCATGGCAGATTCTACACTATGCAGATAATATATTTAAGTTTATACATAGATATAAGTTAGTGTTTTTAGAGATGTACATATAGCCAAAGATTTTAGCTAATATATGTTTTTCAAACTCTTATCTGTGAAGTGATTGGAATTACAGAATTATAGTAATATTATAGTAATAATTATGATTATAGTAATATTTCATTCTCATAATGAAGCTATGTTACATATTTGGTACCAGTAAGAGGTGTTTTGGTTACCTCGGTGGCATGGGCTTCAAGTCTTTCTATGACATACAGAAAATAAAACTGAACCAGTACCTGTGGCAGAGCAGGTCATAAATACAGTCCTTCTGAAACCTGTAGTATTTCCTTGAGCTTTTAATTTATGGGATCAAGTTTTCAGGAAAACATAAAACTTAAAATTTCATCTTGTAGACAAGGTTTAGTGTCCAGTCAAGTGCCTCTTACGTGTTTGGTTTGTTATGTTCTGAATCCATCAACCCCTTTTCTGAAGACAACTGGCAATAAGGAAAGATTTTATTTTGTTAATATGTCATTCAGACTTGAAGAAAATCAAGTATCCTTCACCTCTGTATCCTTCACCAATTTCTTGGACTATTTCCAGCTCTAATTTTTTCTATTACCTTTCCTCTTGCATTTTTACCATTCTTCTCAGTAGCTATCTCTAAATATTCTCTGTGACAGTTCATAGTTCCTTGTCTTCTGTAAATACTGTCCTAAATAAAAAACTTTCTATACAAATGTTTGTTTTCTTAAAAATAGTGGAAGTTACTAAGCCTACCACAACCCCTTCTGTATGACCATCTTGTGAGTCACATATCCTGCACACAATACATTTCAATCAAAAAAGAATTAAAAATTATTGGTTCTGTAAAAGTGTTTTCTATTTAACGCCTCACCTCAAGAAAATCTGAAATAGAGAAAATATTGCTAATTTTGGGAAACTCTTTGAAAATGTAAGCAAAATAAAAACCCACACCCAGAATATAGGTTTGTTGCATATTGGAGGTGTTACTAATATTATTTTCATCTATTGAATGTCTATTACAATAGAAAAAATTATGAATAATTCACATAAATAGGCTTACATATAATTATCTGTATTTAAAAAGTTGGATTTTTAGGTATCTCTAGACTGGGAGTTTTGAGAGAGAGTTGTATTTTAGGCTTTTTGAAGGGAGTTTGTTTGGTTTACTTGGAGAAATTGTGCTGTTTTAAAGAATAGCTTTAACAGAATTATTTCTAACAGACAGCAATGCACACAATCTTCTCACGTTAAATGCCTCTGCTAACTGATAGACAAAAGTACCTTGCAAGATCTTATCTAAAATACTTCTCTGATAATAATGGTGAAAGGTGCTTTTGTGGAGTTGTAAGATGTTTAGTGTGAGAAGATAGACACACCAAGTAGAAGAAGATTTAAAATGTATTTTAGGAATTCCATAATTATGCCTTCCAGTTTAATTTTCTGGCCATTACATAAAAATGGTTTTCCAGTATGGAATAATCTGCAGATATCCACTGTTACTCTTTTGAGTAGTGCTGGTTAAGAAAGCTTTTTCTCTGATAGAAACTGTACCTAGCCAGAACTTTGTTTATATAAATTATCCACATGCATAAACTAAGCATACAGATTTATGTTTTGTGTGACCCTTTTAACTCTCCGTACTTGCTGTTAAGCTGTATATTTTTCCATAGGAGCACTGTAACTCATAAGAAAATGACTAACGCTGAAAACTCAGTTAAGTCTCAAAAATAGGCATTAGTTTTGAGGCCTGGCACTCCTTTTGGGAAATCAAAGTTTTTATTGCCAGATAAATTAGTGCTTCAAAAGTATGAATACAGATGCTGTTTGCAAATTTGTCACAATCTGTCTTCCAGCAGAAAGAATTTATACTGTATATAGTAATGGAAAACAGAAAACTGCATATTTCACTAAATTGCAGCTGTGTAGGGAAGATTTATATGGTTGTTTTGTGTCGGAGAAACATATAGGTCTGTCAGTACTCACTTCAGTATTCCACACAGGACTCCGGAATTCTTGTTTTAAAGTTATTTTATACTTTTTAATAGAATAAATAAAATACAGCACTTTTTGTTGAGAAAGTCATACATAATAACCATGTTTATCAATGTTTTATTGCAGAAGATGACTGTAGTAATTGTGTTATTCTCACTACAGGCTTGACAGACCATATCTAAGAATTTCAGTCTGCAACCCATTTTCATAATTCCTAAGTGTCCACTCAGTGCAGTATTAAATGTTTTAGAGGACTTGTATATCATCCTAGGTGGGCAATCCTAGAAGAAATGCCTAGACTAAGTGACAAAGTCCCAGTTTTATTTTTATTATAATCAAGTTCATTCATTTAGAGATTGAATATTCTCAGATAACAGAAAGCTGAACCCAGATGGCAAGTTTCTTTTTGCTTGCATGCCTTTACATAATGGAGTCCTACTTTTCCTTTCTTTTTTTTCTTTTTTTTTTTCCTTCTCTACTGTCAATTCCCTTACAGGAACCAGCCTTCAAAACAAGAGCTAACACTTTTTTTGCAGTTGTGAAGTATTGGATCCAATTACTCTCAGCAACAAAAAAACCAGGGTTCATTTTAATAGGATTTGTAGTAAAACAAGGCATATAAAAATCAGATGCATAGGCAAAGAATTTTTCATCTTTAATCATTAAGCTACCAGTACAAATTGAGCCCTGCAGTTATTTCATTCCCAAAGGAGAACAGAGATTTAAAGAATTCAGAGGATTAAATATTTGTGTTTGAGTGAACATGCTAAGTGTTTTTGTGGCTGCTATCATTAAAACTGTATTTCAACACTTTATTCCAAATGCATACAATACACCTTCTCTCTAAATGATAGCTTGAAACTCTTACTAGATATGGGGCATTGAGGTCACCTGTGTTATATCAGCATCCTGCCCACAAATGCCCATGTTTGCCTGGTTACTAACATATTGTTATTCTTTGTCAATATAGACAATTTAAACTTAGCATTTTTTCCTCGATAGCAAAGAGCTACATACTACAATCTGTTAGTTCTAAGACAACAAAAGTTATATATTGCCAGACAAAAGCTTGATTTTCAGGGATTCAAAGGAAGAACAAAATATGTTCTACCCAAATTATTCTCAGTGTTTGTTAAATGCCACTGCCTTGCTTTCCCATAAGAATGTAAACACGGAACAGGTGAAATTTTTATTACATTGCTATTGAAAAAGACTAAGAAATTAATAGTAAGATAACAAAATACATAACCATTGTGAGAGAAATTAGAGAGAACTTGTCAAATACAAGGCATTCACTTGCAATAGGTCAGTTCAATGTCCTACACATAGGGTTTAACATGTCTTACAGAATAAATGCTTAGTGACAATAAATGTCCATTTTTTTTCTTTTTTTTGCATATTTAGTATATTTCTGAATGCAGAAAATATGTACCAGGGTCTAAAATATGTTGCTGGTTTCCCAGACAGCTATAGCACCTAGTGGTCTGCTAATCTAACATTTTAATTTATGTTAAAGCATAGTTTTTATGTTCAAAATTTCTTTTTCCTTATGAGTCTTTAAGCTACTACTGGGATCCCTGTTACATCTCTAGTTACATAGGAAGTACAACAAAAAGTCATAATTTTCATGATCTTGTTTCATCCCTTTTATTAAGACTGTTGATTTAGGGGAGAATGTTAGGAAATGCTTCCCATTATAATATATATGCAATTAATCCTCTTATATGCATTTTTATATGGTCTTCTCAAAAGCCTGGAGTATAGAGTGGACTATATGTAATATCTGTATCTAAATGAATGACCGTAACACTTTGAGGGAAATTCATCCCATTGTAAAACAGCCATTTACAAGTAGAGAAACGAATAATGCCTTGACATTGCCAGTTCTGCCCAAAGATTATAAAGGCAGACTGGATCTGTCAGGATATGTATCCCAGTGATATTACTAAACTAAATGTTATGCATAGGCTGTATATTCAGAATTGCCTTGCCCTGACCTCCAAGCTTGCCTGTTCAGGGTTCCACGTGCACTTCGGCTGTTCACACACTTCCAGTGCCTACAGTAAGGAAACTCCTCAATCATATTCAGTGTTTTGAACATGAAAACGAAACCCTGACTAAATAAATCTGGTATTCTTTAAATTCCAGTTCATATATAATCTTTAAAAACTGCTTTGGAAAATATTTCCCTAAATGTTCACACACTGTCATTTCAGCCATTGTCTTGGTATCATGGACAAGAATCTCTAATTAGCAGATCTCTTGAAAAACTTCAAAAATGCACACCTGCAGTGGTATCATCTTTGCATGAACAGAATGGAACTGATAGGGTTATCCCAATTCATAAGTATGAGTTTTGTATAAAGATATCCAGATGGACTGGAATATGTACATGTGTAGGAGGGCAAGTGCAGGGTGTGCCTGAGAGATAGAGAGAAGCTGCAGATGGTGTTTGACTGTTGAACTGAGAATATGTATCTGTAATTTATCTGGAAGATGAGGTAAACAGCACATTAATTAAATTTGCAGATGATACCAAATTGGAATGTGTTGCAAGCACCATTGAGAAATGATACAAAGCAAAGTGACCTAGAAAAGGGTAGAAGCATATGCAAAACTTTAAAAGTGATATATAATCTTGGGAATGAAAGTTAGTATGTTATATATAAAATAGACCTTAAATGAACTAGAGATAGCTGAAAAAACAGTAATATGAAGACAATTTAAATCATGATAATAATCATTGTATCACCAGTTTTAAATTTTCTCATCTTGTCTCATTTCTGTATTCCCTCTTCTCCTCTCTTGTCTTCTTTCTCACTTTTTAGTATTTTTAATTTTTGTTGGTTTTTATTTGTTTGTTTGTTTAGCTGATTTGGCTTAGTTTGTCTTAATTGGTTTTTTTTTGTTTGTTTGGTTGGGTTTTTTTGGTTTTGGTGGAGTGTCTGCTATATTTTTGATGATGTATTTAATGTGTCGTTTGTTTCAAGTGCGGAAAATTCGTATCACAACCAGAAAGACACTGTCCCACATTTTTATTTCATGGACTCAAAAATCTACTGCTACAGCTATAAAAATCTATGGCATTGGATGAAAACTGTCATTATTTTAGTAACTATAAGCAAAATAACTTCCTTATAGTCAAAAATTAAGATTGGAACCTCATCTTGCTCCCTGCTACCATCACCTCTACTGCACAGGAAAGGGGATCCTTTCCTTGCATTTGGTGTAGGCAATGTAAATCTAATGAAACGCAGAGAAGCTGTTCTCAGTTTGTGTTTAGCTTTGAAGTTTGCTACTTCTGTTAAAGAATGAGGAAGTGTTGTAAAATATTTTTTATTTCTTCCATCTGTACTACTTAAGTAAAACATATCAACTCCTTCTAGAAACAGCGTATTACCTTTGCCACGGTGATTACAATAACATTGTGACTGACACTAAATTATTAGAATAATTTAATTCCAGAATATCTAAAATTTGAAGAAATAAGCATCATTGCCTGTAATTATTGCAACCATCATCCAGTAAGTGTGAACTCTATTGTAATTCCTGCTCTGACAGAGAATTTGATTTCTATTTTATGGTCAAGTATAGTCAGTTTTACAGGAAGTGTTAAAAAAACAAACAGGAATAAGATTAGAATAAAGAGACACAGTGAAGAAGGGGATGAGTTTATAGTTTACAGGTAACGACCCTTTTGCTTTTTTTTTCCAAATGCTTACCCAGAGCTGCCTTTACCACTCTGAAAATTGCTTTCAGCTCTTAAGCTTTCTGCTCCCTGAAATTAAATAAAGTAATAGTTACGGAAAGTGATATCAACATCCCTAGCTGATATCAACTTGATATCAAATCAAGTTGATTGCCAGGATTCCTCTAACTTTTACCTTTTATCTTTATACCTTTAAGTTATGGCCATGTGGTATATTTATCTATGTGACACTATTTGATACACACTACACTTATGTTCCTGGTTAAATTGCAGCATCAGCTTCATAGCTGGTTTACAAAGTACTCCCAATCCATTCAGTTTATTGCTCATAGTTTTCAGAGAATGTAGCAGGTTTGGTTTTTCAGGATAGGAATAAGCAGAAGCCAGAAATCTTGCCAGGAAACAGGTAAGCTGTTTTGCAAGAGGACCTAAAGCATCAGATGTTGTATGCAGAAGGTATATTTGGTGCTCAAATAATAAATTGCCATGTCTAGTTCAGACAGGAATACATGTTTATGAATCCATTTTCCACAGAATTACCTTCCTTAAGCTTTCTTAATCAAAGTGAGAAACTAATTCAGATGTACCTTTTGTCCACTGCTGAGTATATCGTTGTCATATTCTTTTTACAGTCCTCAGGAAATCCATAACTTCCTGTAATAGTGAGGAGGTACCTGCCTCTTTTTTTTTTTCCCTCCTTCCCAAAGAAAATATATTTGCTTTTACTTTGTCTGGTGAAGCTTACACATTAAGCTCCTAAACCCAGTGTGATGCATGGACAGAAAGGTTTTGCAAGGTTTCAAGGTCCTCTTTTACAGGAATTCTTGAATTCTCTTAAAATCCTAACCAAACACCTGTACGAATGACACCTGGAAGAAAACTTATGACAGAAAACCTCAATAACAAATCCCAAGATTTTTAAGAGAGGTTGACAAATGCTTAAAAAAAGAAAAATATCCCTGAATTATTGGCAAATGTTAAGGCCAATATATTTGGGAAACATTTCTGAAGTACATTGACTGCAACCTCCTGAGTAGTGGAAGAGCATGTATACATAGTTCAAAATGTTTGGATTGTTTCTGAGCAGGAAGGAAGACAAAGATTTAGAATCTATTTTTATTGATTTGTTTGCAGAATGCATATTGAGTTTTTCCTGTCACACATACAGAGCAATTCCACTTGCAAGAACAAG
>VWZV01007930.1:0-32760 GCA_013397155.1 Irena cyanogastra
GGCAGGGGGGAATTCTGCCCCTCGGCCCCACACAGGCTCCGGGGGCGTGCCCGTGGCCACGGCAGCCCGTTCTCCCCGAAGGAAGGAACACCCGGCCTGCTGCTACCGCTGGAAATCGCGCCCAGCCCGCCTCGGGAGCTGCGCAGACGCACCGCGGTTCGCAGCACACGCTCCGTCTGCCGAGCCAGGCTGACAGACAGCCGGGCTTCCTGTGGGAACGCTGTCCCTGTCTTCTCTTTCGTTCTCTGTCTCTCCTTTTCCCTCTCTGCTCTTTTTTCCTATCCTCTTTCAGTAAGAACACTTACCTTTTTTATCAATAAACGGTTCTCAGATATAATATTGTCGCCTTTGCGCTTTATTTTCATCTCAGAAATCTATCAAAAAGAATCCTTGCTGCCTCCTTTTACAGTGGAACGGGACACCACCTCAACAGCCACTGTCCTCACTGCCCACTGTCAGGGGCTCCACACTGAACTCTGTCACATGAAGCTCTTGTCCTCGTTGCTCTTCTCTGAACCATTTCTGTTCTAGCAATTCCGAACTCCAGGTCTGCGATTTTATATTGTCATGTTAACAATTACCTGNTTAACTCACAGCCACACGTGCTACTATTATAACCTCTAAACTCCCAACCTACTCCATACTGTTACATTACTACACTATAAACCCTTCACCATCTTATCAATGCAGTTTCTCACTTAAGGCACATTTGTACTTACAACTACAGAAACATAAGNACTGCTGGCGTTGTTTTAAGGCTAATGAGCAAACGAGTCCTGCTCTGGAGGACTTGTCTCTGATCATTCAGCAGCGTAGCCGTCCTGAGATTCCTGCAGTGAACAATTTGAGGCAAATCTTCCATTCGGTAGCTGGGTACCGCAGAAGGACGGGGAGGAAAACCAGAGGAGAATNTTGGGCTGAGTCAGAGTGAAATGCCACTGTCACTGCTCTGACTTTTCTCCTCGGAGCAGCTCTGTTGGGCAGTGACAGTCACAGGCTCTCACAGGAGTAGCCCCTGCCCAGGCCAGGCTTCACACTCCCTTCCAGCTCAGTGCAGTAAAGCCCTGATCTTGGCTTATCCATGCTCTGTGGTGGCCCTGGGGACTCCTTCTCCCCTCTCCCTCCATCCCACCAGGCTGGGAGCAGCTGGGGCTGGAGTTTCCCCTGGGGATCCCACAGCTCTGAGTGCAGCTGCCTCTGCCCCCTCCTTCAGGCCCACACTCACTACAAATCCCGTCCTGCCCAGATAAAGCTCATGTACATATTGAAAGCTCTCCTGTAGGGAAAGCTCCTGCACAGGCTCCCACAGATGCTGGGCTGCCCCAGAAGGATGCAGCTTCTGCATTCTGTGCCAAGGGACAGCAGAGAGCATCACTGTGCCCCGCTGATGCCAGTTTTGTGTGGCCTCGGGAACGACTGGGGTGACAGGGCAGCAGGGCCGTGCTGGCCCAGGACTTTGGGCAGATTTACGGCCGAGGCAGGGAGCCAACGCTCAAAGTCCCGGCTGCAGCAGCCGGCTGCTCTGTCCAGCTGCAGAACGCCCAGTTCTCCAGCCTGTCCCCTCCTCAGTGATGCAGCTTCCCGGGCCGAGAGCCGGCCAGGGCCAGGGCTCTGCTCCTCTGCAGCCACCAGCAGCCCCAGGCCTGGCTCCAGCCCAGCGCTGCCACCCCGGCTCTGCTCCGCTCCGCTCCGGCGAGATCCGGAGCTTTCCCCGGGGTCAGAACTTTGCGGCTTCCCCTCCTTTTCCTTCCCAATAGGATTTCTGCTCCAAACGCCCCGGGTTTCCTGTTCCCAGCCGGGGAAGGGGAGGGACTCCCGGCCTTGGGGCCTCACAAGCCGAGCTCTGCCTCCAGGGAGGAGGACGAGGAGGACTAGGAGGAGGAGGAGGAGGAGGAGGAGGATGGGCTCCGTGCCCCCAGCGCTTGCCAGGCTCCATGTCCTGCTCATCATCCTCAGCGAATGGGAATGAAGGAGCAGACTCTGGGGTGCCAAGTCGGGAAGGGGGGATTTAATCTCTGGAGTAAATGAAGAGGCTCTGAAGAGATTCCTCTTTGCCGCCGACTGTTCCGGGGAGGATTTTCCAGCATGCAGCAGCAGGGCGGTAAGGAAAAGTTCCAGGATCATCATCCCCAGGTGCTGTAGCTGCTCCCTCGGGCAGGATCCTGCCTGTGCCAGAGGCAGGGATGGGTGAGAGCATGGAAGGGAGACAAGCAGAGAAAGCTGGAGCAGGAAGAGCTTCCAGAGAGCTCCGAGGTGGATCCAGACAGAGAGCGACCCCCGGGCTTCTGGCACAGCCCAAACTGCTAAAGCAGCACCAAGGCACTTGGCCGCCCTTAAAGCTGAAGTGGTTACAGTCATTTGGTGGGAATGAGAATATTAAAAACCGTTATTATTAAACTGTTTCCAGACAGGAATAACGCAGAGTTGTCAGAAAGTCTGGTGAAAGCATCACCCAAGTGAGTGCAGAGTGTGGTGTCTGCCCCAGCCCCAGCCCCAGCCCCGGGGGCAGCACTGCCTGCACGGGAGTGGAAATGGGAATGGGAAAGGGAACAGGAATAGTGGAAGGTGTTAACGTGTCCTGACATTCTCACCGGCAGGGGAAGGGAAGGAGGATGAAGAGCTGAAGGCTCCGGAGACTCCGGAGGCTCCGTCAGCTGCGAAGAGCCGAGGCCCGGGAGCAGCAGCCGCAGGGTGGGCGTGGGGAGTGGTGTTTCACTTCTTCCTGGTAAGCGGGGAGCCAGCCAAACCCTCCCGGAGCTGGGACAGGGGGGTCTCCAGCCCCGCTCCGAGCACAGCACAGGCTGACCCCAGGCAGCCCGGGCACGCTCAGCCATGCCATTCCCTGGGGAATGTCTCAGTGACGGACAGGAGGGTCCCGCGCCAGGATAAAATGACTTTTCTCTACTCAAACACATCACCACGGGGGTGTCAAAGCCCAAAGGGGTGTCAAAGCCCAAAGGGGTGTCCTGTCCCCTCGGCAAGGACATCATCCCACCTTGGGCAGTGAGGTGGGAGCCAGGGACTGACTGGGAGCAGCTCACACTCTCAGGTACTCTCTGGGAGCACCAGGCACCTCAACACCACTTAAAGCCACTAATTCTCTGTGCCCCAGGCTTTATCTTCCCAGCAGTGATGAATCAAGGAATCGTGAAGCTTGGAGGAGACCTTTAAGGTCACTGAGTCCAACTGTAAAGAAGGCACCATGCCCCAAGCCGGGAAAGCTTTCCTCCCTTCAAACCCACCCCGAGTAACTCACTGCCAATCATCAACCACCTGCCACCAGGGGCACGACAGGAGTTAAAATTAAGGACACAAACTATCTGTCCTTTGCCCCTGCGACAGAGAAATCCTGGGAAACTGACCCAGTTAATGTCCATCCCTGCTGCCCTCATCTCCTCATCACCTCCCGGTGATCTTCGACCTGAGCCACTTTGACTATGGCTGCGGTGCTCAAAAGTAACTTCAAAGAGAGATACTTAGTAAGAAAATGAACAGACAAAAGAGAACAGATGAAAGATCTCCATTGGAATTGCTACACAGGATAAAAGAACTACAAATAGGTTACAGTATAACATAAACAGTGCACTGTAGCAAGGTTCCTGTATTAAAGCTGGCAAAAGGAACAGGATTGATTAGGAGTCAGATGTAACTTGCCACCAAAACAACGATAATGTGCACAGATTCCTTCACTTAATCCCTGAGGAGTAACTGTGAAGTGGAGTCCCCAGGGGCAGGAGAAACCCCACACATTTCCAGGGAAATGTGCAGAAGATTTCTGCTTTGTGGAGGTTTGGTGTGGCTTTTAAAGTGAGTGTCTGCCAGTCACAAATCCAGCTTGTCTTGCTGAGCTCTAGCGTTATTTTGTTCCTTTCCTTTGGAAAGTCAGTGTGCAGAGGGTTTCCCCTGAGATCAAACTGCAGCAGGGCCACGGCCAGCCCACCCTGCTGCATTCCCCAACACCAGTCCAAGCGTCCCAGTTTGTTTCTCCCACACCCGCCCAAAAGAAGCAGAAGGAAAAGCTTTTCCTCTCTCCCGATGCCCTGTGGCACCTCACCTCCCCCCTCTCAACTCAGGTCAATGTGCTCGTGATGGGGACGCTCAAGACCTTCGGGATTTTCTTCGTGGCTTTCCGAGAGGACATGGGGGGATCCTCGGAGCAGGTCAGCTGGATCGGCTCCATCATGTCCTCGCTGCGCTTCCTCGGAGGTGAGCGGCTGTCCCCAGGGCTNCAGGGGTTGGGGCACAGCTGCTGTCCCCGGGCTTGGGCAGAGCTGCTGTCCCCAGGGGTTGGGGCAGAACTGCTGTCCCCAGGGGTTGGGCGGAGCTGCAGCCTCGGCTCTGCCCGACCTGGGGCACTGAGGATGCTCTGGGGATCCAATTCCCATCCCAGGCTGCTCCAAACTGGACATGGCTGGCATCACACGTGTCTGAGCAGGAATGTGCTCTAAACACAGGGTCATTCACAGGGGATAGTGGGAGGAAATTGGAAATTGGGAAGAAATCCTTTCCTGTGAGGGTGGGCAGGCCCTGGCACAGGGTGCCCAGAGAAGTTGTGGCTGCCCCTGGATCCCTGGAAGTGTCCAAGGCCAGGCTGGACAGGGCTTGGAGCAGCCTGGGACAGTGGAAGGTGTCCCTGCCATGGCAGGGGTGGGACTGGATGGGCTTGAAGGTCTCTTCCACCCCAGACCATTCTGGGATCCCCTGAACTTCACTGTAGGTTTATTGTACAGATCCAGGGCAAACAACACTCCTGTGCCAGCTGTGGAATAACCTGGAGCTGCTGGGCATGGTGTGATTGAGGAAGGAGGCTCAGGAGAGCTGAACCTTTGGGCTTTGCCTCCTTCCCTGCCCCACTCCCGAGCTCCCAGGGTACAGGCAAAGCCTCTCTCCTGAACACTAACCCCTCCGCACCCCCTGTCAGCCCCTGCCTCCCCAGGCTGCACAGGAGCCACTTCCCAGCGGCCCCAACCAGGTCCCCAGGCCCTGCCAAAGCAGCTGTTGTCACCCTGAGCCTGAGCTGTGTCCCTGTTTCCCCTGCAGCCCCGCTGGTGGCCGTGGTGTGCCGGCGCCTGGGAGAGCGGCCGACCTCCATCCTCGGGGCCGGGCTGGTGGCCGGGGGCTGCCTGCTCAGCACTCAGGCCACCAGTGTCCCCTTCCTCTGCTTCTCCATGGGATTCCTGCTGGGTGAGATGGGCACTAAACCAGCTCCTTCAGCCTGGGGAAGGTCTGCAGGGGCAGCAGCCAAGGGTTTGCTCAGCTGGAGGAGCCTGAGGTGATCAGGGACAGGAGCCAAGGAAGGAGCTGGGCTGGGGCTGGGATGGAGATCAGGAAAGGTTCTTCCCCCAGAGGGTGCTGGCACTGCCCAGGCTCCCCAGGGAATGGGCACAGCCCCGAGGCTGCCAAGCTGCAGGAGTGTTTGGACAGCACTCACAGGGACCGGGTGAGATTGTTGGGGTGTCTGTGCAGGGCCAGGGCTTGGACTGGATGTTCCTGGTGGGTCCCTTCCAGCTCAGGATATTCTGTGATTCTGTGAACCTTCAGTGCCAAAGCATCCCCAGCTCCTTTCTGTGAGACACTGTGAACTCCCAAAGCTTCATGCTCAAAATAAAACAAACACCACTTTCAACATTCCAGTCCCAACTAACCTTGATTTTTTTCCTGGACCTACACAGATCCTGGCTTTTTAAAATCCCTTATAAAAGGGCAGAGCCTCCAATCCCCCAGACACCAAACAGCCTCCAATCCCCCAGATACCAAACCCCACCCACCAAATCTCGCTCTGCCCTGACTGTGAGAGCAGAAATCCCCACTTGCAGCCTGGGAACGCTGCAGAGCCAGGGACTGCCAGCCTGGGATAGCAGCACAGGGAATCCTGACACAGGAGCCCCTTTTGGCACTGGCAGGGCTTTGTGGCTTCTCTTGTCCTCAGTGGGTGTTTCTGAGGAGGAGCTCTCTGGGCTGGGTTTCTGGAGCCTCCCCAAGGCAGGCAGATTTGCTGGCTCAGACACATCTCTGTGGTGGGAGCACTCACTCTCATCTCCCCTTGGCACAGGGATGGGCTTTGCCTGCCTGTACCAGGCGGCCGCGGTGATGACGGCCAAGCGCTGCCGGGCTCGCCTGGCCTTCTGCAACGCCCTGGCCCGCTCGGGCATGGGGCTGACCTTCCTCATGGCCCCCTTCACTCAGCTCCTCATCGAGGCCTACGGCTGGCAAGGTGAGCCACCTCCTGCTCCTTCCCCTTCCTCGGCTCTGAGAGGGCGTTCGGGGACATCTGGGCGGGGTAAGAGGCTCTTTTTAAAATTCAACACACCGAGGAACAATTCTGCCTCTTCTAGGATAGTCTGGGGATGTCTTGTTAATAATTAAATGCTTAATCACTCATTAAAATCAGAGTCAAAGCACAGATCTCGGAAATCAAAACCAGAAATCTCTAATTTTACTGTAGTTTTTCAAGACCATCTCGAAGGTCCATCATGACTTTAAATGAGGAAAAGCAAAACAAGCTCCCAGACCCCAGAGGTAGCTGTGGATCTGCTCTGTGCATCACAGCAAAATGAACTTCCAGCTAGAAAGACAGGAATAAAAATCCCTGTTTTGTTAACCCCTCCATGGGGAGAAGGCAAACTCCCTTCTCATGGCAGAGCTTTCTGCATGGTCAGTGAAAACCACACCCTGTTCTACAAAAGCCATTTCCTGCTGCTCCCCCCTTTCCAACCCAAGAACAAAACACCTTTTGCCTTCCCTCAGGTACTCTCCTGATTTTTGGAGGCATCATGTTGAACCTGGTGCCTTCCAGCATGTTGCTGTGGCCTGTCAGCCCCCGGATGCCTCAAAAAAATCAACACCAGGGGTCTTCAGTGGCAAAGAAGGATCCTGAAACTCCTGATGGATGTTTAGATGGAAGCACTGACAGGGAATTACAGCTTCACCGTGCACAGGAGGCTCCCACCACAGAGGGACTCGTGGTGCCCCACAGCAGAGGTGTCTCTGAGCCAGCAAATCCATCTGCCTCGAGAAGGCTCCAGAAACCCAGCCCGGAGATCTCCTCCCCAGAAACATCCACCGAGGCCAAGAGAAGCCAGAGAAACCTTCCAGCCACCAAAAAGGAACCTTCTCAGCCTCTCCTGGACTTCTCCCCACTGAAGGATCCCGTTTTCTTCATTTTCACCTGGTCTTTCCTGTTCAGCCACCTGGCCTATTTCGTGCCCTTCTTCCACCTGGTGGCGAGAGCCAGGACGCTGGGCATGAGCAGCAGGGACGGCTCCTACCTGATCACCGTGGCTGGTAGGCACAGGGCTCCTCCACACCCACAGCTGGCAGGAAAACAGCCCCAGTTCTGCCAAAAAACGCTCCCAGATCTGTCCTGGCATGGATCCTCCTGGCACAGGTTTAGCCCTCACCCCACCGGGGTGCTGGGTGCTGCTGCCAGTGCCAGCTGGAGGATCCCACACCCTCCCTGCTCCCAACAACCCCAAATCTCCACTTACTCTGCCCACCACGATCCAGCTGTGCTCAAACCCACAAACCACCAGAATCCAGAGGTGCATCCAAAACCCTCCTGTCTGACCCAGAAGGGAGCAATCCAATACTGGGGGAAAACCCCCCCATGTTAATGTGGATCCAGGCATCTGGATTTGGCACATCCACCTCCAAGTGGCGAAAAAACAATTCACACTCCCCAAAAACCAAAGCCAGGCCTGGTTATAAGCCAGGATTAACACTAAAGCCATGCTGGGATAAGAAAGTGGCTCCAGCCTCAGTCAGCAGCAAATATTTTATTGTATAAAAATACATTTTACTTCTGCAGTGCTGGGGAATTTCAGCAGTGAGGGGCTGTGGAGGAGTTAGGAATGCCCAGGAATTAATGGGAGATTTGGAATTAGGAGTGGGAGGGACAAGGGGTCAGTGGGACACGAGCTCACTCGAGAGCTCCTCGATCTTTGCTTCCTAAAAATGTTCCAAGAAATGTAAAAAACAACTCTCAAAAGCCCAGCTCTCAAAACCCCAACAACTAAAAGGCTGCTGAGCCTCTAAAACACCTGGGTTTCTGTGCTCTTAGGTATTTTAGAAAAATTAAAGTCTCAGGTGCATTTTTCTTCTTAATATTCAACTTTTTCTCTTCAACAAGTTCTTCTTTCCTGATTTAGGGCATTTCAGGGTGCAGACACCCTGAAGGGTGAAATTCCCCCTGGAGGGAATTTCTCCAGAGCCCTTTGGTGCCCTTGGGAAGAGCAGCACAAGGGAAAAGGGAACAAACCCAATCCATGGATTTTGTAACAGTCTAAAAATACCTGGAACTTTTTGGCATTTTAGGCCTTTGTGGTCAGGTCCTCACAATGAACAGGGAAATTGGGATGTGACACAGCCAATAACAGGAATAATATGGAATAATAGAAATAAGTAATATTATAAAAATCAGTAATAAATAACAAATATAATAATTTAAAACTATATAAATAAACATATATAAAAATAAGGTATATAATATATAAAATATTACAAATAATTAACATTATAAAATAAATAGAAGAATAAATTAGGGTTAATATAAATATTCAAGTGTAACATGAATAATGTATAATAATAATATATTATAAAACACTGTNAGCTAAATTTATAATATCTCATATATTGAAATGAAATAATAACATATAAAAATACCTAGAAAAAACAGAATTGAAATATTCCCCAGAGGCTCTGAGAGCTCCTGTTCCCTCAGGCATCACGGAGATGCTGAGCCAGCTGCTCTCGGGCTGGGTGGCCGACCACAACTGGACCAAGAAGTACCACTTCCATGTCACCTACCTGCTCCTCAGCGGGGTCACCAACCTGCTGGGGCCCCTGGCCACCACCTTCCCTCTGCTCCTGGCCTACACCGTGGCCTTTGCCATCTTCTGTGGAGGCTTCATGGCTCTGGTGCTGCCCGTGCTGGTGAGTCCCGATGTGCCCAGGCAGGGCTGGGGGGTCTGGGTCCGGCTGCAGCCCCAGAATCACCTGGAACACACAGAACTGCAGCAGGATCCTGCTGGACACCACGGGCTTCTGCCAGGGCTGGTGCCAGCCTGGAGAGCTGGGAATGCTCAGCCTGGAAAGGAAAAGGCTCCAGGGAGAGCTCAGAGCCCCTGGCAGGGCAGAAAGGGGATCCAGGAGAGCTGGAGAGGGAATGGGGACAAGGGATGGAGGGACAGGACGCAGGGAATGGCTTCCACTGCCAGAAGGCAGGGATGGATGGGAGATTGGGAAGGAATTGTTCCCTGGGAGGGTGGGCAGAGAGGAATTTCTTCCTGGGTGCCCAGAGCAGCTGTGACTGCCCCATCCCTGGAGTGTCCAAGGCCAGGCTGGACAGGGCTTGGAGCAGCCTGGGACAGTGAAGGTGTCCCTGCCATGGCAGGGCTGGGATTGGATGGGCTTTGAGGTCCCTTCCAACCCAAACCAGTCCAGGATTCTCTGACCTGATTAAGGAGGCACCATTATAATTTGGCATTTTTTTCTGGAAGGCATTCAGGGTTTAAAACTCCTCCCTCCAAGCCTGCCTGGGCAGCTGGAGGGAAGAAAAGCATCTCCCATCCCAGCAATTTCCAGCCCTGCCTTAAGGGGGCAAACAGATCCCAGGCTGGATCAGACCTACAGGGGCAAAGTCCTCCCAAAGCTGCAGCTGAAGAGGAAATTCCCCAGAAAAAGAATCAAATCATCTCCTGTGCCTTAAAAAAAAGAAAAAAAAATCAATTAATTTCTTGTGCATATGTATTCCTATGTGGCCAATTATCCATTTTGGTTTCCAAACAGGTGGATCTGGTGGGTGTAGAAAAGCTGCACAGCTACCTGGGGTTTGCTGCTTTCTTTGCTGGGATAGCAGCCATGGGAGGACCCCCTTTAGCAGGTAAGTGATGTTATATAAAACACACACCCACCCCAGAAATCCAGGGATAAGGCACGCTGCTGGGTCACTCTCCTACAGGGATCCATCCCAGCTTGGGTTTCCTGTTCAAACAGAGAGAAAAAAAAATCCTATTTCAGAAATGTATTTTTATAGACAGGCAGCATTTTGCTTGGGAATTTGCAAAATCCAGCCAGCAGCTTGGAAAAGGCTGCCTGGAATATTTAGAAAATGCTGCCTGGAATATCTGGAAAATGCAGTGCAGCCCCAGGTGCAGAGTTCAGCCCTGAGCACAGCAGGATAACAAGCACATTACCATGGATTTTCCTCCCAGTGGTGTTAAAATAACACAGAACTTGGACTGGAGGGACTGGAAGGGAAGCAAGGAGAGGAAGGGAAAGCAAGGACAGACTCAGCAACATTCCCAGCAGGCAGAGGCACTGAAACATCAGGAGAAGCCTCGTAATCTCTTGTTTTGACAGAGATTACACAGCTCACACCAGAGCTCTGGGCCCAGAGATAAGGAGCATGAAAAGCCTTTGCTCTTCTCCCTCTGCCAGGAAACCAAGGCAGCTGTGAGGATTTGGGAGATTTCAAGTGCTTAGAAATGAGTGTCCAGCTCTGCTGGGGAGCAGGGGATGGATTCTCCTCCAAACAGCTTGGCCAGAACAAAGCTTTTCCTTCCCTGCAGCCCAAGGAGCCAACTGCCCCTGGGCTGATCCCCAGTGTGGGCAGCAGGGAGGGGGATTCTGCCCCTGTGCCCTGCTCAGGTGAGACCCCACCTGCAGAGCAGCCCCAGCCTGGGGAAACAACATCAGGAGGACTTGGAGCTGCTGGAGAGTCCAGAGGAGCCCATGGAGATGCTCCAGGGCTGGAGCCCCTCTGCTCTGGAGCCAGCCTGGGAGAGCTGGGAATGCTCAGCCTGGACAGGAGAAGGCTCCAGGGAGAGCTCAGAGCCCCTTCCAGAGCCTAAAGGGGATCCAGGAGAGCTGGAGAGGGACTGGGGACACGAGATAAAGGGACAGAACAAGGGGAAATGGCTTCCCACGGCCAGAGGGCAGGGATGGATGGGATATTGGGAAGGAATTGTTCCCTGGGAGGGTGGGCAGGCCCTGGCACAGGGTGCCCAGAGCAGCTGTGGCTGCCCATGGATCCCTGGGAGTGTCCAAGGCCAGGCTGGACAGGGCTTGGAGCAACCTGGGATAGTGGAAGTGTCCCTGCCCATGGCAGGGGGTGGAATGAGAGGAGCTTTAGGGTCCTTTCCAATCCAAACCATCATTTTTTGTTCCCTGCCCTCCAAATGAGCTGCCCCCAGCCTGCAGAGGCACCTGGCTCCAAGCTGCCAAGGATTCTGTAAATTCCAGCTCCATGCAAAGTTTCAGCAGTGCTGCTGTTCCACCAGCACAGGATTAAAATTCATATTCCCAATCAATATCCCTGGGCTGGTTATGCTCTGTCTGTGGATGCAATTTCAAGAAGCCAAAACATTTCATTGACAACGAGCTTCCCAGTGTGAGGGGGATGCACAGGCTGGACTCCAGATGTGCTGCTGGCACAAGGTGCACAGTGAGCACAAAGCAATCCCTTGGATCCCCTGACACAGTAACACACAGCAGGAGCTCAACACCTTGGCTGTCTCTTACCCACACTCACATTGCAGTTAAATTTCCATCCACCTGCAGTGTATTTTCGCTTTTGCTTTCTGCAGTGGGTGTGAAAAGCAGGCAGGTTTCCTGCAAAAAGCTTTCCACAGAAATCAGGCTTCATGCAGGTGGGATAAATAGAGGCCAAATAAAGCCAAGAAGCAGAACACTTCCTGATCCATCTTGTTACAGGCAGAGCAAGATGGAAACAATCCAGAGCTCAGGATCCAGGTGTGGGATCCCAGATAAATTCTGCAATTTTCTCTTCCAATGCAGTTTTAAGTGTGAAAACTGAGTGAGACCAGAATCTCCTGATGAAGTGTCCAAAACCATCTGCTCCCTGCAAAATGCAGGAATTAAATGCTCCATGAGACCCTGGGATTTGGTGCTCTCACCTCCCAAAAACCTTGAGTTTAGAATTATCAAACTCAAGCGCTTTTACACAGTGGAAATAATGATGATGGATAATGAGAACTGCAAAGGTTAAAACTGCCTAATTTGCATATTAGACCAAAGCCTAATACAAAGAAAAGGTGACTTACCTGCAAATCTGTTCAGCTGAAAGCCGTGAAATCCAGGGGCAGCTGGATTTGGCAGGACCCAAAGGGAAAGTCTGGAGTCTCCTTCAGAGCTCCCCATCCACTGGCACCTCTGGAACTGCCACGCTGTAAAAACCCAACCCAAACCAGAATAAACATTATTCTGGCAGCCACGAGCAAGCTGAGGAGAGAAGGGCACAGTTTATTTCCACAAGCAGTACAAATCACTGACTCAAAATGCAAAAGAGCTGAACCAAAGCATGTAACACAAATTCTAGAAAAGATTCCAGCTCCCAGAGCACAAACTCCAGTCCCAAGGAACTTGGGTGGTGACAGGGGAGAGGATGGAGTCACCCAAAAGCTTTGCTGGCACATGTATTTAGATGTTTTCTAAATTTTACCTTCACCTCCCCACTGAATTCTGCTCCTCAGGGCATCAGGGATAAACAAAACTTCTGATTAAAGATCAGCAGCACCATTTAAACTGCCTGACCCAGCTGGTAGCACCAGCAGTGCTGGGAATGTTTATTTTGGATTACATTGGTGCCTGGGATTTACCAGCATTCCTTACAGAACTGCTGCTTTGCTGGGGCTTCAACACCACAGGCTCCTAGTTCAGCTTTCTGCAGCAGGAGTGATCATTGTTTTGGAAATGAATTTGGGGCACAGAGACTGGAATTACTTCAAAAGGCTGGGGTGTGATGGAAATTGATGGTTGTGCTGCCAGTGAGGCAATGCTGGTGAATCCCACTGCACCTAAATCCCATTCAGCACCAAAAAAAACCCAGGAAAATTAAACAAACAAACAAACAAACAAACAAAAAACCCCACAAACATCCTGAAGGATATTTTAAGAAGGATTTGAATAAATCTCTCTCACACAGAGATTGGAATTGCTTCAAAAGGCTGGGGTGTGATGGAAGTTGATGGCTGTGCTGCCAGTGAGGCAATGCTGGTAAATTCCACTGCACCTAAATCCCATTCAGCACCAAAAACCCCCAGGAAAATTAAAAAAAAAAACAAAAAAACAAACAAAACCCCCCCCCCCCAAAACCCACCAAAACAAAAAAAAACACAGAAAAAAACCACAAAAAACCCCCACAAATATCCTGAAGGATATTTTAAAGAAGAATTGCAATAAATCAGAGCTCAGCTGGAGCACTCTGTCCTGTTGCTCTCACAAATAACTACGTCAGCATCCCTTCTCCTCTCCAAATCCCAGAGAGTCCCAGGCAGCAAAACCAGCTCCCAGCCTTGGGAATGAACCTCAGGTCATGGGAGAGGCCCCAGTGCAGCCCCAGGGATGGATCCTCCTCTGCAGCTGCAGCTCCTCCAGCCCTGAGGAGCACACACAGGGACACCCTGAGACAGCAGGGAGCCAACAGAAACTGAAACTGGGCAAAGCAGCTTTTCCTCTGCTTCACAAAACCTTCCTGTGGAAATCTACAGCGGGGGAAAGGGCAGGGCCCCAGCTCCAGGACAGACCCCAGATTTTACTGGCAGCCTCTCTTTCCACGTGTCAGAGCCCAGGATCTCAGGGACAGGATTGTGTCCCTTCCTGGGTTTAAGAATGCCAGGTTTGGGCCAGATCTCAGGGACTGAATCGTGTCCCTTCCTGGGTTTAAGAATGCCAGGTTTGGGCCAGATCTCAGGGACTGAATCGTGTCCCTTCCTGGGTTTAAGAATGCCAGGTTTGGGCCAGATCTCAGGGACAGGATCGTGACCCTTCCTGGGTTTAAGAATGCCAGGTTTGGGCCAGATCTCAGGGACAGGATCGTGACCCTTCCTGGGTTTAAGAATGCCAGGTTTGGGCCAGATCTCAGGGACAGGATCGTGACCCTTCCTGGGTTTAAGAATGCCAGGTTTGGGCCAGATCTGCTGTTTGTGTAAATCATGGAAGCCCATGGATGGCTGGAGTCCACAGATGTCTCCAGAGGAATTGCAGATCTGGCTCAGCTGCTGCCCCACACCCATCCCACACCACATTTGGGACTGGATCAGGGTTTTTATGTGCAGCAGCATCTCCCAGCACTTTGCAGATTTTTGGATTCAAAGAGAGGAATTCTCCAGCTTTCAAAGGACTGCCCAGACCCCAGATGATTTGCCAGGCCAAACCCAACACTTGGAGGTCACTTTAAAAGGCAACCTGTGTCCTCCAGGGATTCCTGAGGCTCGATGGAATTCAGCTTTTCCTTTTAAGTCCTCTTTTATCAATTTCACTTCCAGCTCCTTTTATCAATTTCACTTCCAGCTCCTGGCCTGGGGTCTCTCCTATTAAAGGACATTAAACTGGGTCTGCTCACAAGAAGACAGGGCTGGAGAACAGGGAGTTTGCAGCCCAGATGTTGCAAATACCAACATGTGCAAGTCATCCCATCAATCCAACAGGATCTTCCATCAGCTGCTTTTGGCTCACTTATTTAAACAGGGAAAAAAAAAAAATCATGGATTAAATTCAATCAAATTAAACACCACGTCCACTACAAGGATCAAAGTTGCCTCTGGGAAAAACGACCTGCATGTCATTTGCTTACAGGAAATGCTGCCCAGGAAGAATTAAATTAATTTAAGGAAAATATCTGAGCAATTCCTAGATGAGAACATACATCCTCTGCCTCCCACCCACCTCCCCAAATGATTTTTTTCACTGAGAAAAATCCCACAGCTTTAATAACAACCTTCTCTCCTGCAGGGTGGCTCTACGACTACACCCAGACCTACGTCTGCTCCTTCCTCTTTGCTGGAGCCTGTGCTCTCATCTCACCTATTTCCTTCTTCTTCGAGCCTGCAGCTCAAAAATGGAAGCTAAAAAAAGCCAATTTGAACAAGAGCTGAAGTTTTGAGGCTGGGCTTTGATTGCATCTGTGCTGGGAAAGCCACTCCTCATACTGGGAAGTATCCACAGCAGCAACACTGAAAACTGGAATTTTTGGATGTCAGATTCAGTTTGTATCCCTGGATATTTCTCCTGATTAAAGCCATCTGAGAAATGCAGAGTGTGAAGTGTATGAGAAAAATGCAGCCCATGTGTGGATGGGGCTGGGAGTCACAGTGCCTCTGCTCCTGAGCTGGGCTTTTCTGGGTTTTTCATCCTCAGCCCGACAGCTCCGTCCTCCCCAGGGCAGAGCTGACTCACTCACCTCGTGGGATGAGCAGCCAGGGAGCTCCAAGTGCCAGAGCACAGCCAGAGGGTTCAGCTCATTCCGTTCCCACACAAACATTGGCCCCGGGGAGGGATGCAGGGGCAGGCACAGGGAGGTCAGGCTGACAATTCCACGAGGATCAGCTGCTCCAGGAGCCTCTCTCTGAGGGAAGGATGCTGCAGTGGGGCCACTCCACATCCCAGGCACAGTTACTGCCACAGCACAGAGCACCTGGAGGCAAAACCAGCTTTAATTAAAGCCAGGACCACGACACAGTGAGTTCAGATACCAAACCCAGCCCTCCCCAGCTCCCCAGCCATGCAGAGACTCCCAGGGATTCCTTGCACACACAAAGGCAGCTCCAGTGCTGAGCCTGGATTCAACCAGCATCCCACAGATTTAATTTGGATGGATAAGACACAGCACAGCAGCTTGGACTTTCTTTCCAGTAGTGAAGGTGCAATTTTTTGAAATTTGGTATTTGAAATTATTATGTCAACCTGGGCTATTCATTCCAGCCAATGGCATTAGTCTTCTTTTTACCTTTCCCTTTTTTTTAATTATTAAGGAGATTTAATGATCCTATTTTTTTCTTAGCCCTTTTACTCCTCATCCCTTTTTTTAATATTAAGGCAGCCAGAGAGTTGCTTCCCCTACAGAAAGACTCCTTTAAACTGTTGAAATGGGTTATTTCAAGCCCAAAATGAGGTGGTTTATATTTAATAAAAAGCTACAGAATACTGTAACAGTTTCAAGGAGCTCCAACACAGGTAAAAAAGTTCCTCTGTAGATGATGGGCCAAGTCCAGCACTCACACAATTACACAGTGCCAAAGAAACTGTGCTTAAATCAGGGAAAAATAACAGGGAATGGGGCATATCAGTACTGCAAACCAGCTCATTTTCCATATGCTGTTTCACAGCTTCTCCCAGGAATCTGCAGGCAGCCAGTGCTTTGGGAATGGTCCTTTTACACTGTAACCATCACCCCTTTACATCCTTTTACACCCCTGTACATCCCTTTACATCTCTTTACACCCCTGTACATCCCTTTATGTCCCTTTACATCCCTTTACACCAGTTTACACCCCTTTCCATCCCTTTACACCCCTTTCCATCCCTTCACATCCCTTTACACCTCAAGCCTCAGCATCCCCCACTCTGTGACTGGGATGCACCAGGCAATATTTGCATCCAGGACAGGATCCCCAGGGGGACATTTCCAAGCCACCAGGATTTCTGGATAAGATTATTACTTCTCAAGTGTTTAAGGCACTGGGAGTTGAAGGGGATGGACAGGTACCAAACTCAGCCAAGCCCTTCTGCAGCAGGGATGAGCTTTCATTTAAAAAATTCCAGTTTTCAGCTTGTGAGACAATGAAGTTCCTCACTCTCACCAAATCAAACACTGCCAGCAGCTTTGGTTTGCTGCTGTAACAGGAACCATGTGGGAGCCTTGGCTTCAGGTTTTCCAATCCTGCACCTTTAGGATTTTAGCATTTCTTTCTGGAAGGCATTTTAGGATTTTTAGCTTTTTTTCAGCATCTCCCTAAGAGCAACTGTGCTTTTGGCTTTTAACAGAGTGGGACCAAAGCTCTGTGGGGATGGGAAGAGCCACCCCACCAGCTCCTCACCCTGCACCGTTCCAGCACCTTTTCCTATGCCCTGCTCTCTCTCTCTCTCTCTGTAAATGAAGCCTCTGCTCAACACCTTCCTCCTTTCCACACAAGCCCTGTGATATTTTCACCTCTTTTGCCACCAAGAAGCAACTTGGCAGGATGTGGTGTCCACACCTCCCATCCCATCTGCTCCAACAAAGCTCCCCTGCAAACCTCCAGGATCTCAAGGAGAGTCCTGCCCTGTCTGTCCATCAGACCAATGTCACCAATTCCTCACCCTTATTCAGCAAAATGGGAGCTCTTGTCCCCCCTCTCCTTCCTTCTGCAGAGGAGCAAACAGCTCAGCAGCTCCCACTTCCCACATCCCAGCCCATGGATGGGCACCACCAGCCTTTATCTGCCCCCAAATAATCCTGCACAGGCAAAGCACCTTTCTCCAGCCACAATTACCTCTTGTCTATCCAAAACTGTTGAGGAAACCAATGCCCACAATAAGAAACTCCTCCCAGGAGCCCTGCACCATCCTGTCAGTGGGCTGGGAGTGGGGTGAGGAGTCTTCAAGCCTTTGTCTTCCCACTGAGCAGGCCAGGCTAGTGGTCAAACACTTCTCTGCTCACAGCTGGTGCTGGGAAGGCAAGCACAGAACAGATGGTTCAGTTCCCCTGGCAGCTCTGAAAACCAAAGGCATTTATTTATTTACTGCAGATACAACACGTGCATGAGAGAAAGCAGCAGTGGGGATGAAAACATCTGCCCCAGGAAGGTTTTTCCATCCCACTGCAGTCATTGTGGGAATCACTTCTTAAAGCTGGTTTTGCATCGTGCAGGACATGACAGGGTGTGTGCAGAAATGCAAGAGCAGGGGTTGCTGGGGCACAAATGAGGTTAAAAGCTGCAATTTGAGGTGGACTAGAAAATCCTTTTTGTCCCTACTCCCTTCACAGAATCCCAGATTCTTTAAGGCTGGAAAAGCCCTCCTGGATCGTCAAATGCCTGATCCCCACCTTGTTCCCAGCCCAGAGCACTGAGTGCCACATCCAGGCATTCCCTGGGCACCTCCAGGGATGGGCACTCCAAACCTCCCTGGGCAGCCCCTGCCAAGGCCTGAGCACCCTTCCCATGCAGAAATTATTCCTGAAAACCTTTCCCTAACTCAAAGGAAATTCTTCCCTTACTCATTTGCGGCAGAGAAAATCAGCAGTGATGGCTAAAAACAAACCTCAGCATAAAAAATGCTTTGGTGAAGGGTGGTGCCCTCCCAGCCATCCCTCCTGGTCCTGGCAAGGCAGTGGAGAACTGGATCCCTCCTGCCTTCCAACCCTCGTGTACCTCACAGGCAGCATCTCCACACTTGGCATTGGAAAGAAATCACCAACAAGCTCCTGGATCTTTCCAAAAAGATAATTTCAAATTAAAATAAATAACACAATAAATTAAACCCCTTGGAAAACCAATGCCAGCCTCAGCACTGTGCCCTGAGTCACCTGGGGGAACATTTTCCTGCCCAAGCTCATCCTCTGCACGTGGGATAACATGCCATGGCCAGCTGGATCTTGGTGGGAAACCACATTTGGAAGCATTTTAACCAGGATTCGTTGGTTTTAAAACCTTCTAAACATCATGGTGCAGAGAAATCAAACACTAAAAAATTCTCCAAAGATCCAGCGACCTGCAGGGAAGCAGAGCTGGCTGGAAGGAATCTGAGTGACCAAAGGAACCCAAGAACACAGCCTCCACTTTTCACTGTACCCCAACCTGGTGAAACACCTGAGTCCCTCTGGGAAAAAAATGTAACAACTTCATTTAGATAATTAGTTTTCTGAGCACTGACAGACAGAGGACTGATACCCCAAATCCTGATTAATTTTAGCAGCACAGGATTAAGAAAGTAAGAAGAAAATACAGAAGTGGCTACTCCAACAGGACACTGCAGGTAAGGATCCCTCCTGGGTTTGTGCCATGCTTCTCCTCTGTTACCACTGATTTACTCCCAGGTGTAATCCTGAAGGAGGAGCCTGGGCAGCTCCAGGACCTGCTGCCAGTGCCTGCCAGGTTTCTTGGCAGGATTGATTTATGGGGTGGGCACCTGCTGGGTCTTAAACCCGCTTCAAGGGATGTTCCACATGCCAGGATAAAAAGCTGCTAAGACTCAGCCGGGGCCTATCAAAGGGACAGAAGTTGGTGCAATCAGAGATCACATCAGGAAGCACACTGCACCCTCCACACCCACTTTGTATATTTATTATATTTATAAATAATAAATATATTATTGATATATTTATGTTTATACTTTATACAGTCATCGTACACCCCTGAGTGTCCTGGCTACCAGCTGCAGGTTTCCCTTCCTTGTTCTGCACTCTGGGCCATTGAAAGGCAGGATACAGCTGCTGGAACACGGATTTAGGCATTTCAAAATACACAAAATAAACCTCTCCCTGCCCTGCACTCTCCCTGGTCAGGCTCTGCCCTCGATATAAAAACATAATCTACTAAAAACCAAGGCTGTGACTTTCCCAGCGCTCCTCAGATGCCAGGAGCAGATAAAGGCAGGCACTGGGCACAGAGGAAGTTGATCCTGAGGTTTATCACATAATAAGGAACAATCTTTATCTGGCAGTGAAATCCCCTCCAAGGGCTGGCTGGGATTATTTCCGTTGTTTCTCCAATGTGCCCGAGCTCTGGGTTTGCGTGGAGAACTCTCTGGGAATCCCCAGACACCCCCTGAGCTGGCTGAGAGCAGGGGCAGGGGCTCTGGTTTAAGCCAGGGTCAGGGGCAGGAACTCTGGTTTAACCCACGGTGAGAGGCAGGAATTCTGGTTTAAGCCAGGGTGAGGAGCAGGAATTCTGGTTTAAGCCAGGGTGAGGGGCAGGAACTCTGGTTTAAGCCAGGGTCAGGGGCAGCAACTCTGGTTTAATGCAGGGTGAGGAGCAGGAACCCTGGTTTAAGCCAGGGTGAGGAGCAGGAACTCTTGTTTAAGCCATGGTGAAGGGCAGGACCTCCGGTTTAACCCACGGTGAGGGGCAGGAAGTCTGGTTTAAGTCAGGGTGAGGGGCAGAACTCTGGTTTAAGCCAGGGTCAGAGGCAGGAATTTTGGTTTAAGCCAGGGTCAGAGGCAAGAACTCTGGTTTAACCCAGGGGCAGGGGCAGGAACTCCAGTTTAACCCAGGGTCAGAGGCAGGAATTTTGGTTTAAGCCAGGGTCAGAGGCAGGAAGCCTGGTTTAACCCAGAGTCAGGGGCGGGAAGACTGGTTTAACCCAGAGTCAGGGGCAGGAAGCCTGGTTTAACCCAGAGTCAGGGGCAGGAAGCCTGGTTTAACCCAGTCCCTGGGATCTCCCTTCCCCCCTTTCCAGGGGCTGTTTGAACCCAAACCACTCAAAGCTGCTGCTCTGCAGTGCTGCCCTGCTCCCAGCACACTCATTAACCACAGGGGGGAAATCTCCATAATTCCCATTTTAAAGGGGAACAAGAGGCTTTTTCACAGCTGTGGCAGCACAAAAAACACCCCAGACAAGGTGCTTCAGCACCAACACTGCCAACACTCCTGTGTTTACCTCAAGCCACACGAAGAAAGCCAAAAGCAATTTAAAATAGCTGGGTAAGGATGTGACAGCAGCGCCTTCCAGCACAGGAAACGTGGCTGCTCTTCCCTCCCCTGCTGGGCAGATCCTGCGTGGTCTGGGCTGTTTACTCGCCCTCACACTCACTGATAAAAGGAACACTTTTTTTGGTGCTGGTTTCCCCCAGGCCTGGAACGTGTCCTGCAGCTGTGTTTACGATGCAGAGCGTTATTAGGCTGCGATTCACCACAGCCTGAATTAAAAAGTTTCATTTCTGAGGAGCTGAAAGCCTTCATAGGAGGTGGGAGTTGTTTGGAAAATAATAATAAAAATCTTTAAAGATACCATAATGGTTTTCACTGAAGTCCATGGGAATTTATCAGCGACTCTAATAAGCAAAAATTAAAGCAGATGTTGAAAACCCAGAAGTTTTAGCTTTAGCTGAGATTCTCATGGGAAAACTTTCCAGCCTGCAGAAACCACAAAGGGGATGGGAGCTCTTGCTCATGGCCATGAACAATTCCAGAAGTAATTCATGTGTCAAAGTCCCTTTTCCAAAGCAGACTTTGCCTCTGAAGCCACCACCAAGCTTTCCAAAACTTTCCCCTACAGATATCCCTCACGTGGGCAAGATAGAGCCAGGATTGTACTCTGGAAGAAAGAGGCAAAGGGTGTCTTTACAACACCCCAGGGACAAGGAGAACACCAATAAACTGAGCTCCAGCCCCTCAAGCCTTTGGACAAGCTGGGAAGGAGCCACAGCCGCCCTGGCTGACACAAGGGTGGTGACAGGGATGGGGTATCTGGGATTGGGCTCTTGGCATGCAGCTCTGAGTGGAGAAGGAACAGCAAAGGCACTCTCAGACACCTGAGAGCTCAGAACGTGTCCTAGCGCCAGAGGGGAAAGCTGGGCTGGCCCAGGTGAAACACCAGGCCTTAGAATGACAGAGCCCTGGAATGGTTTGGGTTGGAAGGAACCTTAGAACTCATCTTGTTCCTCTCCCTGCCATGGCAGGGACAATTTCCACTATCCCGGGTTGCTGCAAGTCCTGTCCAACCTGGCCTTGGACGCTCCCAGGGCTGGGGCAGCCACAGCTTCTCTGGGCCCTGTGCCAGGGCCTCCCCACCCTCACAAGGAAAGATTTCTTCCAATATCACCTGAATTTCCCCTTTTTCAGTTTAATCCATTCCCCTTTGTCCTGTCAACCCAGTTCCTGATGAAGAGTCTCTCCTGTGTTCTCATTCTTGTCTTCACCCACCCGAGAGGAGTGGCACAAGAAACATCAACATCCCCTTTTCTCACCACGGGCTCCCCACAAGCCTCAATGACAGCAGCAGCTCGGGAGGTTCAGGACCTCATCCTGCCCTGAACCTCAGCCCAGGCTGGCAATGACCAAAGCAATCCCTTGGCCAAGGGGGGCTGCAAACACCTCCATGGGCAAAGGCCATCTCCTCTCCATGGGCAAACAGCTTAACAACCACCCCGGGAGACCTTGCTGACTTCCCTTCACTCAAACCCTTCTACATCCCTCGTGTGCCCTCAGACACACATTTGTGTCCCCAGCCATATATAAAATGTGCAATTGTACAGCCTGGAAGCAGCACATGCATCTGAAAGGAGAGGCTGGCTGGAGGATCCCAGTGCTCGCCTGCACAAAGGGCAGCAAGGCCAGGGAAAGCTGCCAGCTCAGGGCTGGCTCAGGCTGTGTGCATTGCTAAACCTTGACCTGACCTATCACTGGATCTGGGGACAGGAAATACTGAAAGAGCTAAAAATCTCCAGCCCGATCTTCCGATGGCATTGCAGAAGTAGGGATGAAGGTCAAGGCAGGCAGATAAGGAGGTGAAAGAGCTGTGAGCCACAATTAATCTACAGCTCATCCGCTCCTCTGTGGAGCCCACCACGTCCCATCTTCATCCTGAGACAACACAAAGCTCAAACCCAAGAGCCTGGGCACAGGATCTGGGCTGGGAGGTGGCAGCTCATTAATGCACAGCAACAGCAGCATGTGTGACAGCATCCACACCCCAGGTTCCATCGTTTAATTAATGCATCCCTGGAGCAGGACACAAAGGGAGAAAAAAAAACAGGCAACCTTTGTGCCACTGTCCACGTCCTCTGCTCCTACTACAGGCACCTCCACCAGCACGTGGACAAAGAGGATGAACAGCAGGAGGCTCCTGTCAAAGCCATCACAGCACGTGCAGCTGAGTCGGTCCCTCAAAGCTTACTCTGCCTTAGGAGTTCACCTCACCCAGTTCTCAAGGCAGCTCTAATTACACTCAGGCACAGGGCTCCGAGCCAAGAACCGCAGGAAACACAACGGGAATCACAAAGCCATCAGCCCAAGAGCCTTTCCAGTGCTCTGCCTGTTTGACCAAACCCTGTTCAGTCTTTGCCCCAGAGCTCGGGACACGAGGTGGGAGCATACCCTCCAAGAGCACTTGCCATTTCACAGGAAACCAGTAGCATGAGGCCAACACAAGCTTGTTATTGGCCAAGAGCAGAATCTGGGCCATCTGATGTTTTAAACTTATTAATTCAGCTGCAGCTGGTAAAAGCACAGTTCTAAAAAAAATGTGTGAATTCAAATAACCTGCTCCCATCTAATCCGCTCGCATTGCTCTCTGCTGCAGTGCAGTTAATTAAATGGTTCTCTTTATAAATCCACTTTCCCAGAAGTCTCATTAGCCAAATTAATATGATGCATATAGAGCACTTAACCCTTCCAAGAGACTGGTTTTAACAACAGCCTGGCTCTACCTGGCCACTGGAGGATCCCTCTAAGCCCTTCAGAAGGCAGAGGGGCAGACCCAGCACCCAAAAAACAACTCGCTATGGCAAAGTGACTGCAGGAGAACCATCCCACATCACATCCCACCACAGCTCCGAGCCTCTGGAATAAATGCATGATGTGAAGGAGACAGGGAACCATCTCCCAGTAAAACAGACCGTGAAATCTGACTCAGAGAGGCAGAACTCTTCTGGAACAGCCACTGACACTTCGAAGCACACCCAAAAAGTGGGACAGTGCCCAAGGCCTGACACAAACACCTGGATACCTGAGCAGGTGACCAGCTTGCCAAAAAGATCCCCTTTTTTGGGGTACACTGACAGATCACCCATCTCCTGTCAGCATCAACCCCCCCAGCTCAGGCAAAGGGGCTGAAACATATCTCCCATTACTGCTACCGGCCCCAGACCTATTGTACAGCACTTCAAAGGAGATTCGGAAGTTGAATCTCAACAACACAAGAAATACATTGCAAAAACTAGGAATTTTAACTACAAACACCAACTTCTAGAAGAAAAGGCACCTCCTGAGTCTCATCTCTCCAATTCCCTTCCCTCATAACCAGCAATAGCTACAATTGCTCCTATTTACAACAAAAATTATTACACCAACATCCCACAAACACAGACAATTTGCCAAATCATTGGCTTGGCTTTCCTTATCAGCACACACAAATTATAAACACTATTCTGGGTTAAAGCACTGTTAATTCAAGCAGTTCATGAAGTCAAAATAACAGCTCCAGCTTGCCAAGCTGAGAACACGTAGCTTTATGTGCACAGCCCTGTTTCTTAATGGGACTCCCCAAAAAACAGGGAAGCACATCCAAGAGTTGGCTCCTTCACTCCCGTTCCCAAGAGGGTAATGGGAGCAGCACGGTGACTGAAGAAAACACAATTAGTAAGCATTAATAAACTGGAGAATCAAGACAACAAAAGGTGAACAATCTTCTTTCACATTACAACTCAGTTCAACCTCTTCCAGCCCCTTACCTGTTTTAGGGATTTACACAGCGCTTTGCCCCGGGAACAGACACCTTGCAGAGCACAACCACAGCATCCGTCGGCTGAGAGGCATCTGCAGCCTAGCAAAGATCCTGCCTGGCTGCAAGGGGTTATCCATGGAAGTTAAAGTATGTCAAGGCAAACAGGGCAAGCTGCCGTTCAAGGTGTCTTCATGGCATGTCACAAGAATTCTACCACGAGCACAGCACGGGAGCTCCTGAAGCCGATGACGCAGCAGTGGCGGCTTCCTCTCGACGGCTGCGGTCCTCAGGCGCACCCCGAAGTCTCCTGCAGCAAACACGGAGTTGTGCTCCTGCACGGGAACAGCTTTCCAAAGCTCAGGAGCCCCCGGGACAGGAGAACTACAGCACAGAACGTTTTCGGGCCGCCTCCGGCTGTTCCTCTCCCCAGCTGTACTACACCGGGAGCGACTGCACGGAGCGCGCGGCGGGGCCGGGACGCGAGCAGGGCACATGCACATCCGAGGCGTGTGGAACCACTGGCTTCAAAACCGGTCAAAATAAGGCACTGAGACACCACACAAAGGTTTAAATTACCGCCTCCAGCTCTCAGGAACTCTTCATCCATTCAGCACTAAACCCACAACTGCTGAAAAGCCCCTGGAGATGGAGGAGCGCCTTGCGTACGGCAGGAAAGGCTTTATTAACAGCATTTAAACACTTTTAAGGACTCATTTCTCTTTTTCTTTTGGCAATTTTGGTGCAAAGGTTTTACGTGCAAGATTCAAAGCAATTTCAAAACTTTTTTTCTTCAAAATTAAAAAAAAAAACCAAGAATCAAAACTAAAGGCAAACATGTTGGGTGAACAAAATAAATCAGAAACTTAAAATTCAGGAACTCCAGCTCTTCCAACCAGCGAAGCCCCAGACTTGGCCACCGTTCCGAGGCAAAGGGTGGTGCTTCCCTGCTTCTTGCGTGCCAGCAGCAGCACCGCTGCCCCGTCCCGCTGAGGAGAAACGCAGCAAGTGACCCCTTTTTCACTGCAAACACGGGGGCCACAGCAAGGCCATCAGATACAATTCTTCTGACTGGTACCACAGGTCGATCAACGCAAAAGTGTCGGTGCTCTCCCTGCTTCACCCACAACTATCAGCTCAATTGGGCAGCAGCAGCAGGAACCCCTCCGCTGCCAACACAGGGGCCAAACGTTTGTCGTCAATTCACTTCCAGGCAGAAAAACCATTTTCCTCAAAAGAAACAATTTATTTAGAATGAAACAAAATCAGCTCAACTGTGAGCGCATGTTTGAGTGACAGCTACTTTTAAGCTGTGTGAGCCATAAAAAGGGTATTCCTTTACTTTTCCAGCAATCTTGTGTACACAGCACAAAGCAAAGAGGTCATTTTTTTTCCACTTAAAACACGGGCATTGGCATCACAATAGCAGATACACAACTTTTTTTTTTTTTTTAAAGCTGCCATTTTAGTAAAATGCACAAATACTAAACAGATAAGCTCTCTTCCACCAGGAGGCCCATGTAAATTCCACATAAGCCACAGCTTCTCTTCCCAAAGGTCCATTAGAGCTTGGTATCCCATGTGGTTGTCTTCTGCAGTCCACCAGATTTGCTTGCAGGAGGAAAAAAAACGTTATTTCAATACAAATGTGTACACCAGATTTGGGTTTTTCCCCTCCCTACATTATACAGATGAACATAAAGAGCTACGAGGCCTTTCTGAATATTCTACTTGGACTTCAAAAAGCACCAATACCACCCATGGGCATGAAACCTCGGAATGAAGTTGCCTTCTAGGGACAGATGCAAAACAAGTAGTGCAGGGCTTCTTTTTGGACAAGGATTAAACTACGCTTACAGTACCAATGGTTACTCAATTTGCAGTAACATTTGTTGGGGCACATCGAAATCATTCACCAGGAGAAAAACCAACCTAATTCTTGCTAATTCGGTTGACTTTCCTCACTGGGTATTTCCTGAAGGCAACTTTTATCAACAAAACCATGAAATGTAGTGTTACACAGCTCTTCTGCTCTCATTTTCCTGCATGGTTCTAACAGCAGACAATGCCAATATTAAAAGGTCAAATCAAAGACACACCCAATATAATTTAAAATTGTTACTATTCAAGTCATATCTCCTAGCCATCGTTTTCACACAATCGGAACTGCAGGAAGATGAATATTCAATGAACCATTCTCTGTACCACCCGGTCTGCTTTAAGTCTGATACAAAAATCACCTCATCGTTCAGTCTATCAATCATTGGAATATCTGTCCTTCAGTGCTATGAAGAAATAAACAGGAGGACAAAGGGGAAAGAACCCCAAAAGCTCTAGAGCCACATGGCAACCATTTCTTGCCCTCTGGGCACACTGCACTCCCCAGGAGCGCTGCCCTCAACACTGTTTTGCTTAGAGCCAGGAACTATCATTTTCCAAGCCATTTTTCCCTGAGTCCTCAAAGTTTTTGAACTTGTCTTCACAATTTTGATTCATTCACTCCTCCTTCCCATTAACACCTCAGGCCTTTCACCTCAGTTACTATCAACCAGAGGGTTCCCAAACCCACACGAAACCCACAATAAATTGAAACTCGTTCTTCATAAAACCTGGCTCTCCATAGAGGCCAAGAAAGTTGTCACCAAAATATACCATCTTTAACATCCTTGTAGGAAACAAAAGAGAGAGAGGGCAAGGTTTGTCTGCCTGGCAATAATGCCCTTTTCTCTCTGCGAGGCTGACAAGGATGTGTTGGTATTTATGCCCCTAAAACCTCTGGATTGAGGATAACCTCGGTGTTCTCATGGCAAACAAAGCCACTGGCCGGAGGCCAAGGAAGTTGCGCAAAGTTTCCAATTGAAAGAAATAAACAACAAACCAAAATCTCAAACAAAACTACGAGTCATTTGAGGTTCTTTCCCCAAAGCATAAAGCACAAGGATGAAATGATTGAGGAAAAGGACATCCTTTTTCCAGGCTAATTCAACACACTAATGAAATAGAAGAACATCAGCTGCACACAAGTTCGGGAGGGAATACTGAGCTCTCGCCAGAGCAACATAATGCCAGACACAAGGAGAGAGCCAACAACTGCTACATCTGGTTTGCTCTACACAGTGGTATCACCCACAGGCTTCTAAACCTTCAGCCCTGGCTAAGCCGACTTCAGTGGGCAGTTACTCCAATGGGGAACACCTCAGACCAAGGAGGAAAGCACGGCCCGCCCAGCTGCACCGGCCGGGACGGCAGCACGGGAATTCAGTGCTGGCAAAAAAATGCTTTCCAAGATTTACCACAAGAACCCTCAAAGGGTGTTAAAATCCTTGCTTACAAAACAGAGCAGCAACCACAAATAAACCAGATTCAAAGAAGCAGGTGCTCCATTAAATAAGGAACCAGAAAACCTGGAGTCAAACACAGCCTCGCCTGTTCCTTCTCGCCCTCCAGCACAGCGCGATTTAACCGCCAGTGGCAGGTGGAACCTGGTGGAACGTGATTTTCCCAGGAAAAATGGAAGTGCACCTAATATGCTCCTCCCAAAAGGCTTCCCAAACCAAGCTGGCTTTGACAAGCTATGATGACGCCAAGTTTTACGGGTTTTTAAGCAGGTGCCTGCTGCGGATCAGTGGAACAAATGCTGCTCTCAGTGTCCAACACAAACTTTAGTGCTTTTTTCCCCAGTTTTGGGCAGATTTTAATTCCCAGCTGTTCAAGTCTCTTTCCTAGAAAACTCTTGCAAGTGATGTCTGTCAGATGACAGAAATCTCCCAGAAAACTCCCTCTGAATGCAAGCAGCACTTGCAGCATTGATCACCTGCTGACACACAAGAGGCACCTGCTCCAATTAAAACATTCTTTGCAGTAAGTGGTAAACACGCTGTATCTTCTTAAACACAGTGATTTGCATTTCCGGGGTCATTCCCAAAAATTCTCGTTGTTAATAGTAAGCTGAACAGCTGAATTCTGCCATCTCTTACATTCACATTGAAGGACAACCCAGAAATCCTGGATTTTACTCTCAAATTTAAGAGCATTAAATGAGGCTTTTACCTTTTCATTTAGAAAGAAAAGTAGCTATAAAAAACAAAATCTGTGTTTAAGAGATGCTGCCACATTGGAATTCTCAGTTCACCACGATGTTTGAGATACTGGGTCCACTCATTCTGAGCAGAAAAAGGAATCAAAGCCCTCTCAAACCACAGCCCTCTCTGACAAGTGGTGCAGTAACAAAAATTCCTATTTTTGTGACAGAAACTCAAGCAAGTTCAGTTACACCCATAAAATACATTCAAAACATTTCCTCCTTCATCTCCTATTTGCATCCTATTCCACATTTTGAATTTGATTTTTGCCATGCAAGTTGTAACAGAAATCAATTATCCAAGGAATCCTGTATCAATTATCCAAGGAATCTACTGGAGCGTGGACCAAGCGAGGCAGCGTCGCTTCTCCGTTGCCCAAATCCCTGAAAACATGGCTAAGTGCAAGATTACATTCTGGGTTTAAGTGCAAGATTACAATTTTAGGGCCTGTAAAGAGATACAGTGAAATTTACACTTCAGTTTAGATGCTGCTGCAACATCCTTTCAGTTGTTAAACAGAGTATCATGGAATTAGATCACGTCAGGGATTGAGATCCCTTCTTCCCTCCTAAATGGCTGAATTACCAAACATGGCTGAGACAGCTGGAGAAAAGTGCCCAATGATTGGGGAAAAATAACAAAAAATTAACTGTATTCTTTGGGAAAAAAACAACCTGCAAACTGTTTCATCCTTGAATCACAAGAACAAGAGCTCAAACCTCAGCATCTCGGAGTATTTTTAATATTTCTCTAAGATGCTAAAACCACTTTACTCCAGGTGCCCATGATAAACCTCATGTAATGCCCGCTGCACACTGTACCTGAAAAGTCCCTAGCAGACAGCAGTTCCTTGCTATTAACAAAGAGGTAAAATGTTAATGAGAACTTTTATGTAATTAAATTATCACAGAATGAAAAGCATCTCTGGAGAGAAGCACTTACTTGCTCAGTTTGCATTGTGGAACCAGACCCCACTGAACCTGCAACTCTTGGAAAACAAAACAAAACAAAAAAAGGCAGTAAAACCAAAACCCCACAATATTAACTCAAGTTCTCCTTAAAGCACCTCCTTGTTTCTTGCACACCAGAGTGAGCACAAGACATTCCTGGTTTGCAACAAAGTCCTCAGCTCTCCACCAAACCTAGTCACTGCTACAAACCCAAAGTGCACATATGGGATACACCGGGAAATCAGGGAAATACACCTGTTAAAAAGCCCAGTTTCAGTGCATGCACCTGGGGGGCTGGATGAAAAAGGAATCCCTTTCCAAAAAGGAATTCAGTGTTCTGCTGTGTACCCGAGAGCAGCTGCTGCTCACCTGAAAAACGTCGACCTTGAGCCACGTGACTCAACGGGGAAACCATTGTGGCTCCCGAGGGAAGGGATCCGCAGGCCAAAGGGCCGCTGGCCTGAGGCCCACACGGAATTTCAAGGACTCAAAAGAGGAGGTGACACCAGTCTGTTATTAAAGTATGGTTTTCCATTTCCACTGAGTGCTTTAAATCTGGTCTGTTCGGTTTGGAGCTCTCTCGAGGATGAGCTCTTGGGACTTGCTTTAAAATACATGAAATGAAAAAAGGACATGAATCTAAATTAAGAAGACAAGAGTTTTTCTTTCCCCCCCTCCCCCCCACCCTCAGTTTTTATTATTTTTCTATTTTCTGTAAATCGAAGCAGGCTGAGCCTCCCTGCTGTCCCCACTGACAGGGAATTCTCAAAATATCCTATTCACGCTACTCCTAACCAACCTCTCTGGTTTCTATCTTTATAGAAAAACGTAGTAACAGAAAATCGGCCCGGGAAAGTCACCTACAAACAAAGATCTATTTAAAATAACGACAGGGCTGGCTAAGGCTGTATCCCATAGCACCTGGCACACGCTGAAGGGGCTGCATGGAGGAGTAGGCAGGGTTGGGAACAGAACATGAGGGCCTTAGGATGCCCCACGGACAATGATCATGACCAGATAGTCGTCCTCTGATTTGGCCAACGCCTTGGCCGTGGAGTCCAGGAACTGCTGGGAGAAGTCGCAGGGCGGAAAGGCGTGCAGGACCCCGCTGTTCTCCTTGTCTTTGTTCCCCCCAACAGGGAGGCTGATCACCCCGGCAGCCTGCTTTTGCTTTAGGTAGGACACCAGATTCCTGAGCGGCCTCTGTGTGGAGGTGGTGGCGGCCTCGGCAGCTCCGGCTGCGGAGCGGTTGTCTGAGGCGCCGGGCACGGCCAGAAGGATGGCGTATCCGTTGGGACCCGCCACCTTGATGCGCCGGTTGACCTCGTCCAACTTGGGCTGGTCCAGACGAAGACGCTGGGTGATCTTGAGCTGAGCCACTTTCCCTCCAGTCGCTCCCTCCACGAGGAGGCTGCTGGCGACTCCGAGGTCCCCCTGGAGCAGGTGCATGTTGGACGGGAAGTTGCTGTTCTTCAGCAGGAGCATCCCCTGCCAAGCCAGGCACAGCTTGGGCGCCGCCCCGGCCTGCGCCGCTCCATCCTGCTGCTGTTTCTGGGGAGGGGGTTTGAGCCGGGAGCCTCCGCCACCTCCCTCTGCCGCCCGCTCGTCCTTTTTGGACGGACTTTTGCACTCCTGGGCGGCGGCGGCGGCGCGATGCTTGCGCTCCCGCTCTGCGGAATTCTTGCGGTCGCGCTTTTCGTTCTGCCCCCGCTCCAGGCTGCCCCGGCGCGACTCCCGGATGGGGGAAGGTCGCTCCAAGAGCAGCAAGCGGGACGAGCGCTCAGGGTCACTACTGTAACGCTCCCGGCCTCCGAGGAGCTCGGGGCTGCGGTCCGGGGGAGAGGTTGTGGCCAAGCAGTGGCGCTTTCGGGAGGAAGAGGAGCGCTCGCTGTCAGGGGAACGGTCCAAGTGCCGGCCTCCATCCTCCGCCAGTCTCCGTTTCCTAGGCTGATCCCTACTGCTACTGCCCAGCTCCCTCTCCCCGCGGTCCCGCTCCAAGGACCACCCATCCCGGCGGCGCTCCAGGCTTTCCAGTGGGTCATAGGCAGCTGCCCGATTACTCCGGTCCCGCACAGGGGGCGGTGGGGGCACCCACTCTGTCTCAGGATAAAGGTCTCTGTCACGGTCTCTATAGAGCAACGGTGGCGTCCTGTCCCGGGCCCCCCGGAGAGGGTCGGGGGGGGCTCCCCGGTGAGCCCCAAAAGCAGCCGCCTCCGCCACAAGCTCGTAATGAGCCGGGGGTGGCAAGGGCAGGGGCTGCAGGTAGGGCTGCTGGTACCGATGCTCGGTGTCGGCAAAGTCTACGCGGAGCCGGCGATCCGGCCCCCCCAGGGGGAACCCCCGCATGTGGGTGCAGGCTGCCTGCGCCGCGTCCAGGCTCTCGTACTGGATATAGGCCCAGGAATCCCCTTTGCGGTAATCGATCGTGCGGATGGTGCCAAACCGATCAAACTCCCTGGCCAGGGCGGCCAGGGGCACCCAGGGCCCCAGGCCGCCCACCCAGAGCCGGGTGGTCGGGGTGGCTTTTCCGTACCCAATCTTGATGGGGTTGCGCAGCAGCACCTTCCCCGACATGGCCAACTTGGCCCGGTGCGCCATGTCCAGATTCTCAAACTTAAGAAACCCATAGGTGCTGGTCTGCCCACGCCCCGGCCTCTTGATGTCCACCTCAGTGATGACCCCAAAACGGTCAAACGCTCGCCGCAAGTCCGACTCGCTCACGGTGATGTCCAGGTTGCCCAGGAACAGCGTGCGGTTGGCTCTCTGGTCATCCTCAGGGCTGATCTCCTCCTCAGCAGCCGCTCCGGCTCCTCCTCCTCCTCCTCGGAATCCCCCGGCCGCCGCCACACCGGCCACGCGCTCCAGCCCATAGGCCGGCCGCACCCGCGCCTCGTAGAAGCCGCCGTAGTCCCGCTCCCTCTCCAGCTCCCTCGGCAGCGGTGGCGGCGGCGGGAGCCGGCCCAGGGCGAGCTGCTGCAGCCGGTAGTCCCGGTATCCCAAAGCTCCGCCGCTGCCTGCGGGAGACAGCGCCCGTTGCGCGGCCCCGGCCGGCGGGTGCCGCACGGCGGCCGCCACCGCCCCGACCGCCGCCGTGCCGTAGGGAGACTCCTTGTCCAGCAGCGCCGGGGAGCGGCTGCTGCGCCGGCGGCCGCTGCCTCCGCCGACATAGACGGCCTCGATCTTGAGCGGGCGATCGTAGAGCACGAGGCGGCCGCGGGCGTGCTTGGCGGCGCGCGCGTCCTCGGGCCGGCGGAAGTTGACGAAGGCCACGCGCTCGTCGGCGGCGCCGGCGCCGGGCGGGAGCCGGCTGATCTTGACGCTCACGTCGCCGAAGCGCTTGAACTCGTGGAAAAGCCCGTCCTCCACAGCCTCGTCGCTCAGCGCCGAGCCCAGCTCGCTGATCTTCAGCGTCTTGTACTCGCCGCCGCCCGGCTCCGACGAAGAGGAGGAGGAGGAGGCGGCGGCGACCGCTCGCGATTCACCGCCGCGGCTGCTGCTGCTTCGCGACGCCTCCGCGGTTTTACCGCTGTAGCCGTGCCGGCCCCCGCCGCCCGCGGCCGCCGCCGCCT
>VWZV01007939.1:0-32463 GCA_013397155.1 Irena cyanogastra
AGAAGCTCTCACCGTCGTGCCGTAACACAGCCCCGGCAGACCCCCGTAAAAGCCCTCTCCTCCGGCAGCTCCGTGCACAAGCAAGCAGAGGCAAAGCCTCCCCCTAAAACAGCCGCCGGCAGGAGCCGCCCCCTCCTCATCCTCACAGCTCACACCTGGGGCTGCTCTGAGCCCCCANGAGAGGAGGGATGGCAGGGGAGGAGAAAGGCTAGGGACTGAGGTCGGAGTGCGGAGGAAAGCCGCAGGGGAAGGGAAAGGCCAGCCTGCAAAAAAAGCCTTCACACAGCAAGAGTGAGAAACAGTCCTATTTACGCCATCCTTGTTTTTGGTGATGACATAAATATGAAAGAAAAACCACATGAAATACAAGGCATAGCTAGGATGTAACAGGTCTTCCTTTTGGCAGTGGAGGATAACAAATGTCTCTGCCAGCACTAACAGGCAGCCCAGGTTCAATCCATCCTTAGCCCGAGCCCTCCTCACCTCCCATTTCCCACCGCTGTGCTCAGGGCTTTGTAGCTCTTGCTCTTTCCTCCTGCAGCAGCACGGCACCAGAACCCAGCGAGGTTCTGGCTGGCACTCACGGTCCTACGAAGCTTATCTTACCAGGAACTCTTTTGCTTTTCACTGCACAAGCCATGACAACATTTGCTCACAAAAATAAATCTTTTCCACAATGAACTGCAGGTGCAAGGGAACAAGTGCTGCACAGCAACAGTTTTCAGCCTAAGGACAAATAAATACTTTCTGAGGTTTGGATCCTGTTTCAGTGCACCAGAACCAAATCAATCTGCTTCGGCTCTGAAAACATCAGCAAGACCAAACCGGCTGCCAGCACAGAACACCTCTCTGTTTTTACCCACCCTGCTTTTTCATGTCCTATGCTACCATGCTACAGAATTCTGGGAACAAGATTCATCCCTCAGAACCATCACACCGATATTCTTGAACATTTCAACTTCGATGTGAATATTGTAGGAACTCCTGAATGCCATTCCCTAGTACAGCAATAAGACAAAGTCCTCATCCACCTTGGATCTTCAAAAAAATAGAGTACAAGGTTTAAGCAAGCCTCATGGTTTCAGGGGCATCACGTGCCCAAAAAGCCCAACTCTGCATCCACATGAAATGGACATCACAAACAGATCTGTTTGTGAACATCACAAACAGAATGAACAACAGATGCATGGGACACTGTCAGCTTGGACCTGAAATTAATTCAGCAATGGAAAAATGTGGGCCTGAAGGTCTCAGGAGAGTGCAAAATATATCGAGCACTGTTTCTAGAAGGCATCCATGTCGTTACTTAAAGGTCTGGCTCAATTAAGGAGCAATACCAGTAGAGTCTACAGATAAAAAGCCTGTGTTTTTTTTCTTTAAAGAAACTCAACTGTCTAAAGTATGGTTCAGTAATTCAGGTGAGTTCAGCCTGCCACTTTCTGTTGAAAAAAGATCTAGTAAGTCTACACTCCAAGATACAAAGAGCAGTTAAATATATTAAGGGGGTGGGACACACTTATTATTCTCCCACTGAATGTCGGCCACAGGAGAAGCTTCTCTCTGCCCCAGGAGCTGCAAGGAACTTGGGTAGGTGAATGACATCGGAGAATTGCTGTAGAATTCAAAGGCAGAAAGAGAGCTACCATTAAAAGGCAGAAGAATGGACAAGGTTTCAGAAAACATCTCTGTGGTTTAAATAATAATTTCCAATTGCCCAGTGAGAAGAACAGGAACATGCAGGAATTAGGCCGCACAGTCCAGAGAAGCAAGAGCTCAGCACACATCCAGAGAGGCAATTCCAGCATCTAAAATAAAAACAGGAGAAAGAGTTGATTTATTTTGTTTTCATATTACTTTTAAGTTCTTAAAACCAAACTAACCTTTGCTCTTGATTTTGGCTCACTGACACACACAAGAAGCCAATGGTCACACAGGCCTTGCTTGCAAAATTCCTGATCCAAACTGTCGCCTTTCCTGCCCAGGGCTGAGGAAAATCTGACAGAGGAATAATAAAGAACCTTTGCTGAGAGCAGTCATCACCCCTGTCCTGTCACCCAGTGGGGTGGGGCGCTGGCTCGAGGGACTGCAGTACTGCTCTGTACACACAGCGCCAGCACTGTTACAGAGCTCAGCCCGGGGCTGTGACGCGCTCCAGGGGCAGGCAGAGAACAGAGGCAAAAGTCGCCAGAGAGCCCTCTCTATTCCTTTCAGCCCCAGCAGCTGTTCTTATAGTTTCAGGCACTTGATTGTTTCATTCTGATATAAAAACATTATGGCATTATTTCAAAACCTACACATCTCTTGTCCGAGTTTCTTATACTCCTGTATATAATATAGTGGATAAAGAGGGCTTATTTTAAAATGAATTTATAAATAAATTCAAATTGTCAATATATATAAAAAACTTGACAGGTTTCAGTATGCTACACTCACTCCTCTCTGTGAATCTTCTGGCAGCTTTGGGTCCTTCTGGGGGAGGGTAGCCACCATGACCCCCCTCACCATTCCCCACTAACTCGCTCCTCCACTGCAGCATGGCTCTCCCAGGGACACTGGTGCCCCAAATGAGATCTGAGCCCCAGAGCCTCCACCCCATCCCCCACCCTTTTTTCCTCTCCCCCAAAGAAGGCAATAAAAAGGACTCCCTGGACAGCAGCGTACTGCTTTATAAAGACATTTCCATATGTACACTCCCCCAGAAAGGGACTCTGATGCAACAAGGAAGGAGGGCAGCCCCCAGAAGGGCTGAAGTTCCTCCCAGCTCTGCTGTCACAGGCTGCCGGCCGCCCCACAGCACGGGGGCAGCGTAGCCTGGGACGCTGCCACGGCTCCTGCTCAGGCTCCGATCCGTTCCTGCACTGGGGCTGCTGGTGGCAGCAGTTGGCTCATCCCTTCCCTTCGATGCTGCTTGCCGCTGCCCCCCGGGACGCTGCAGCATAGGTATCCCAAACTGCGCTCACGGACCATCCAGCTGTGGGATGGGAGCACCAGGGACAGATGACGAGAGGCAGAAAGAGAAAGTGGGAGCAGAGAGAACACAGGAAAAAAAGGAAGAATGGAGTGCAGGATGAATTTGAAAAAAAACTCAAACAAAAACAACCAAAAAACTGGGATGGGAAAAAAAACCCCGACTCTCTGAATTAGATTGGATGGGCCAAAGGGATATCTTCCTTGTTTCAGAGTTTCACAGTCAGGAAGCTGCCTTTCCTTGCTATGACATGTAATACCAGCAAGGAAACTGTGGAAAAATTAGGAAACTACAGCATTTACCAGAAGCATTTCTAATACATTTAGGAAACACTTTCAGAAGATCACAGAGAGCATGTAACCAAAAATGATAATCTGCACAAGGCTTGAACTGACCACCTCAGAGATGGATCATGTACTCAGTGATTGTAAAGCCCACTTCAAAAACCTGAGTTCTCACATTATTACTATTTTACCACCTATGAAAATAGAGTGCAGCAGTCTTGATCTCGGAGCGTAAGTCTGGAGTAATAGTAAATCACAGAATCGTAGAGTGGTTTAAGTTGGAAGGGACCTGCTATGACAGTGACATCTTTCACTAGATCACGTTGCTAATGGTCCATTCATCAGACCCGTATCTCTCCAATGTGGCCATAACAATGCTGGGAGGCCCATACCAGTGGATTTAGAGAAGTCCAGGTAGATGACATCCATAGCTTTTCCACTGGTCACTAACGCAGCTACTCCACCATAGAATGCTTCTAGATCAGTCATGCACCATTTGCTGTTGATGAAGTCATGTTGGTTGTCTTTAATTGCCTCTCTGTCTCCCAAATGTTTTAACTTGTCTTCCAGGGGGATCTGCTCCATGTTCTTAGCAGGCACGAAGGTGAGGCTGACTGGAGAGCAGTTTCCATGGTCCTTGTTTTTACTCTTTTTAAAAATGTGTATAATGTTTCCCTTTTTTCAGTCACTGGGGATTTTGCCTGACTGCCATGACTTTTCAAGTATCATTGAGAATGGCCTGGCAACTACATCAGCCAATTCCCTCAGGACCATGAAATGCTACTGACTGCGTCCCACAGACTTGTGTATGTTCAGGTTCCTCATGTGGTTCCAAACCTGATCTTCATTTTCGATGGCTACTATTATGTATTTCCCCAGTCCCTGTCTTGAGGTGCAGGGGCTTGAGAGATGTAGGAAGAGAGATCACCATGGAAAACTGAGATGAAAAAACTGCTGAGTATGTCAGCCTTCTCCATGACAGATGCCTCTAGTTTTCCCGTCTTCCTTATCAGGAGAGCATGGAGAGTGTGATGCGCACATTTTCTTTCCTTTTCTGTTCAACAGACTTTGTCTTGGCTCTCCTGACCTCATCTCTGCTCCAGGCAGCATCCCTACAATGAAAAAAAAGTATACACTGAAGACAAGTGTGAGGCCACAAGTAATCTGGAATTCAGCCATCCATGGGTTCTAGATTTACTGCCTATTTAAGTGGACATATTCCAGATTTTAGCATATTTCACATTCACAGAGGCATGTTGCAAGAATGGCATGCATATTCAAGAAAGGTCTAATACAATTGCATGGTTACAGTGCTAACGTTCACAGTAAGAAGTAATGCCAAAGCCAGATGACAATGTAGGACATAAATCTGAAATTTGATATTAAAGAGATATCTTCCAGTTGTAAACTGAAGTATAGTATTCTTGCTAATAAGGGATTATACAGACCTGCAGTTGCACAGGGTCTTCTATAGTACACAAAGAAATTAGATAACTACAAAATGCCAGATTTGGAATATAGAAGTAGAAATGTGCATTTAAAACTTCAAAAACTTCGAAAAAATGCCCATGATGTACCAGGCACCTAATGTATTCTTACCTTTACTGGCTAATAAATCTTTTGTGTGCACAGGCTTCTTCGCCTTCTTTACTTGGCAGCTGACAGATGCTGTATAAGGAAGCAAAGAAAACAAGAAAAACCTTTACTGGCTAATAAATCTTTTGTGTGCACAGGCTTCTTCGCCTTCTTTACTTGGCAGCTGACAGATGCTGTATAAGGAAGCAAAGAAAACAAGAAAATCAAAATTAAATTAGCAAGACCTGTCTTATGGCTTTTGAAACGTACATTTCCAAATACATGTAGTTCTGTCATCAGTCGTATTCTGGAGAGGCTAATAACACATGCCACACATTAAAACAGTGATGAAATTGTAAACCTAAGCCTTGTAACTGTATAAAGCCAACATGAAATTAGAAGCCCCGTGTTACAGGTTTCCCACGCTCTTCATTTCATTCAAAAGCTGGAAGCTTTTGGAGTGCCAGTTATAACATGAGCTGTATCAGCTGACTTTCTGGTATAACCTCCCAAGCACTGCATCAACTTAAAAAGTATGAATGAATGAGCCATGTGTGAAGGATTACCTGTATAATGCATCTTACTCAGGCACATGCAGATAGACCACTGAAGGGTTAAAAAGGATGGTGTTCTGAAACTCTCTGGCTCCCCAACCTTCTTTCCTTAACCCCTTCCTCAGAGTCTGGATGAGATCAAGCAGTTGTGTGGTTGTGTTGATCACGACCATTCATCCTGCAGAGGCAGATGCTGGAGGGCAAGAACAAAGGCAGTAACTAAAAGTTCCTAGTGAACCCCATTCAGCCCTTCAGCACTTACACATTCCAAATCCACTTTTGCTGGCTCAGGACCCGAGTCAGGGGAAGGCACATAACAATCCGTGTTCATTCAAAGGTGTAGTCCTTCTATCTATGCTCATTATTAATTCAGCTGCTACTGTTAGTATTAGAGGTCTATAATTTTACAACAGAACAATTACAGAATAATTCACCACAGCCACTAAAAACGTTATTATGTGGCACAGAATATAAGTGAAAAAAATCCAGCGATGCACAGCTTTCCTAACAGTGTCTTTTCTAACACCTGGTGTCAAGGCCAAAGTAAGTGACCAGGTCAAACTACAGCTCCCTCCTTTGATTTTCAGAGAAGGAATTTTTGAGGGGCTTGCTGTGAGCTGGAGGAAATGTCAGCCTAAATATCCACCTTCTCAAACTGATGGTGCAGGGATTGTCCTTCTCAGCGAATCCACAACTAAGTCCACAAGTTTTCACCCTTGGAGGTGGAAAGCTGAAAAATGTGAAGCTGTCATTCATATGTTCCACTGCCCCCCATCCCACTCACATGATACTGGACTCATACCTTCCATTTCTAGGATATGTTCTAAGGCATATTTCTTTTTCCCTGGCTTCAAATCTGTTACTTGGCCTCAGTGTCACCATATATATGGAGTCTCATTTACCCCATTTTTGTTTCTTGCTTCTTTTAATGCTCCTTCCACCAGAGGCTAAACTTTTTTCTTAGCTTATAATGTCTTTCCCATTGCCACTGATCACCTGAAGGATCCTTAGAGTGTCATGCCCATGTGGGGTAGGGGCAGTCCAAACAAAACGTGCCACAGATGTAAACTGGTGCATGAGCTATTGCTACTATTCATATTACTTTTAAATGGCAAAGGAAGTTGTACTTATTGCTACATCACATTACTATTCATAAAGCTGCTAACATCAGTGGTTAATTTTTAGACCATTACTCAAGATATTGCCCTACAATTTTCTCGAACTTATTTTTAATAGTCTGCTTCATTCTTTTTTTATTTCTCCTGAGTGCTGTGGGTGGCAAAATACAAGCAGCCTTTGTTTAATTCCCTGCTTACTCTTAAAGGCTTGAATTAGTTCACTTATCAAATTTCCTGCTTTTCTATCTCCTGGTCTATCATTATGCTAGCCAGTAATCCATACCTACAGTGAATTTCCTTTGATAGATATTTTTTTTTTTTACTTACAGCTGCTGTATTTCTTTCAGTGGGGAGTATTAAACCCATTCCAAAACAATGCATATGATGATAAGCAGACTTTTTTTTTCCAATTTAAAGCAGTTTATGTAACTGCTTTATAATATTTGTACTATTTACCAAGGTCCCCAGGCTCTCAAATACGAGAGATGGAAGCTTGGTTGCATTAGTTTGCTGATAGAATTTGAGGGGGGAAAATGAGGTGGCAGAAAGCATCTCATGGCAGCACAGAGCGCTGACCCTCCATTCGGATACCGTTCAGTAAGAACAGCCCACGGCGCTGCGCGCGTCACCCGCGGTCCGGGCCTGCCCCTCGCTCGGGAGGAGCCGCCGCCGCGGTGACAGCGTGCGAGCGGCCCCGGCAGCGCCGGCCGGACCACGCGCCCGCAGCCGCCCGGGGCAGGCATTCCGCCTGCCAGCCACGACCCTGCCCCAGCCCTACGGCTCCCCAGCGAGCGCAGGCACGGCCGCGAGGCGGGCGAGCGGCCGGGGCAGAGCCACGGCGGGGGACGGGGCGCCGAGCGACCCCCGCCCGGCGCTATGCCAGGCCCCTCCTCGCCCCCTCCTCTGCCCCAGAGGGGACGCGGCCACGACGGGCAGGACACATTCCGAGGCCCACGGCCACCCGTGGGGGATGCGCTTACTTGGTCGGGGCCCAGGCGTCCTGCCGCCAGCCGGGAGAAGCGCGGGGCGAAAGCGGACACGGCTGGGACGGAAGCGCCGCAGCGCATAGGCGTGCCCCGCTGCCCGCCCCGCCCCGCCCTCACCGCTGAGCCGCGCTCGCTTCCTGCCGCCGCTCGTGTCCCGCCCGCCGGGGAGCGAGGCGCGGCGGCTGCATTCTCCGCAGCAGCGTGCGCCCGCCGCTCGGCACGACGCAGGGTTGGGGTGGGCAAAAAGTGTTACCGCTGGACATGGGCGCACAAAAGGTTTTCTGTTCCCAGCCTCCCTCGCTGCTGCTCCTGATCTCCAGCTAGGAAGAATGTGTAGCAATGAGAGCGCCAGATACTGAGAAAAAACAGATTTGAGAGCCCTGAACAAAACAGGAAAAGGAAGACCTTCAGTCCAAGCCAAGATTGCACCTGTAAAAAATAAATCACTTTTCAGCTTTCAGTTTTGATGGGTTACCTATGTTTGTCTGCGAGTCAAAAAAACTCCCCAAAAACCAAAAAACCACAACAAAATCCCTCCCCAATACCCAAACACGTTTTAAAATATCAACTGATCACTGCAAGCGTAACAGCAGCAGAGGAAAAGAGAAAATAACCAGCCTGTAATTTTTATAGGCTCCTTTGTCACATATGTGCTTAAAATAAATCACCCAAATAATAGTTTCAATTCCACATTAGTGCATACAGCAGCTTATTGAGCTTATGGCTGATGGTTAGGCTTTATGAACATTTAGTATTTCAGTGCTACAAGGAAGGAAGTGCTGAGCACAGATGTTTGCAAACAGTGATAATAGGATAATAATTACTGCAAAGTAAAGACAAACTCTCGATGTCACAGACCTACTCCCTTATTTATGCAGAAAAAATATCTTAATGCAGTCAGTAAAAAGTTGTCAGGAATTCCTGGCTGGTGCTGCAGTGGGCAGAGATACAGCTGGCTATGCCTGAACACAAAAAGATTGTTCTGTCATTGCTTGAGCCGGCCTCGTGGAGGTATTTCTCATCTATAATTCTTTTCGTTTTCCTTAGTTGACAGCTGCAGCTGAAGTCCAATGATAAAGAAGTACATTTTGGAGATGGCAGAGGCTGGAGGGTGCTGAAGTAGTTGTGCTCTTTCCTGCAGGGCAAGGCAAAACCCTTCTCCTCATCACCACAACTGACAGGAATTGAAAGCTGGAGAATAAGGAGAAGTGAGATGGATGGCTCCAGTAGGAGCACAGGATCTGAGCTCCTTAAGATTAGACCACAAAAATAAAATTACTGTAGGTCTCTGCCTAATTCCTGCTTCTCTCTTTTTACTACCTGTTCCCAGAGTATCAAAACTAGACAACCTCTTTCTGAGACAGATCTGAATTTCACAGTATATGCTCATCCTAACTAACATCACGCTGCCTGCAGGCTTACCACATTCTCCTTGCCAGGAAAATATCACACCTACTTTTAAGACATCAATACAAGTCAAGAACACTTGTTGATCCTCTGTTCATCCAGGCATAATTTTGGAGATTCAGTATGGACCTGCTGGGACAAGCAGGGGTTCCAAGCAGCCTCTCTGATGTGAAGCATGCCACTTCTCGCAGTATATAGCTAGCATATTAGCTATTTCCTACGAGGTGAGAGGAGGTGTGCAAATTCTTCAGGCATCGACTATTTTATGGCACATGCCACCTAGGCACATTCCTCAGTATGCCTCTGGCAGCTGCCAGCTCTCAACACTGCCTAAATAGTTCTCTGCCCTAAAGGAATTTACTAATTTTCTTGTTTCTTCCCAGAAGATTGTAAGTGAACCTGATGGAGCAAAAAGTGAAGAGAACGTGTTTTTGTTGGTACTGGTTTGGAGCACAGAAATTAACTTCAGCTCAAGACCCTTTTACAAAGATCTTCGAATACTGCCAAACTACAATAGAGGCTGCAAGTGAGTGAAAAAGCATACCAAACCTCCTTTGCCATTTAAAAGACAGAAACTCCCTAGAAGACAATTATATTTAGCAATCATGAGAAAAAATATATTAGGAGCAATCAACACAGAAAAGGTCCTCTTCTTTTTATGCTGGGTTCTCTACTTGCCTGCTCCTTCTTTAAAATTGTTTCTTTACAGCTGAGACAAAATTCAAAAATTAAAGCAATTTTCCTGTGTCCCTCATAGACAGGAGACAGTGATGTGTTTAAACACTGATCTAGTGTACAGAAACCCTTCTCACATAACCACATTATATATGTCTTACCTTCCTACCTTAACTTATTTTTAAGCCCCTCTGGGTGGAAACAGAGACAAACGCATTCCCTGCATTGTGCTGCTCAGACCCTCTTTCTTCACAGAGACATTTCCCTCCCAAGAGCAGAAAGATACAAGGGGCCACTGTAAGGTCATACGAACCAGAACACAATGAAGGAGGGGGAGGATCTATAGGCAATATATTCCCAGTATTGTCTGCTCCTTCAATAGCTCTTAAGTGCAAGAAAATGAGCTGTGACTCTCTTGACATGAAGCACCACCAGTGGTACTGAGGTGTTGCTGGATTGGAGTTCCAGAACTCAAAATATTTCTGTGAAGGAGTAGGAATGCTAGATGTTTGCTCCTGAAAGCTTCTTTCTCTCCAAAGTGGGACTACCCCTCTGAGAGAGTCACAGGCATCTCATGTGGTTGTTTTTATTTAGTGCCTTCCTGTTATTGGCAGAGGTTTTCCTTCTTTGACTGACCTACTTGTGTCAAGGAGCACATGTGAAGGCTCCTTGCTGAGATCTTTCTAAAACAGGTGGCAAGGCAAAAGTAGTGACTGAAATATCTACTATGGCGTTGGAAAGGTTTTTGTGGCGGTTTTATGGTGTAGCTTCTACGGCAGTGGAGAGGCTGAAAGTACTATTTCCAAGTGAAAATATGACCATATCTCATGTCTGCTATAACACCTCATTTTACCACATCAAATGGTTGAACCCACATTTTAATTCAAGCTTATTGATATTGTTGGTAAAGAAGGAGAACACTAGCAACTACAAGCTGAAAATAACATTGTGCATACTTTTTGTCACATGCACATGCTGTGCTGAACTTGGAAGTATTGACTGAAGAGAGACTTGTTTATCCAAAACAGGCATAGTCCATTGCATAGTTTATCCATATGATTGCTCTGTGGTCGCTAACCTGGGTTTCAGAATTTAGTCATCACTTTAGGCAACCACTTATTTGGGATGTATTCTGACAAGTTTTGACTGACTGGCAAATTTAGATGAGGATCCATGTGGGACCGGGAAAAACCTATGCAAAGCAAAGGGGAATTTTCTAGCTCTACAATCAGCTCCATGCCAAGTAGACAGCAGGAAATAATGAATAGTCACTGTTGCTTGTTTTAACTGATGCGATATTTCTCATGCTCAGGAGAGAGACTGATAGTAGGCATTGCAAAGCCACCCTTGTTGCATCCTTCATTCTAAAAGAGGTTTGTTTTGTGGAAAAGGCACAAATTAATAATTTCCATCATTTTGCCCTCTCCCTTCTCAAAGCATTTCAGACAAACTGGCCTTTTCCAGCAAAAATTCCTTTTAACCAAAGTGTCCTAAGTAACTGTTATTGTAAATAGAGAACTGAAATATCAGGTCATAGTAACAACAAAGTCTCATCCCAGTCTGTTAAAATCTTGAATGGAGCTTGATATCCATCTCAGGCAGCAAAATGCAGGGGCTGGAACAGTAGGATTATCCCCCTTTTTAAATGATTAAGCTCTGGAATGGAGGCAACCAGGGAGAGGGTTTTTTTTCAGAATTTCTTATCAGCATCTTCTTTACATGAGCAACTAAATAAGGGTCTTACCACTCCCTTTCCAGGGATAAGATAATTCATATATGGGTAATTATTTTCTGTGCATCTTGTAAATACATTGAGAGGAGCCTAAATTTTCTCTTTAGTTGATACAGCTATTAAAGAGAACTGGTCCAAGAAAGAAAGGTTTGAAAATGTGTCAATTTCTACAATTTAATTTATTTTTCCTCCTTTTGCCTGAGAAGTTTTAAAGCCAAATGCCTGATTATGGTTTTCCAGTTAGGAATGTAATAGAGCATTGGTGGACTCACTGCCAGTCACAGCTATCAACACAACTTGAATGTCTCATGCTGGGTGCTCAGAGATAAGTCTTAACCCACAGAGTTATTTGGTTTAATATTTAAAAGAAATGGTTGGGCAATTTGCCATCTGCCTAAAGCACTGCTCCAATTTATCTGTTTTTTCATTTTTAATTGGTATATAATAATCCAAGGCAAATGGCACATTCGTGTAAAGCAGACTGTAACAAAGGAAGGAATCAAATGCAGTCCTCTTGGCACTTTGTTTTCCTACTAAACCCTTATGACAGTTCTCCTTCTGACACATTCCTCACTATTTAGCTTACAAATTCGTTATTTCCACTGTAATCTTGCTGGGTTTTGGCACAGGTATAGAAAAGCCGAGCAGTCAATAACTGAACTAGGAATCTTGAGAACTGATGTCAATAATTCCACGGCCATTTCAAAGTTCTTTGTCTTGAACCTAAATGCGAGATCTCCATTCTTTTGTTAGCTCTCCTGAGAGAGATAGGATTGTTAATATTCATCTTCCTCTGATACGATTTGGTTTCAGAGGCTCCATGGGAACCAGCCAGATTAGAATAATATAATCATAGTAAATTGCTTGTGGCAAAAATTGTATATAAGGCCCTTCTAATACATACATTCAGTCTCTGGACAGCAACAAAAACATCATAACTGAATTAGACTTTTAACAAGATTTTGACAATTGATGAAGCAAATACAACCTTTAAAACAAAAAGTTCCCTCCCCTTCTCCTTATCGTGTCTAAGATGTCAACAGAGAAATCTGGTCCACCTCCTTCATGAATTAGTTTCTCTATTTATGTATTGCCTTCCTCAGTGTTCCCATTTGCTATGAAGATAGCCAACCCAGTTAATTTTGTTCTAGCATTATTAAAATTACTATTACCATTGCAAATGTTTCCAAGGGAGATAATATTAATAACAGTCTCTTCCATCAGATCCTGTCAGTTCCTGGGGTGATTAATATCCCTGTCTGCAAGAAGCATTATATCATTTAGAGAGGGCATATTGCTTGACTCATAGGCTATTATTCTTCATGGTCTGTGATGAGTGCATTGTGATCTGCTATTATTGCTTTACTGTTTACACATCTTGAGATACCTCATAAAGCAGTTAGGAATAAGATGAAATTCAGATAGATTCAGATCTAAGAAATGAGACAACCTTACAGGAATATCTTCAGCTGTTTTGTCCTCTTCATTCACCATGTCACATCCTCACTGACTGTTGCTGTCATCCTTTTCCCACCCAGGATGCAGACGGCAGCTGCATTTCTCTGTGCATGGCCAGTGAACATCTTTGCAAGGATGATCACAGGCAGTCTGCTGGCTGCAAAGCACCATGGGCTGCTAACAATTTTTTTCTACATAAATACCACACTGTGTCTGTGGGGAGCTGCTACTCTATTTTGAGATGAGTCATTTCAACTATCTAGGAAGAATGGAGATCAGTTTTTATTTTCATGGAAATAACCATAATCTGGATTTTCCCAGGAAGCCTCGTCTCACAAGTCACTCTCACTTGCATAACACAAACTTGAGTGGAGCAATCTTTACTTTGAACACAAGGTGCTAACAGAGTCTATTCCTGAATGCTCAATGAAAGGTGCACTTTAATTTATGCAGATTATATATAGCACATGGGTTCAACAGCAAGTTGCCAAGGGCAAATCTTGCTTCCACAAAGTCTGATCTGTGCCATAAACAATGGCTGATCTGATTTTCCAGTCTGGTCTAAAGCAAACATCTGGGAAGCCTTGTCTTCTCAGCATCAAAGTCAACTTTATGACTTTGGAGCATAGGTTGCAGATTATTTACATCACCTGCTTCTCAAGTGTTTTCCCTCAAAAATCTTCATGGAAGCAGTCAAACCTTCCTGTCGTTATGGGGTCCAAGCTGCACAGGAAATGAATCAGGGAATCAGGAGTGGCAGGTGGATTGCCATTCAGTGACATGTTGGACACAGATATTGAACTCCTTAGGTATGCAAGAGAAAGTTCACTGCTTTGCAGAACAAGATACAAGACAGAAGCAGCAGAAATAACTTCTTTAAGACTAAAGGACTCACTAACACCCCTCTTGGATATTTGTCCCTATAGGCAAGTGTAGATATGTCAGTGGAACACTTTCCCTTCTAACCCTGCAGCAGAATGCACGCTGCGAGCTTTGGGTCACGTATCCAGCAATGGGGAGGTGGAGGGGAGGTGGCGATGTGGTGTCAGAGACCAGTCACGATAGAGGATGGGGCTGGGGGCTGTGGAACGACTCCATGCTTAGGATAGGCTGTCTGTTCAAGATACTCTCTAAGCTACAAAAGACAGCAAATCCACTTCAAACATGGATGTAAGAGAGGTATTCAAACAACAGCGACTTGTTTTTAATTCTGTGTGCCTTTGCCAACAACTGCACCTGAATGGTTATCTTTATTTAATTTTTTTGAAGATAATAAATTAGGCAAAAAGTGATACTTAATGTGTACTACTAGATTTACTCAGATCTGACAGATTAGTTTGAAGATAAATCTGAGAGGAAGACCTCTCTGAAAAACATGGAAAAAACCCCAAAATCTTCAATGCCTTTTAAATAAACCAAAAAAAACTAAAAAAACCAAAAATATTTCCTCTCGGTGTTCCCCCAGACAAATGTTTTCAAGTCCTCATTTTGAAGGAGAGTTTTCCTTTTAAAATCTGTCCTGAGGGTGGAACTAAAGGCTTTGGAAGAAATAATGACAGACATAAAATTGCATAAAATAAAAAATTAAGTTTTCCATTCAAGTTTAATGAAAGCACTTTGAATGGATTTTGAGATGACCTTTTCTGAGCTGGACTTCTGTTCTTGCCCAAAATAGTGTTAGTTTAGCTTGGGTGAAACCAATCTTGCACATATCCTCTTCATAGGTTTTTAGACAAAACACTAAATAGAAAAGTAAGTTTGGCCAACTGCACCAATGATCTTACAAAGTAGTAAAGCTCTCAAATACATTAATTGTATGAATTTATTTAGTACAATCACACTGGGATTAATATTTCACCAAAACCAGTGTGGAAAAAATGAGAAATCCGTTCTTCATTTATTGAAGACAGCCAAAGTGACTGTTTGCATTTTATAGCTTTCCACTACTGAACTATAAGCACATGATCATACTTCCAGTCTGGAATACATTTTTATAGTTTGATTGTAAACTCTTGAAAAATGAGGTTTTATAATACAGACACTGAGAAGCCCTGAATATCCAGTGAATAAAATTCACCATCAAATGCAAAACCAATTAAAATCAGGAAACATATGTCCATAGGGATGGTCTGGGCATGGGTACAAGGCATCTGCTTTGTGGACTGCAAGGAGGACTCTAAGCAAAACCCATGTAACAGAGGCAATAGAGAAATTGTGTACCTGGGCTGGACTTGTAGGCTCTCCAGAACATGAAAGGCTAGGCTGGTGAGGGACACAAAAGCTGGAAGACACTGGATCCACTTTCAAGTGACTTCCAGGATATATGGGATAAAACTGTTCCCAGGATAAAGTTGTTCAGTGTTTTAGATTGCTGTACAGCTTATTCTATAGGTAGACATAGAGACAATTTCCCATTAAAGAGACTACAGCTAGCCTTGGACATGGAAATGCAGAGCCAGCAGGGTTGACACTTATGAGGTGTCACCTAAATACAGTCCTTTCTGTTTGGAAAAGTGTAGTCTTTTTAGAGAAAGTATGCTTCAGGATTGAGTTGTTTTGTTTGTGGTTTTGGTTGGTTGGTTGGGTTGGGTTTTTTTGTCATGGATAAATTTTTGACATGAATTTTTTTGAATACTTCGCCAATAAATCATCTTTATTGCAATCCTCAGGTCAGCATGCCAGATCAGGTCACAACTGAAACTCCTGAGTCACATCCATTCTGATGAGTCCTTTTGAACCTGCACAGACATGCAGAAATCACAAATATGTCTCTCTCTTCAGTCCCACAAAGTGCCTCACTCACAGGGATGCTCATTAACTGCTTCTTCAGGCATGGTGCTGGATTTTGGGTCCTTATCTGGCAGAATTCAATGCTTTCCAACCTGCCTCATCACCTACTCCAGGCAAAACAAGCGGATACCGAAAGGCTCCTATTTAATCCCCACACCAGGTTTTTCCTTTGCAGAAGTGCACAGAAATTTGGATATCCATTAGTGTCACACTGAATGTGAGGTGCTCCTTGGGGAGCTAAATTAGCTAAACTAACTTAGCTTGAAAATCTAACATGAATCATATGTGAATTGCTCTGCTACAGGAGGAGAACTGTCCTTAACAGTGTTGAAGTAAGCTAAATCCAGACATTAAAATTGAATCAAAGAATTCCTGCATGCTGTGCTTGGTTTCAGGATAAGAAGGAGGTCTGAGGTTCTCTACAGCCACTGTACCTTAGCTCGTCTTTCTGGTGGTGGAGGCTGGCTATCCTCCTTCTTCAGTCTCAACTAGCTGTATGTCTAAGGTACAGATATTTGCATCATGCCCTATTTCCTCATCTGAGGCTAAACGCAAGCCTTCAGTCTCAATATCGACACATATGGAAGCACCATAGTTGTTTTTCTGTATTGGAGTAGCAAAAAAAAAAAGTAAAGACACAGTGGTATTGACTTAACAAATCCTCACAAGTCATTAACTTACTATATTCAACCGATGTGTTTCATTATGTTTCCTATGAGCCTGTAATGGCTATAAATAAAAAATCGTGCAGCTTTGTTTATACAGAAATCTGCATCTCTGTCAGCACACTCTGCAGTAGTGTATCACTTGTCATGCCAAAGGCATGAAAGATATATAAAATGCATATCCCGTGAAGATCACCACAAGCAAACCATTCTTGTTCATGTGGGCAGGGACAAGTTGTGCTGTGGAAGCAGCAATATCTCAGTATGCTATTACGTCAAGGTGACTTTTAAGTTTCCATTCAGATTTTAAACCCACTAGCTGTCAACTTGAAGCACTATCACCTCCAGGCTGTGAAGAAAGGTGCTCCCCTTCATCCTTGAAGAAAAAGCAATGGCAAACATGTCCACTTTACAGCGAGGACATATGTCTTTTCTGAGGCAAAGAATATGATGAACTAATGAATATAGAAGGTACTTACAGAATTTCATTCACAACTCCTTGTATACTTGGGAGAAGTATGACAAAGATTTTGCTTTCACTAAAAAGGGTATTAACCCTTTTATCTTTGCCGTGGGGCTTACAGTATCCCTAAGGCTTGCACTGGAGTTTTCCTCCACTGTAAGACATTCAGAGCTGCCAGTACTAAATGTCAGGCACTTAACAGTATTCATTTTAGCGTTGTAAGATGATACCATTCAGCAGTATTAGAGAAGGGGCCTCTACGTGTCTATTCTGGCTCCGAATGCAGCATGGGAAGAGCAACACTGACTTCGTCAGAACTGCTGACGATCATATTGGGAGACATTGCTCTCCACTAGTTGTACATAAATTACCTGTTTGAAAGGGATAAGCTCTAGTCATGAGCTTATCCCTAACTTTCCAACTAACATGTACCTTCCCAACTGGAAAACTATAATCAGGCATTTGGCTTTAAGACTTCTAAGGCAAATGGAGAAAAAATAAATTAAACTGCAGAAATTGAGATATGCTTTCTTAAAATTGTGGTCCACAAAAACATGAGTCACATTCATACATAATATGCCCCCCAAAAAATAAAAACACAGAAAATTTGTTCAGGAAAATAATTATTTCCCTTTTCATTGTCACAGTTTCTTTAGGGCAGCATATGCATTTTATATTCTTTAATTCTTCTAAAAAAATAATTAGCAGTGAGTGCATACTCGTATAAGCATATCTATGTATGTATTTATGCACGCAATAATCTGTATATGTGTGTAAATACATACAAGTGCATATGAGTCAGGGGAGGTTTAGATTGGATATAAAGAAAACATTTTTCACTTGAAGGGTGGTTGAACACTGGAACAGGCTCCCCAGGGCAGTGGTCATGGCCTCAAGCCTGATTTCAAGAAACATTCAGACAACGTTCTAAACCCCAGTGTGGAATTGTTGGGGTTTCCTGTGTGGGGCCAGATGCTGGACTCCATGATCCTAGTGGCTTTCTTCCAGGTCAGGAGATTCTATGATTCTATGCTTCTGCATGTAAATATCTATACACAGTAAGTAGATTGTAATTTATATGCCTGACAGTTCAGCTGAACCTTATGAAAAGCTCATAGTCTTCAAAACTAGGCTGTCAACTAACAGAACACAGGAATTGTAAGGTTGCCTGGTGGCCAGGACGTACCAGTATGGTAAGATGCATTATCTATCAGCTACCATGATCAGTCATTTAAGCTGACTTGACCTATTAGGAGTTTAACTGAGGTTGATTACATAATACAAAATAATGCAATTATGGGAGCATAGTCCTTGGAGGTGGCTGGAAGACAAAAACAAGGCCAAATTCTCTTACAGTGCAATCCTGGCGAAGCCAATGGAAACCTGCTGAGGATATGCATGTCCTGTTAGGACACAAGAGCTGTGTGCTTGCTCAGTGGCAGTCATTCCTCCCTCTGGAGGGCACCAGTTTATACTCTTGATCTTTCCAGGAGGTTTAGGGAAGAGTTTCCTTGAAAGACAGGGCAGATGATACCAAATTTGTCTGTTAAACCACAATCCATAGTCCTTATGGGCAGAGTCCATGGTTTCACTACTGTGTGAGCAAACCTCGCAGGACTACACAGCAGTTGCTACAGACATAACAGTTCTGTCTCTGTCCCTGGATTATCCTACAAAGGACAACTTCAGTAGCTAGGCTGTTAAAAGAAAAAGCTGTTTAATTCTTCCCAGGAAGTGTCTTTTTGTCATTCTGCCTTCTGGGCACAGAGTCCACTCTTGGCTCTACTACAATGTGTCATTTTACAGTTGCTCTGCTTAGAGGTTGCTTAAAACTGAGCTAGTGGCAACAGAAGTAAAACAAACAAACAAAACCCAACAAACTAGCAGGGTGGGGAGAAGGATGAGGGGAAGTGAGGGGCAGTCATGAAGTGAGGGATGGGATGCCCAACAGTATTTGTCTGCTTTTGCAATCTGTTTCACTTTTGTTTAAGATGTCTGCTCTTTGGGCAGGAAAAATATTTTTTTCCTTGGCATGCATAACAAATAATAACAGCAAAGTTCCAAAGAGGCTGTCAGGACACACTGCATCTTTATACATGTGCATACTTTTTTCTCCCAGAGATCCTATTTGTGAGTTTAAAAATGACAGAAGTAAATTATTGTCTTGCTAATTAAATCCACACAGGGACCTGTGCTATACAGATTACATTTTATATTGGTTATTTTATCACTTTTTGCACTATATCTGAAAAGCAGGTTTCATGCTAGATTAGTACAGATTGAGCAGATTAGTGTCTAGGTATGTGTGGGCAGTGTATGTGATAAAAGGATGTGGATGGATAAATTTGCACATATTTTTCCCTTGAATTAGATTTTTTGCAATTCACTTTCCTAAATTATCCTTGCTGTCCATCAAAGAAAATTATTAATTTCTTAATCTGTATGTGGCCTATAAGGAAACTGGAGGTCGCTGAAAACAATTCGGGAGTTTACGCCTGCTATAAATAAAAGACAGAATATGCAAACCATCAAGAAAGTCAGCTGAGCGAGGGTGTTTTATAGGTAGATCATGTAAATCAGATGACTTGCAAATAGCAGAAAACCATGCAGTGAAAAAGTATTCAGAGAATAGAGATAGAAATAGGAATGCTGAATCAATGATGTGAAGCAGAACATAATGAATGAATTTGAAGAAAATAGGAGACAAGCAAGATTACCATTACCAGCTTGGTTTCATGCGGGCCACAATGGGAAAACATGACTATTACTAAATCTGAAAATGAAGAGGGTACAGTAACCAACAGAGAAGGTACTAGGGCCTGGGTAACTTTTCTGTCTGAAAAAAAAAAAAAAAGGACGGTTAAATAAAAATCCTTTACATGAAAATTATTCTGCAAAACCAAGTCACAATTCCCCTGTAGCATTCAGAAATAGTCTAAATCTTGTTTAAAGTTATAATTTGTATTTGATGGAATTATTGCCAAAGAGATTAGCAAATCCTTTCAGTTCAGAGACATTTAAATTTAGCAGCAGGAAAAAGAAGTTTGTTGAGTGTGGAATCCACCCCTGCTGCTCCAAAACAATCAGAAACAGGAAAAAGTAATCAAAAGGGAGTTTTAATGAGTTATAGAGCTATTGTTTACTGGGGAGGGCTGAAAGCCTGAAGCCCAAACCTGGAGGACCTCTGTGACCCTGCACTGCCTCTCGGTGGCAAAATATTTGCTTGAAGTTACGTCAAAACAACACAATGTGTGTGTCTGAAGGCCAAGGGGCTGGGGGGGAGCGCTGAGAAAAATAGTGGAAATTCCCTGAGTCTCTGAATGTACTGAAGGCTTTCCCTGAAAAACAAGGCAATAAACTGCAGCTGTATTCGTACATTCAAGCAACGTACCACAGGCAGTGTCTCCTTCGGCTCTACCAAACCGAAGGCTTGCTCTGTCAGACAGCCCCAGAAACAGCTGCACCCCCTTTGCTCCACAGCTGCTGAGCAGGCGTGGGCTGTCGGGCCGACGGTCCCAGCGCAAGCCTGAACGGCCAAGTGCCCGCGGGCCGTGAGCTGCCAGGGTGTGTGCGAGGCGCAGGACCCTCTGTGACAGTCAGGTTAAGCAATACTGCCGTGGTCTCCTGAGCCTGCCAAAGTCAAAGCTTCACAGGGGGATCTGGAAGCTCCTCTGGAGAGGGGCTGAAAATGAGAAGCTAATTTTTCCAAGGAAATAATTATATAGAAGTGCTGGGCGCTGAGGGATGAGACTTCTGTTGCTTTCCCAGAACTCTCCCTCAGGTAAAAAAGCACGACATTGTCAGTGCACAAAGGCTACAGTTAAGTTACTGTAGTGCTCACCAGCAGTTACTTACTCAGTAGTATGTTTCTGAGAGTAGCACCTACCTGGTCAGGGAAAGACAGTATTCCTCTCTGCCTGTCCCCACTGACTTCTTGGGTGGAAAAATCTCTGCCAAAATGTTTGCATCTTGCATTTAATGCAAGTCATGCACCAGGGAACTGGTATAGACCCCACCAGCCCTCTCAAAAGCATCCAGGTAAGAGGAAGACAACCAGAATGAAAATAAGCATAAAGATGCAATGTTTGCCATAGAAAATGGACACATTAAAAGGAACAGCAGACCTTCACCTTCAAGAAATAGCAATGAGCTCTGTAAGCTCTGTTCAGACAGCAGTCAGTGATAGCAGAGGTACAGCATGTAGTCCTGAGTTATGTAAAATAACAGATGACCTGTTCAGCCACATACTACATAATCCAAAGAATTTGTCTACCTGTCCATCACAGTAATACTCCCAATGGAACAAACTGAGCAGGGTATAAGCCAGATCCTTGGCAAAAGCACAATATGCGCGATGGTCACGAGCTAGCTGGCCTATCTAGGCATTCCTCTCCTGTATTTTACAAACTGCCTTAATTCCATTCCGTGGCACCATGCACAGTTATGTTGGCACCCCAAAAGGTTCCCCTGGCAGCTGGAAGAAACACGTTTTGCAATGTGGAGCTAGACAGGAAGCAACTCACAGCAGCTTCCAGGTTAATAGTCCTCATGAAAATTTTGGTTCTTCCAACAGCCTATTAAAAGAAGGCTTTCCCTTTGTTTAGCACACACTGGCCAGCATGATGTCATTAACAACGCTTAAATTTTGTAATTTTTGGCACAAACAATCACCCGAAGAAGACAGATGACAGTTACTTCCCCTACAGGTAACAGAGAATGATATTTAAGACAGTACTCAATGTTTAATACAGATTGAAGGTGCTGTTGATAAACTGTCAGGCCAGACCAACTATTTTTATTTCACCAACACCTACTACTATCAACAGGTTTGTTAAGCCCCCAGCTTTTATTTCACTTTTACCTTTGTTAAAATTCAAACAGCCATGTTTTATCTGCACAAGATCCCTTCTGGTTATATGGATTTCCAGGGAAATGTAAAACAATAGCTTTGTCTAGAGTTGTGTAATTTTCTATTCACTCATATCACTCCACCAAGAAGCTGAAGTATTTTAATTAGATATAATATGTAGAGTCAAGGAAGAATTTAAAAGCAGAAAACCCCCATAAAGAGACTTTCAAAGTGGCCTCTGAAATGCAGATTCTTCATTTCTTTGCAAGGCAAATTATAGATTTTTAGTCCACTAACATCCACAGTATCTACAGCTGCCACTACAGCTGTAAGACAGCATTTCTGCAGCTCAGGATGGAACAAAATTGAAGCATTTAGGCCCACTAACTGCATCTGAAAATTTCATATACACTCAATAATATATGCTTGTACATTTACATACTGTTTTTCCAGAATGTGCAGTCATGAGTGGTACTTAAGACCCAATAAGGTCTTACACTGATAAAATGAGCATCTCTAATTATAGTTGCATTTGGTCTATCTATGTCATATATGTTAATTAAAAGCTCACCTTGATGTTGTACGTGTTTAATAAGAATCAAGGTGTTTGTTACAAGACACTGTTACAATTGTAATCTACAGTAACTGCAATATAAGTGAGCCAATACTACACAGTTTTTCAGCTTTTACTATGCTGAAAACTTTAGGTCCATTTTTGAATTCAGAATCAGATTATGGATTTGCACAGTACGTGTAAGAACATTGTGTTTTCATACATACAACAGACGCCTAGTTACAATCATTCTGAATATTTTCTGTCACTTATTCTTCAAACTCACAAGTCCTCACAAGCACTTGTTCAGCTGTCAATCTGAAAAATGCCAGCAGGTTTCAAAATGTTACTTACAATTTAAATGCAAGACATCAGTTTGACTTTTGGAGCAGGCAGGGAGGGCAGGAATATATATATAAATATATATATATATAAGATATAATAATGATATATATATTATATATATATATATATACATTTTTAAGTCAGCAGCAAAATAGCACTTACTTTCTTGATGAAGAAAAACAAATTTTGCCATGTCTTATATCTGTAAATATAACTGATGTGGGGAAAAAACCCCATACAGTAATAGGCACAACTACCCCCACCTTTCTCATTGCTCCCTCTCCCTCTCCTGCAATTAAAGCAAGGAAGTAAAAATCTGGTAGAGACAGAAAAACATGTTTTTCTTTGAAAGTCCATCTGCAGAAATATTTATCAACTGTTGGCAAAATGCATACAAAATAATGTTCTCTTTTTAAAAGCCAGGAGCAAATAGGTCCTTTTATCACTGAAAAATGGAGGACGTTTGAAATTCCTGCTGTTGGAAAATGAAAAACATGTTTTTCATTTGCTGATTTTGTGGAGATTTTCGCTGCTCCCTAAAAGTTGATTAGGTCTTTCGCCACTCACATCTGCAGTATTATCCAATGTATTTTTCCCCCCTTGGTCAGTCAAAGTCTTCCTTTTTCATGAATGAATGTTCACTGAAGCTACCCATGGAGAAGATAAGTTAAAAACTCACTCATTTATCCAGGTGCTGTAAATAATGGCTAGATAACCAGCCAAGGATGGGTACATAGACAGAGACATGCTGTGTGCGCACCATTCACAGTAGCTGGAGCAATAGGAGCCTGGCAGACTGCTCCCAGAAAGGCCCTGGTTTTGGAGGGTAAAAGATCCACAGTGGGGGAAGTCTGTAGAATACACCAGATGCACAGTTCAGTCAAAGCCAACCTTTCCCTCATTTAGTGTAAGCAGTCTGGCAGGTCTCAGGGTCCAGGATGGTCTTGTGAACTAGGAGCAAAACCCTTTTCACAGTTCACACTGACCTCTAGAAACAGACCTCTTTCTTCCCAGCCTCTCTGGCTCCCTTCTCTTTTCAGCTTACAGAAGAGAAAGTTCCTCCCAAAGGAAACACATTTTCAGTGTCTCTCCATACCAGTGCTCAACATGATCTGCAAAAATGGGTTTAAACTCTTCTCCCACTAAGAGGTGCCCAAGGAAGGAGAAAAAAAATACTAGAACAAATTCTTTTTCTTAATTTCCTCACATCATTTTCTCAGTTCCCAGTATGCTGAAACCACAGAACTTCACAAGACTTTGAAGAATCCTTCATTATGACAGGAAGGATAGTTAGAAAATATGTAGAGCTGCAACAAAATGCCCCAGAACTAGCATGCCTTGAATTCTAATTTAGTGAAAAGGTATGCAGAGCAAAACAAGAAATTCAAAGACTCTGTATCTCTGTTTTAATGAAAGGAAAGAATCAGCTATAATCACCCCAGTATAAAATGGTTTTACCACTGTTTTCTTAACTAAAGAAAACAGAAATCATGGAAAATGTATGGTTCTGCCACGGTTAAGCAAAAATAGAGATGTCCTGGAGTGATGGAAACTCAGGTAAAAGGCTTTCTAGTTTCCCAAAAAAAAATCCAATATCCCAGTTTTAGGAAAGCAAAGTACTTTTGTCCACACTGAGAGTATATAAGCTAATGTCTCCATAGCTCTGAGCGAACAATCTGAAAAATGGTGCAGCCTAAGAACCTGTGGAAGACTTCTAGTTACAGGAGAAAGGATAGAGACAATGATGACATTATCTTCCTTATTAGAATCAATTACATGAATGAATATATGAGAAAAGGGAGAAGGGAGAGGCAAACTGCTTCACCCATGAACTGGGAAGATCATAGCAGCAAGCTTGTGTCTCATTACATTCTTCTCACATTTATGACTAGGCTAAAGCAAGAAAAGTTACACACAGCTTGTAATTAGCTTAAAACATACTGGTTCTTCCCCTAGTTTGGTGAGAGGACTGAAGGTGAGCTTGTCTGCCTTATGACCCAGACCAGTCAGCTTATCAAGATAAATTGCTTCTCTTGGCAAACTTTCCTTCTCCCTTTAAAAATCACTTGCAGTGAAAGGACAGGCTTCTATGTGTATGAAAATCACAGGAAACTATGAGAAACCCTTCTGCTGTGAGGCATCTCTATCCACTACTGGCAATTCAGGTGGCTTGGGTTACAGCAGGCATGAGCCACAAGTACATAACAGCTTCCCCCGTTACCTGCTGATTACCGGAGGTAGAGTCATAGGCAAAATAATTAGTCTAGATTCTGAAGGCAGCCACTCTAGGATCAACAGCATAGCTTGCTGGCAGGAAATCAGACAGTCTGAGGGGATTCTCCATTGTAGCACTTTACTGTTAGGAAGTATTTGATGAGAAAGTAGCTGAATGCAAAGGAAAGGGTGACTTCTGAATGTTGCTATATTCTACTGCTCATTTTCTTAAGCCTAACACCAGGAAGATTACTCAGACATCCAAATTGCCCAGCTTTATGGGTGGAGCTGACAGGGGCTTTCCATTTGCTGTGAAAAGATGATCATGTAGGTAGAATTTATGTCCAAACCCAACAATAAGAACAAAGATTTCTTACTGTTTATAATTTTCATCTACTGTGGTTGTTTTTATGCTCTGAAGTTCACTTTAACCCCCTATCAGATACAGCTGACCTGCAGGCTCTTTTAAAGTATGCACCAAATCTGAACTTTAGGGTAAAATTTTTGACACTGTCTATGAATGCAGAATTCCCGAAGTTTATACTAATTTCAGCTATGCTTCACTGGCTCTGCTAGTAACAGGGCTTTCAGTGATGCAAACTGCAAACTATAAGCTATAGAAAGAAAAGAAAAGAAAGGAAAAGAAAAGAAAAGAAAAGAAAAGAAAAAAGAAAACTATACAAGATGTTTTCTCCAGGACTACAGTGGACTGCATTCAAACTGCAAGTGATTTGCTGAAAGCTCCACTTCCGACTACTAAAGGAGGCTCGATCATAAGTGGGAAACTACTCAAAGAGCAAAGCATGAGATATCGATATTTTTTAGTCAAATGATACTTGTACTGTCCTCAAAAAACTGAAAAGAGAGAGTGGCAATGTTGTCATGTTCAGTCACCTCTCCAATGCAAAGTCAGAGGGGCAATATTACAAATTAATATTCCAGAGAGTGGTGGTACAAGATCAATATTTAATCATGAAGATGAAAAGCATTTACAAATGCCTCCAGTGGATAGGATTATCATCTGCTAATTAACATCCAAACTTAATGAGGCAGCAATGTAGGCACAGAGAGGTGGGAGCAGTGGTGCATAAAGGGACACTTTCCAAGCTTTCAGAGTAGTTTATGGCTTGAATTATGAACTCCCACTATATCTGTTATGGCAGCCCACTAGTTAATATGAGTCTTTGTCTACGGGTTGCTTCGGAGACGGTTCCTGTATCTCAGGAAGCAGGGAGAAGAGAAGTTTCCTGTTTTGAAGAAGGTTTAAGAACTACTTTCCTCCAATCAGGCAGCAGATGCCCGTGCAGGAAATGGAGAATGCAGCTGCCAACCCCACTCTGGGCCAGTGGCTGTGCTAACCAATGCAGCCAAGGCTTACCACAGCCAAAAAGGCCCTAGTGATAAGTAGGTTGCACAGTTAAAGTGAGGATTTGTGGTGGAAGGTGCCTGGACTGAGACTTTCACTGGCGTGAAACCAAAACAAATCCAAATACTGAGAGGAAATGGGCGTTTGTCTTCCTCCCTATATGTAGCTCTCATACAACAGATTGCACCCAGTGCATAGCCATGATAAAATGAGGTGTGTAATTAATTGTTGTGGCTCAAAACAATGCTCAGAGCAACCATCATTGCTGTAACCTTTTCTCTCATTGATGACCCACTGCCACTGCATTTATCGGAGGGTATCAAATGCATGGTCCCATCACACACAGGAAATCAGTCAAAATTTCTCCAGCTGGGTGAGGTTTTTTTCCTCCTTTCTCGAATAAAACTCAGCAAGAGTGTTTGCTGACTTCAAGAACTGAAATTCAGCTCTGTCCTCAGTGCTGATGAGTTTGTTTAAGCTAAGTCTCAGCCTTTTTGACTTGGTGACCAATTTTTATTTCACTGACATTAATTTTACATCTGCACAACGTTTGACCCTCAATGGTATTGCTCATCACTTACACTTGGTTATTTTGAGTCATGTCTGAAGTACCTGTCTTCCATCCTTCAGCTCTCAGCTCACCATTTGATTCTTTGCTTTATGTAACGGACAGCATCTGCAAGGGTGTGAAAGTCTGGAGAAAAACAAGTAACTGCAGTAGGCCAGTCCATCAAAGTGTTCTTTCAGCTACTTCTCTGTTTGTTGCCAGTAGAGCTGTATTGACATTTTCCAAATACATGCACCAACTGCCTTGGAGTGCAGAAATGTCACATGCCATTGAATAAAGATAGACGTGTTTCCAAACACATCCTCGCCCAAGCTAAGTTACATTAAATGAAGTCATACCTGGGTAAAACATCGGCAAAAACTGAGCCAGGACGTGAGACGTGAGAATTAGGTATCTGGGCAGTTGAGTAGCAAAGAAAATTTCCATGGCAGTGCAGTGAGCAGTGACTAGACTCAAATGTGGGGTTTCTCGGATTTTGCACAATTGACTACAAATATTCTTTTCTAACAATTATACTAAGCAGTAAAAAGCTCATAAACTTGATGCATCGGAGGAACCTTGCTGGCACCGTCAGCCTGAATGGAAGCACATTCTGAGAGGACTGGTGCCCTTGCTGGGGGCCCTTTACTGAAAATGGTGAGTGAAGCAATCAGATGTTCATTTGATCAAGTGAGAGTCAATATTTGTAGTATTTCAGGACTGTATTCCCTTGTAAGGAATAAAAACACAGACTAGTTTCCCAGGAACTGATGCCACTATCCTTGTGGCCTGTCTCTCCGATAGCATGCTGCAGTCTGTACACATCAACCATCTTTCAAAATCTAGTATCTCCTGTAGTCTGGAATGAGCTCTGTAAACTAGGTAACAGACAGCACATTTACGGTGTTAGTTATTAATAACTGGTAACTGTAATCCCTTCTCTTTAATTGCAAAATAGTGCTGTGAAAAGATATATGCTGCAAAGTAACAAACTACTTGTATAGGACAGAATACTCATCATGTAGCTGTAACTTTCCCATTCTTCTTTTCCTCTCCACTCCCTTTGTGTTTGTCTTCATTCAGCTTCTCTTGCCTTTAATGAGGATGTAAAATCAGTGGCCAAGGCAATGACATATATTCAACAAATTCTTTGCAATCAGTTTTGATGTAAAGAAGAACACAAATGTAGAGTGAAGGCAGAAAGCAAACTGTTTGTCATAAAAGGTACATTGGTGCTCAAAAATAGGAAAAAATTACCATTATATGCCAGGAAGTATTGTGCTGAATTGTGCTGAGATGAGCAGCTAATGCTGTCAAATTTGGACATGGACAAGTTTCGCTTTCAGACACTTCTGTTATAGCCAGGCAATGGGCTCCTGCAGGGTGAAGGATTTCATCTCAGTCTCTAATGGACATGACAACATTTGTTCTAATTTCTGTCTTTCAGAGAAATGTTCACCAATAATCTTTGAGATCTCATGTGAGTGATGGTCCTTCAACTTCCTTCTCTACCAAGAATTCTCAAGAGAGTATTAACTTCACACTGAAGAAACTTGAAGTGCTACAGAACTATAAATTTAAGACGCATCCTGCCAGTGCAACTCCGATTCTAATACAGGACATCTCTTGTGGCTCCCCAGGCCACTGGGAACTACTGACTGGTCAGGACTCTCACTACAGCACTCCCTACTCTTCTGTCTCTGAACCTGACTTGGTGTCAGTCAGGCTTTTGGGCAGAGAAGAAAAAGAAACCAAGAAAGTCTGAGAGATGACATGCCAGTCACTTAAGGATATATAGTTCCATAGACACAGGAATTTGTTACCAGGTAGCAATGACATCTGGCTCCAGTGCTACTACATCACAGAAAAGATAAATAACTGAAAAGTGTTTACCTAACAGTATTCACCGTATTTGCCTATTACTACGCTCAGCTCATCACAGCTGCCCATATTTTACATTTAAATTTATCTGACATACCAAGGAATGCCTGCCGTTATTAAAAGAGCTACACTTTTTTTCATCCTGCTTTAGTAAATTATTTCACTTTTTGTGACATGCAGCGTGACTACTGCAATAATTGAAATGTTTTTGTAGAATAATGTTAAAGTAGGCCTAATTTGCATTAATCCATGCCAATATAACAATTTTCCCTGACACATTCAGCCTTTCAGATGTCCCAAGAACACTTACAAAGAGAAACACAAGGGATTAGCTACCCTGTGTATCCTGTGCTATAGATCTACACTCTTGGGTTTGCCAAGTGACCAAGAAAGATGTGCTGTTGAACCACTTCTCTCTGTCTGTGGTTTCTTGGGTGGCATACTACCAGCTAGAGTGCACCAGGTAATATCAAAATAATATGAAAATAGGTGATTTTTCAGGCAACTAAGACCAGATACATACAAAGATGTATAAAGCAATGTTGGTTTCTGAAATTCTACCTACTAAGAACTAAAATGTTTAGCCCAATGTCATTTTGAGGCCAAACACACTCTCCCCCTACCTCCCTCTGCCCCCCTCCCCCCCCGCCCCAGTATTTTTAGTTCAATGCCAGAAAATTGCTTTTAGTAAGGCCACTGACCCCAAAATAGTGAAAAAGAAACTCCAAACCCTGAAATCCAAACCTATAAACCATAAAGAAGAAGAGACAGGAGGGTGAAAGGTCATGAAAAATGCCCTGAAAGACTGCTTATAAAGAAGCAGACCTCATCTTGGCAAACACCTCTATGGAATAACATAAGAGGCTTAAAAATAACAATTAGGATGTATAGGTAGTGTATTGTGATAGACAGACTCTATAGAGCTCCATTAAAATGGCAAAAAGAGTGCTAGCTTATGTTACAATGATAAAAAAATAAGACTCTAACATGGTAGATAGCTCTGATCTAACGAGGCACTTAAGTATATGGAGTAATCCTACTTAAAACAGATTATATGGACTTGCTTAGATTTAAACAAGTACTTAAAACATCTGCTATATAGGATGGGGACCTATAAACCTAGAACATTCATCTGAGTTTCAAATTCATAAAATTTGTCAAATGGATAGTTGGGTTATATTAATCCCTATTATGTTATGTAATCCTTTGTTAAAAGACATCTCAGTATTAAAAATTAGTCAAAATTATTTTTTAAATATATACTTCATGTATTGCAATAGATGACTTAAGAAATCAGATGTGTCAATTTCACCTCTCATTAATTAAGTCACGAGTTCTCCCTGGGGAAAATGATTTTTCTGTTCTGAACTCTGCTTGCTTCAAGGAATGTGTTATGTGCTGTGGACTCCACCCTTTAAAACCTTAATTGCAGGATATGCTTGCAAAAGCAGAGATTCCTCTTCTGGCTGCAAAAACTTGATTTGACCCTTAAGCATCTCCTGAACATGTTCACATGCATTCACCTTCACATTCTTCCATTTGTAATACAGATCATTTGCCACTATTTTTCAAGAGGATTACAGAGTAAACAGACAAATTTCAAGCAGTTCTTTTATGGTTCTTATTTGCCTTTAGCTACAAAATTCTCACAACTTTTCATCATTTACAGGAAATTACACCCTGGATTATCTTTTAGGCTAATAATAAAAAGAATATAAGGCTTTTGCTTTCTAAGTATACTTTAGTTGCACAGATTTTCGGGGGTTTTCCCTGTTGAACCCAAATTGTAGTCTAATTGCCCATGCAGCCGTTCTCGGAGCCCAAAATTCGTCTGAGCTGCTCAAGAATACATTCCTTGGTGAAGAGCATAGTATCTTGTAGCACTGCATTGGTTACATTTTTAACCACTACAAACCAGTTCAAAGTTCAAACCAATCAGATCTGACGAAAGAAAGGACTCAGCAACTCCTGGAGGCAGCCTGGCACCATGCCCTTCACATTAGGAAGCAGATTTGAGCACAGGCAGTCCGAAACTTGTGAGAAGCACTCAGCCTCTACAGAGCTAGGGCACAAAATTAATCTCGGGCAATGGCTGCCCCTTAGCCAGGCTTTGAGCTAATGGCATGATGCTAGGAGCAGGAGTTGTCTCCCTGTCGTTAAGTATAGGGTTCCGCTGGCGTGTTCAGCTACTTCCACAGAAAAAGTTAAATTTTTCACAAATCAATTGTTTGGCTCAAACACTACAAAGTATCATGGTTCTTTGTCCTACAGCAAACCAAAAAAGATTTTGTGTGAAGGGCAATATAGAAATAGTACATTGATTACAAGACCATCTAGTCTATTTGCAAAATCTTTTACAATTGCTTTGTTTAGATAGTAACATATTTAACCATTCTTCCATTCTGTGTATCTAAGTATGAGAAAACTTTGCAATCTAAACTATGTTTTTCAGTTTATTTGGAATTTCCCCAAAATTCTGCAGCCAACACTCTCAATTATTCTGTGAAAATATGTTTCTTGCCTTCCTGCCACCCCTTTCCGTACTGTTTAGTTTTTTGCAGCTTTTTAACCAAAAAGTTATTCTCCTGGAAAACATATTTAAGGACATTTTTTTCTAAATCACTTACTGTGCTTGATTTTTTTAAATGGTGCATTCTTTTTCCATTGTGCCCCATAAACTTTTCCCCACCTTTTGCAAGATCTTAAATCTGTATTCTTGAAGCTATTTCACATACTGCTTTCTATTGACATTGACACAGACATCAAGGCTGCAGGTGGCAAGAATAAAATCAGGCACCAATACATGAAGATGGGAGAAGGCTGCATGACAGCTGGTCATACGTGGACCAGTGAAACCCATTTCGTTCCCTGCACCAGGGCGCAGACCAGACACATTATGCTATGATGGACTATATAGGCCTTTATGTCAGTCAGAGTAGTAATGAAAGAGCTGCTACTGTGAATTTATCCATCTCCAAAACAATACAGGATTGCAAATGCATGCTTAGAGCCATAGTGATACAACCAGGGTCCTCTAGAGAATCAACACCCAGCATTCCTGGATACCAGCCTCAGTAGGAGACACTCAAGTCCATGGAAAGAATTCCCATTTGCCTCACTGCTTGCTTTCTCTCGATAGGTCTGTGCACTTGCAAGGCACCCTGCACCACATCAGTCACAATGAGACCGCATTGAAAGGTCAAGAAAAGAGCTTTGCGTGTACTATAGAGCACCTGCCCGCAGGATGATGTTAGTTATTAGGCCCTTTGCAAAAACGCAAGGGCATTTAAAATTAAGTTTCTTTGGATGGTGTTAGCAATTGTCATGGTTCCTGCGGGATTCAAAATGTCAAAGCAAGAACCGACAGCTTGAAATCCCCACTTGGACACTGGGCAGGTACAATGTGCTACTTCTCCCCATACCCAGCCTGCTGGCCTGCAGGACTCTGGGCTTGCTGCAAACAACCGTCCTGCTCTGGGAAGGAAGAGCCTGTCCCCGACTAGGGAAGCGAATCTTGAGGTCAGCTCAGCCCCCCCCTGAGATTTCTTTGCCAGGGCAGAAAATCTGTCAAGCTGTGCTTACTTGCATGAGCAATACCAGCCCCACGTAGCAACGCGATATAATGCCTCCATTGAGAGGAAGGGGGCGATCCAATTTTGTTTGGGTGTTAGCGCTGCTACCAGCCCGAAAACTAGGTGCCTGCATTAACCTCGCTGAGCCAGATGCTGCCTTATGGGAGAGGGCTGCAGACAGCATCCTGCAGCTGCCTGAAACTGCTCTGAGCAAGCGTGGTTTGTATGCGAGAGACCGTGCCTGGCTCCTCTGCACTCAGATCCTGCTTCCAGCAGCAGGTGCTGTCGGCCCTGCAGGGATGCTCCCGGTTAGGGAAAAACGCCCAGGGCGGGGCGGGGGCCTCCCCGAGCCTCGTTCCCTGGAGGGTCCTAGGCTGGGGCGGTCGTGTTCCTCGGGGGAATGGAGCGAGTGTGTGTGTGTGAATGAATAGATTGAGGGGGATGGATGGAAGAGGGGAAAT
>VWZV01007939.1:32496-204143 GCA_013397155.1 Irena cyanogastra
AGGCGCGCGGCGCTGACCGCCCCCGGCCGGCACCGCCGCCCGCCCAGCCCGCCGTCCGCGTCCGGCCGTCCCGCTGCACTCCCGTGCCCCCGCAGGGGCTGTAGGGCCGGGCGCGGCCTCGAGGGGCGAGGGCGGCGGGGGCCCCGGGGCCATGCGCTGAGCGCCCGGAGCAGCCGGCGAGAGAAGTTGGGGTGGGAGATNGAGACACTCAAGTCCATGGAAAGAATTCCCATTTGCCTCACTGCTTGCTTTCTCTCGATAGGTCTGTGCACTTGCAAGGCACCCTGCACCACATCAGTCACAATGAGACCGCATTGAAAGGTCAAGAAAAGAGCTTTGCGTGTACTATAGAGCACCTGCCCGCAGGATGATGTTAGTTATTAGGCCCTTTGCAAAAACGCAAGGGCATTTAAAATTAAGTTTCTTTGGATGGTGTTAGCAATTGTCATGGTTCCTGCGGGATTCAAAATGTCAAAGCAAGAACCGACAGCTTGAAATCCCCACTTGGACACTGGGCAGGTACAATGTGCTACTTCTCCCCATACCCAGCCTGCTGGCCTGCAGGACTCTGGGCTTGCTGCAAACAACCGTCCTGCTCTGGGAAGGAAGAGCCTGTCCCCGACTAGGGAAGCGAATCTTGAGGTCAGCTCAGCCCCCCCTGAGATTTCTTTGCCAGGGCAGAAAATCTGTCAAGCTGTGCTTACTTGCATGAGCAATACCAGCCCCACGTAGCAACGCGATATAATGCCTCCATTGAGAGGAAGGGGGCGATCCAATTTTGTTTGGGTGTTAGCGCTGCTACCAGCCCGAAAACTAGGTGCCTGCATTAACCTCGCTGAGCCAGATGCTGCCTTATGGGAGAGGGCTGCAGACAGCATCCTGCAGCTGCCTGAAACTGCTCTGAGCAAGCGTGGTTTGTATGCGAGAGACCGTGCCTGGCTCCTCTGCACTCAGATCCTGCTTCCAGCAGCAGGTGCTGTCGGCCCTGCAGGGATGCTCCCGGTTAGGGAAAAACGCCCAGGGCGGGGCGGGGGCCTCCCCGAGCCTCGTTCCCTGGAGGGTCCTAGGCTGGGGCGGTCGTGTTCCTCGGGGGAATGGAGCGAGTGTGTGTGTGTGAATGAATAGATTGAGGGGGATGGATGGAAGAGGGGAAATTATGGAGAGAAGGGAAGAATGGGCAGGAGGAAAAGGATGAAGAGAGGGAAAAGGATGTAAGGAGAGAGGGGGAGATGGAAGCGATATGGAGGGAGGAGAGAAGGCGGGAGCGGGGATGGAGAAGGGGCTGAAAAGGACCAAGTAGAGCGCAAAGGGGGACCAAGGGCGGTGGAAAGGGAGTGGGGACACGAAGGGGGAGCACGCGAAAAGGAGGCCGAAGGACCCTGCCGCGCCTTTAAATATTCGCGCGCTTGGGCATCCGTGCCGCATCCATGCCCTCCACTCCCCGCGGGGACCCCCGGACTCGTTCCGCGGCGGACGCTGCCAGCACGCAGTCGGTCCTGCCACGCCCGGTCCGGCCCCGCGCGCCGCCGGCCGTGCGGNACGCCGGTAAGTGCGCGGGCCCGCCGGGAAGGGTCTCTGCTTCTGGACATCTTTTCCCCGGGGCCGGCAAACGCCGGGCGGGCTTCCTTCCTCCGGCACCTTCCTTCCCTCGGGCCGGCACATCCCATCGCCACGATAGAACCCCCTCCCCAGGCACTGCCCCTCTAGGGCTCTCGTCCCCTTTCGTCCCGGCATCTCTCCTTCGGGGCCGGCACGTTCTGGGCCGTGCCGCTGGCGCTGGCACCGGCACCTCTCTCCTGGGCACCCTCCGTCCAGGGCCGGCCCTCCTTTTCCCCGCGATCCAGCAGGTGCTCAATGCCTCCCCGAGGCTGTGAGTGTCCCGTTGCTTGCCCAGCCGGTGAGGGATCATGGGCGGGCGAGGTTAGGTGTTCCGGGGACAACCAGGCTGGCAGACCGGCAAGGCTGCGCTTGCTAAGGGACTCGGCTGTGCGCCCAATACTCCCTCGGATACACTCAACCGTTCATGAAGTTCCTAGGGAATTTGTGGTGACTTTCTTTCCAAGAGTATATTTTTGGGGGAAGGTAACATTTTTTGCAGAATTTGCTCTCTAAGGCAAACCCAAACCCTTCCTCCTCATTTCTGTTAACTTTTCAGATTTTTCCTTGATGGCAACTGGGAAGGCGAAAGAGACAGAATAAGGGAACAAGGCATTCAACAGTTATAACATAAAAAGAAGCCACTGGAAAATTGGGGCAAACTTTAAACTGTTCACCAAGATTTTCTGATTTTCAGGGGTGAGGCATGTGTGTGAAAAGCAACAATACAGGAAACGATTATTGCTAACTGGAGTTATTTAGAAAAATTTAAATATGCTTCGAGAATTAAAGATGAAGAGCAACAGCTCTTTTTTGTTAGCCCTAAAATTTTCCGTTGGGTTTCCTTGCTCCAGGTGAATATTGCTGGGCACCTCACTTGCAATGTATGGGTACATCCTGAAGCTAAGAGGTTTTACCTCTAGATACCTTGCCCTACAACTGTTCTGAATCATTGTTTGCCAAAGCATAGTAACATAGGATTGGAAAAACTCTTTTCAGTCAAACTTAGCACGCCACTGTTGTATCAGTGTGTAATACCACTCCTCTGAGTTTAAAGCAAAAAGGTTCTCTTTCCTCTTGGAGTAGGGAGTGAGACACTTTCCTAAAATCTGGTGATATTTCCATTCTGTTTTCTGATCCTGATCTGTACTAGATTCTGTCCCTCCCAGGAGACAAACTCATTTGAAAATGAAGCCAGCCAAAAATAACTTCAGCAATGATGCTTCTACCTCTCTCTCTTCATCTCTCCATTATTTAAAACAGACCAGCTCTAATCCACTCCTGTTGTCAGTGGAAGTGCAGGGTAAGGAATATCAGATGTATCCAAGACTTAAACTTTAGTAGCAGTTTTTATCTTTCAGAAATGTAGGACCGAATGGGTCTGCCTTCATTATCAAAAGTGGCACTCGTTGTTACTACTGCTTTTATTGATTCCTCCAATTATATCCTAAACAAAAACTTTTCAGGTAGCTCTCCTGCTACTCCTGCTTTCCAGACCAGTTTCAACACCATTTCTTCTTGTGATTACATTGTCCTTTTACTTAAAAATAGTTAGTTTCCTCTTCTGGTGTTTACCTCCAGGTTGTATTTATAGAGTGCTCATATCCCTTCTCAGCCTTTGTTTTGTATGTTTGCACAATGCAAGGAATGTCTCCCTCATCAGTGCAAAGCAGAACTTCCTACTGAATCTGAAGTAGAGGGATATTTATTAAGTGGTACAACTTGGGCACCAGCATTAGGCTATCTTTGTATTATATTAAGTAACGCGTAGCACCAGTAAGTAGAGTCATATATGCAGGCATGTATGGCAGCCTTGATCCCACAGAAGTTAAAATAATGACAGACAGAGAACAGGAAGGGAGATATGGATTATCCTCAGAGATGCAGAACTGATATGAAAAGATGAAGCAATCCACCCAAGGCCACAGGAAATCTGTGGTAAGAGACAAGAGACCAGACCAGCCTCATATATAGGACCTTCCAGCCTCTAGTACTTTGCCAGGTGCTGAAATGATGCTGCCCATAGGAAAAATGTACAGACATTAGACTCCAGATTGTTCAGAGGTATAAGCAGACTGTACATTCTTTCAGCTGCTAGTGAAAGTGATATAGGAAAAGATGCTGTATGGACCCGTCAGAGAATTTTAACCATCTTCTTTGGCTCCTAGGAAGCAATATATGAAACAACAGGTTGTCTGCCTCAGTGTTACTGTTGTGAAAACAGAGCCAAACTGGTAACATCGCAAACACTTAAAATTACATTAAAAAGAAATGTATGGTAGTAGTTTAGAACCAAGATTCTTTATCATGTACATGTGATTTTTGGTTGCTGAGCCCACCAGCAAGACTTATATGTACAGTCTGCTAGAGATAGTGAAAACACAGGAGAATTTTTAGGATCAAGATGTTTTTGGTGTTGAAATACACCCCTTCCTGATTTTATTGCCTTTTGATTTTTTCCCCTTCTCCAACAGTGTTACACTGTGGAATGCTGTTGTACTATATTTACAGATGACTGCAGTAAAGCTATATAGCAAAGAAATTTGTAAAGTATTGATCTGATATCTCAGAGTCATAATGCATTGATCTAATCATAGAGGATGTATTCTTGTAACTGTACATAGCCGCAGTTTAGTTCTGCAGAGTGGGGTGTGCTTTGACAGCCCAGCTGTTAATATCGCAGTTATGACTTTTAAGATGACAAAATTCCCATGGGAATTGTTGGGACAGTTACTACTGACTATAGGTCTGTTTTCACACTGTGGAGCCCTCTTGCTATATACAGAGTACCTTTGATCACAAGAACACATACTGATAAGAGAGGATAGATGCTTCTCAAAAGTATCTGACTTACAAAGAACATGAAATATTATTTTCATAAATATCTGAGGCATTTAGGGGCCTGCTGATTTTGACCAGGACCTCGTATTTCAAGTTCCTGAAGTCCAAATTCTCAAAAGCCATATAAGTATCTAATACCTGTTCAAGTCAAACTGGTACCTGAATCTGGACTGGAATCCCAATTAATAGGAATACTCACACTCCTACATGGTTTAAAAATCCTAGTCTGAATACCTATTCCATTTCAAGCGACTCCCATGCAAATGTTTCCACTTCTCATGTAACTTTTGTAATCTCAGACTTTTCTGCAGTAGTGTGAAATAAGTGATGCACTTATATGCTGTAAAACAAAGAGAACTATTTCTGCATCAAATATTGCACAAATAATGATATGGAAGAAACAATAATAAATGGAATGTTTCAATGGAAGAAGCAATATTAAGTGATGGAAATACAAGCTGGAGATAGGAGCAAGGCAGCACTAACTGGAAATAAGGGCTTTGTTTTTTAAATGAACAATTAATTACAGGATTAAAATATGGTGATACTAATATGGTGTATAGCCCACCTTTTGCTGACTTTAGACAAAAACCTTCTAGAAAATCAGTTTTAACTTCATTCTGATATAGCTATGTGAAATTATAAAGCTCCTGATCAGAGCTGAACAAGACTTTCTCATGTCCTTGTCTGGATATTCTCCCTCTACCTCCTGTTTCTCAGACCCTTTCCATCTGTGGATGTCAGTCCTTACTTCCTGGGCTGAAGCTGTGATAGACAAAACCTGGTTTCTACCAGGATTCTGGGTTTGGTGCAGTCCCATCCCGCTGTTGCAATATTGTCCCTTCACCTGCCCTGTCACTTCCACCCAAAAGCTCTGCAAATCCTTGAACAATGCATTTCTGCCCTCTGTCCTCAGTGCCTTTCCCATTTTAACATATGTCTGAGTTGAATTAGTGCCAAAGGCATGAAAGAAGCACGGCTCCACAAAAGTTCATTGGTCAGAAAAAGCTACTTTCAGCATCCTAAAAGAAGCCAGAACCAGATTGCAGCACCAGTCAAGGCTGGAGCCAGTATCTGCACTGTGGAGCTATGTACTTTCTTGAGCCACTAGCAAAGACCATGGCCCTGGGACATGTCTACATATATCCAGGCAAATGTGAAATCTCAGTGTTTAGTTCTCGGTGGTGGTGTTTCGTAGGTATGGTCCTGTATAAGCCTTAATTAAATTCCAGGCTAAATTTGAAATCCTGAATTTGAAAATATTTGAAAGTGGGTAGTTGCAGTATTTCTGGTAATACTACAAAATATATGTTGTTTCAAATAAACGCTTGAACAATGACACCTCCATGGGTTGCTTGCTATTCCAGGAGAGCTATATCGGGTGACCTGCTAGACTACTGTTGACTGCTTAGAAACTTGGATGGGAGGAGACCAATGTAATGTAATTTCATAGGGATCATGGCAGGAATAGAATTATGCAGGGTTGCCTGAAGGAAGGTGGGTAAGAAGAGGAAGCGGTCCTTGTCAGTACAAGGAAGCACTGAACAATAAGGGGAGGAGCAGGCTAAAGGAATTTGTATTCCCCAAGAGTTTCCTTTGAAGCACAAGGTGGGTGTGTCTCCCTCTAACATAAAATACATCCTAAAATTAACATGCGCAATTATTTGGGAACATACACATTACTTACGGTGCAATGTTGCATTTAGAAGTTACAGCCAGAACCTTTCAAGTGGCTCAGACAGCAAAGGAAGCAGAAATTGAAGCCGAATGAAATTGTTGAAGGCAAGAAGCTGTGGTTTCTTTTGTTTGAGTTATTTTTTAAACAAACACTTGCACTCCTCCTGCTGCCTCTTCCTCACACTGCCACCAAAGAAAAAGGAAAATTGTTTGAGGAGCCTCATGAAAGGCAAGATCAATGGACAAAGAAGTTAGGAAAAAAACTATGTAAGGAAACAGTAGTGACCAGTAGCTGGCACAAGTGGGTAGGAGAAGGACATGACAATGCCTATGACCAGACTGTGAACAGGGTCCATTACCACAAGTTCTCTTCCAACAGCAGTGTTACTGAAGTGTTAGCAGAAGGAAGAACTCAAGATTATTTGATCCTTTTGCTGTAGAAAAGTGGGAAATTTAAGGGAAAGTGGGTAATTGTTTAAGCTTGTATTTAAGTGGATGTCTCCATGGTTATTTTACTTACAGGAAATTAGTTCCTGTCATTATTTTATTTCAAATTTGTTTATAAGACAAAGCTTGGAAGGTCCTGGCATTCTCTAAAGTCCAGTCTTTTCCTCATTATTCACTGTTTCAATACAGACACTGTCTGACAAGAACAAGGATGAGAATGGAGAAGCTTCGAGCTTTGTCACATTCCAGGAACAGACTAGTATTTGTATCCTACTCTTAGATATACATTCCTAGGAAAGGCCAGGCACTGCAGAAAGTGGTGTACTACCTCCAAAATCATGTTTTTTTTTCTTGGAGTTAGTCCTAAAAATGTCTTATTATGGCGGTAAAGGTGTAAAGACTCAGTTTTAGCTAATAACAAATGCATTCATTTTACTACCAGAAAGTTAGTTTAGGATGTTCGGTGATTTCAGTAACTAATTTAAAAATGCAAGATCTTGCTGGGGCACCAGGCTTATAAGATGCTAAACCCACTTCTATTGCCTTGCTGCTTTTAACTGGCAAGAGTCTCCTGTGTGGCTGACTTTCAGTGGGACTTAGAGAAACTCGTCAGCAAGCCCTGACTTTCCCAAGAGAAAGCAGTTTGCCATCCTAAAGAACAGCTCTGTGAAGAATTTCATATTCTCAGAGAAGGACTGATAGAAGTTTTGTAAGCACCTCGTGTTCTCAAAGTGACAGGTGCTGTTTTTCACTTTAGTTTGTTCTATCCTTGTATGTGTTCTCAAAACATGCTGTCTCAACCAACAGTAGCAGAGAAGCATTGTATCATTTAACCAATCAAATAACTTAGCAAAAAAAACCCTATTAAAAATTACATTGTTACAATAAGATAGACTTCTGATTCAACAAAATCTTAAAATCTTTCTCTTCATCCTCTAAAAAAAAGCAAGAGTCTCCAGTACTCTGCAGCCTTCAACTGTTGCCTGCAAAAGAAGCAATGTTACTTCAGCAAAGGCAGAGCGTTTGGCACATAAAGTTTCTGACTTAATGAGGAGGGAAAAATGAGTTACCCATTCTGTGATTAGACAGACATCCAGCAGCCTACAGCAGCAGTGGATACTGTGGAACACCACAGTAACTGCAGGTCTAGTGAATACAGAGTTCTCTCTCCCTCCTTTTTCATGAGTTATGTCTCCCACATGTAGCTGTATTGGGTAAAACACCAGATACAGAATAATTCTTAAGCAGTATATGCAATAATGCACCTGCTTATAACAGACTTTATGTTCCTTCTGGGCTGAGATCACTGATTCGGTTTTTAACTTAGATGAAATCTCTCTGGTGCCTCATAACTCTAGAAAGACTGTTTTCTGATTACATCAGCATGCCAAATGGTCAGCTTCTTTCTGAGTATCAGCAGAAATTTCAGGAAGGTTAAGAAGATCATAAGAAACAGCCTTTTATGTCTCCCAGAGTCTAACCAAACAAATAGGCCAGTATTAGTTCAGTACTAATTACTCCAATTATACTAGGATAGCAATAAATACCATGCCACCAAATATTGGGATAATCAGAGAATCTTTTCCCAGCAGTTTGCATGCAGTATTCCTTTATTCTCAGTACAGTGCACAGCTGAGTTCTGTCTGCACTTTTACATATCTCAAGTCTGCATTTCAAAATACTCTAGATACAACACCACAGTAGCTACACTTTCTGAAACTCATACCATGATTTTGGATAGGATTTCACATAGGGACAGTGTCCCAACTTTTGTCTTTTGAGATGCTGTTCTGTTATTTCTTATGAGTAAGGCATGAAGATTATGCACAAAGAATTGTTTCTATCTCTATCATGATGAAATAGTTTGTCCTGTGCTTTTCTTTACAATGGAGAACTCTCCTTTTCCCACCACAATGTGTAAATTAAAATTATAATTAGGGATTTCTGATTGCTTAACTATGTAATTATCTGTTGATGGCTAGGAATCAGCAATAGGAGGGAACCACTTCTCCCTACTTCTTACCATCTGTAACCATTTGCTATGGTGGTTTCTTCATACTACATATTTTATCTCATAAAAAAAAATCTCACAAGGGAGCATCCCAATTGCTGCCTATTTATGCAGTCTTTCAGCATTTAATTTAGTTTTTTGTAGAATATTAATTTCAGGACCAAGACAGCTGGAAATGGCTGTGGCAGGCAAGCTACTGAGTAAAATGGTGATATAGATATGATTTAACTCACATAGCTTCAATCTAGTTTATTGCCAGTCTGCTTGATTTCCCCTATATATGTGTCAACGCTACCACTAGAAATACAAGGCTGGCCTTATGTTAAATACATAACAATAAATGTATTTAATGAATACATTTAAACTATATTTTGAGGTTTAGGGAAGTTTGTACCTGCAAGGGATCCTGGCATTTACAAGAGGAATGGAGGATCTTTAGCCCTTTGGCTGAAGGGCTGAAGAAACTGTACACTGAGAACATAACTTGAATTTCAAGCAGTAACTCTCTTCATGTTTTGGATTGAAGTATGATACACCCTTGGCTCTGTAGCTGTACATCTTTCCCCAAGTGTGTTAGGGCTGCATCTAGTTCAGTTCAGATTTGACCTTAAACTATGCTCACTGGAATAGCTACAATGTCACATGGAGGGACAGTCCATATGCTTTGCTCCTTCAGTTCTCTTTTCAGAGCTCAGCATTTTATTGGCTGGACTACTTCTGCATTACAAGTCACTGATAAAGTGTATTGCAGGATATATTCTGCTGACTTTAATAAGAAACCAAAATGACTAACATGACTTTTGTCTCTTTTCTCCAGAAATCTCAAAACCACCATTAGCACCGAAACCAAAGATTATTGGTCAGGTTTCTCCAGCACCTGTCTCCAAATTTTCTCCTTCACTGCCAAGAGCTGATATTCTTCATCACCCAAACTCTGTGTCTAGGGGTCCCAAACCACCTATTGCTCCCAAGCCAAAATTCTCAGCTGACACTGAGGGCAAATCCAGTGTTTCTAACAACAATAATTTAAATAAGTGTGTAAATGGGAAACTGGTGTGTCTTGATGGAGAGCTGTGTGAAGGAAACCAATGCAATACTGATTGCCTAGGATCCGAGGCAGATAATGAATACGTTGTAGTTCCTGAAGCTCAGCTGCCCAGCAAAGACTGCAATGATTTGGAACATGAGCATGATCAAAACGTAGATTCCCCTGTGGAAAATGAAGTCTCAGAAACTCCAGAAAAGGTAGAGAAGGAAGAGGATAACATTGCTAGTGATGAGAATACCAGTAATCAAGAAGTCATCAAAGATGAGCACCATAACTCTTCAGATACTGCTGAACCAAGGGAACCAGACTCTGAGGAGTCATCCAGAGACTGTGACCAGTCCAAAGCACTTTGTGAGGAGTCCTCAGATGCCCCAGATGGGGATAACAATGCTGCCAAGGATGTAGATGAAGATGAGGATGTTGTAGGTGATTGTACTGAAACCAAAAACAGGCAAGAAACTTCTTACAACCTGGAACTGGTCAAGAACAGTAGTGATTGTGAGACTGACAGTGATAACATTTTGAATAGAGATGAGAAACTAATGGGTGATACCTGTAGAGATATCATTGCAATGCCACTGCCTGCAGATGAATCAATCCCAGCTTGTGAGGAGGTAGGGCAAGAGGAGGAGGAGCTACCTGAGATTTTAGAAATGGCAGATAGGTGTCTAGCACATAGTGATGACCACAGTTTGCATGCAGAGCTTGATTTAAACATGGAAGGGGAGTTAGAAAATGATGACTGTGCAAGCCCTGACATGCTGCCTGAGGAGGCCAGTGAAGAAACAGGTCCTGGCTTAGAACTGTGTGGAGATGAACCTGGTGCCAATAGTGGTTTAGCAGAGTTCATCCATCAAGCAGCAGCTGAAGAGGAGGAAGTAGACCCAAATGAGCACAATAATACAAATACAGGAAATGCCAGTGATGGCTGCCAGATCACTGAGAGGAGAAGTGAGAAGACATCAGAGGTAGCCTGTGAAGCAAGCAAAGACTCTGGGAAAGGGGAAGAAGAAACTGTGAATGCAGAGTATATGGATGATGGCTGTCAGATTGCACCTTGTGAGAATGAATGGCGTGAGGAAATACCCGTGGAACATTCAGATGAGAATCTTCAAACGGAAGGGGCCTCTCTGCATGAAGACGGTATGATTTCTGATAGTCTACCTTGTAGGCCAGGGATGGAGCCAGAGCTGGAAGCTGTGACTGTTGAAGAGCATAGTGAAAATACTGTGGAAGCCTCTAAGTCAGATGAGTTGCAACTCAAAGACATTGAGGTGGAAGCAAACAGCTTCAGCAAAAGTGTCCCAAGTTCACCTCAAGAGGTCCCACTTGAGGAAGACTTAGAAATCTGTAAGCATGTCAAAATTAATGTAGAATGTGGGACCAAACATGTTTTGCATGAAAATCTAACAGTACCTAAAGTGGTCATTGTGATTGATGAATCAGAGGAAAGAAGGACTAGCAGTGATTCCCTAGATGATCCTTATGTGCTTCCTGAAGAAAATGAAATTATCCATGATGTGCAGACTGATTTAGGAGCTGATCACAGTAAAAGGCGTGAATTAGGCATGGATGGTGAAAACAACTTGCTGCCCATTGATCGTAAAAGCATTGTCACTAGAACACGATCTCTCTCTGGGAGAATGCCAGGCTATGTCCCAGAAACTGTTCCAGAAGAAACTGGACCTGAAACTGATTTACCCTCCTCCCGAAATGGCTCTGGGACAGAAGACTTAAGCAATAGTTCCTTTTCATTGGAAGGAAAACCAGTGGAAGCCAACAGCGCTTTACCAACCAAGTCAAGACGCTTTATTTTATATCCTCGATCTTACTCTGTTGAAGGGAGAGAGATACCTATCTCTGTTTACAGAGAAAGTGATGTCTGTGTAGTGGATGATGTTAGAATAAAAAGGACAGAAGACAACTTGTCCTTGCCTTGTGTCAATGGTTCCTCAGGTAGTTTTTCCCAGCAAAATCATCTCTCATCATGTGGCATATCTACTCCATCCTCAGTTGTTGATATACCACCTCCATTTGAACTTGCCTACATCACCAAAAAGCCAATCACTAAAAGTTCGCCATCACTTTTGATAGAGAATGACTCACCTGCTAAGTATTCCAAGAAAAAGAAATCTTCTTTTAAGAAGTTTCTTACTCTAAAGTTCAAGAAGAAAAGTGAAAATAAGGTTCATGTAGATGTTAATGTTTCTTCTTCAAGGTCCTCATCAGAATCCAGCTATCATGGGCCTCCCAGGCTGATGGAGCTGGAAGGGAGGAGCCTAAGCAGCTCACCTCAACTAAAATCACATGTGGGGAAGCTCCGTGCATCTGAGTCTCCCTCGGCGGTTCTTTTCTATAAGGATGGTAAAAGAAAAGGAACGCCCAAGTCCTTCAGCAGGAGTGTGTCAAGGGTGGAGTCCTTTGAGGATCGGTCCAGACCTCCTTTCATGCCACTGCCATTAACGAAACCTAGGTCTATTTCTTTTCCCAATGCTGACACATCTGACTATGAGAACATTCCTGCTATGAGCTCTGACTATGAAAACATACAAATTCCTCCTCGGAGATCCACCAGAGCCGGAACTTTTACTGAGTTTTTTGAAGATCCCAGCAGGGCATTATCTGCTGCTAATGAGAATGATGGCTATGTGGATATGAGCAGCTTCACTGGCTTTGAGAACAAGCAGCAAACCACAGACCAGGAAACAGAAAGGTACTGTAATAAATTATCATGTAAGACCTGCTAGCCTTGGCCAAACGAGCAAAGCATTCCCTGCTAGGTATCATAGGCAGATTCTCCATGTTGGCTGACTTATACCCCTCTCGGGAAATGCTTACAAGAAAGATTGGATGAATATAAGATAAACCTTTATCAGTGAAAAAAAAAAAAAGCATCCTTACTTTGACATCCTTACATCCATCCTTTTAACTCCTTACTTTGTAAAGGAATACTGGATCTGGATCCTATGATTTGCAGGCAGAAACCAAAGAATATTCAAAAATATTTGGTTTATCCAGTGGATCTAATTTTTGTGGCTGCAAGGGAAATGGGGAAAGCTTGCTTCGTTCTTCAGTAAGAAAGGTTTCTGATTTCTTGACTGAATGAAAGGAGACCCTATTTGCTGGAAGGGGTCCTGCTTCTTTATTTAATTCCTGTCAATTTCTCAAAACAATAATATATACATAATTTATGTTTAGAAGTACATCAGTTAAGTATAGACCAGAAAATCCCAAATCCCAAATCATCCCTATTCAGACTAGATAGTGAATTTTAAAACTTGCTTTAAGGGCTATTATGACCCTCAGACAGAGCTGCTAACTTATAAACGAATTAAATAGTTCTGAAACCATATGCACTGCTAACATTAATAACAGCCTTTCATCCCATTCCATTAGGTTATTTGCAAACAAGGAAATGTCTTTTTCATAGGAACATAGGAGCAATGCACTCAACACCTTTGATTTTGAACCTGTTGTCAGATTATAGCGTACAATCAGTGGAATGCAGAGATGTAAATCATAAGAGTGTTTTCCATTAAGTTTCATGTTTAACAGGTAAGGAGATAACAGTGTGCAAAGCAAATGAATGAAAAGGAATGTCTTTAATCCAGTTGCATTTTGTTAGAGCTGTGTGAAACAGATAAAAATCTTCGAAGTAAGGTTTTCATGCCTATTTGCATCCATCATTCTCCAAAAGATTTAATATTTGTGTTTCTTTGCAACATTTATTTTTTCTGGTCGTCTCTCTTGTCATTGTGGATGGAAGAAACCATGGACATTTCAGAAACCTCTCTTAGGGTAGTTTAGACTTAGGGAATAAAAGAACTTTTCTTTATCACCTCTGAATGAGTCTTGCAAACAATTTCTAAGACATAAATGATGTGGGGTAGTGAGTAAAACATGGGAAAAGAGATTGCATCAAGGCTTAAGCAGTGTATCCAAATGCACCTGAAGCTGAGGGATGTGGAACACAAGCCTGTTGTTTTGGTCTTTAGAAATGATGGCTGCCTGCAGTATTGGGAGCTCCAGTGATGCTGACACAGGGACATGGTGAAATGCACTGCAGCTTCACAGCACACACCACCACATCCCCCGAGCAGCAAAAACTACATTACTCACTTGCTTTCAGTGCTTTGCATTTTACCCAGCACACTGACATTTGCTTTTGAAAAAGCCAGCCAGTTCTTTGTGTCCATGAAACACCACCCATTGTAGGTAGTTCTTGAAGAACCAAGTTAAAAATATTAGGACTACGTCAATTGCTGTGACTTGGGCCCATTTAAGAACTTCCTGTGGAAGCCTGTAGTTTCAAAGGGAGAGCCAATCCAAACCGGTTCAGGAAGTCTCGAGGTCAAGGCATGAACATAATTCTTCAGTCTGCTGCTTGTTGTGCATGCAGTTTTTGCCACTGGGGGTGAAATGAAGGCTAGGCTCCTGTACAGCCCCTTTATCAAGATAACCAGGGTGGAGGGGAAGAGCACCAGGCAGACATAATTACTGCTGAGATAGCTATTATTTGCTGTATTTGTCAGCATGTTTTGGACAAAGACATGCCTGAAAAGCTTTGATGAAATGTAAATACACATCCCATGTACATACACATGCAGTGGTATAACAAACTTGAAGAAACAGTGTATGGTCTAATTGTAAAGCAAAGCAAATTGTACAAGCAGGTGCACCTATCTACACATGCATACATGATATATGGACATGGATGTTTTATTTGCTGCTGAAGTAGTTTGGCCTAAAATGCCTTGCTTTGGAATTAAGATTTCTAGTAAGAATACCTATCAAACATACCTCTGCCACAAAGGGATAAAAATGTCTTTGAACTGCAGCTTGCTCATGTCCACAGGCTTTTTTCAACTGTGTGTTGAATGCACATTTCAAGTGTGTTGCATTAAACCCTTGCCATACATGGTATTTGAGCCCATTAACTTCTTTTTTATGCATTTACCTGTAGAGCACTTGTGTTTAGCATCTGGTGATGTCTTATGGAATTGCTACATTTTTGATGAATAGCCAAGTACAACTCTTCTATCACACTTCAGAGAACAGAATGTGAGTGTTATAAAAGATTATTATAAACCAGGAACCTTCCCTATTGTGTATGACTGGGGAACAACGGGGCAGGAGGGGACTTCACAGAAACTCTCTGATGAGAAGATTCACTGTTTAATTTTCTTGCTTAAAAGAACAGACATTTGAAGTGTGCTGCTATGCAGCCAGCAGGAGAATCCTAACAGCAATACCAAGATTTTAATTTGCTCTGAGAAATACAGCTGCGGTATTGCATCAGATGGGCACGGAGAATGGCCACTAGAAACTCCGGAAGCCTTTCACTCCTTGGATAAAAAATGCAGCTGGAGGAATAGGTACAGCTAAAGCACCTGATTGTTTTTTATACAGGTGCAACCTGCCCCTTCCTATAACGATTAATTCAGGTGAACTCTGGGCCAAAGAAGACTGTAAGGTTACAGTTATTTCTGTCTCAACAAAGAGCAAATGGGGAGGAAGCATTCTAGAGATAATCAAAATAACCTCATGTACAAGGAGTAGTTGTGAAAGGAGAAGCAACACCAAATTTCTAGATGTTTCTGACATTTTCTAGAAAACATGGGCAGAAAAAAGACACATAGTTTGTTAGCTGGTTTTGACCTGTACAACACTTGCCCATATGCTGACCATATCAAGACTTCTCATCCCAATGAGCAATCCAGTCACCATACTTTCCTGCTTATGGTAAAACTCAAGGAGAATTTTGTCAAGAAGATAAAATCAACTCATGCTTTGTTTTTCTGCTTGTCCTAGCTAGAGCTGCTCAGTACAGGCATGGCTGTCAGAGGATATCCAAAAAAGACACACATGTTCAGCGCGGTTCAAGCTTTCTTTTGGCTCACTGCTATGTATGATAATAACAATGTTGCTGACATTACACTGCATTTGTAATAGAAGCAAGCTATATCTATACTGGAGGCAAATCTAGGCAAATCAGGCTTTGAGCTACAGATTCAGCATAGATTTTAGATAGTTGTTTCGGGAAAGTTTTCCCCATCCTTTCCTTTTCTTGCTTTCATAGGCAAACAAATTCTAGCTGCTGATTCCACTCAGTTCCTAGTTCACTGCTTCTTAAATCCCTGCTCTATGACTACACTAAGCTAGCATGCACCCTAGCATTAATGAGAAGCTTTACAAGAGACAGAATTTTGGTTTTGTAGGTCTAGCATTTCTCAGGGCTAGTGATATGTTAATGTTTGTTATGGAGGTAGCACAGAAGTGGTCTACTAATGGGGCTTAGCTCCTTTAAAGACCTATATGGGTCAATTGTATGGAATTTTGCTGACAATCATTAAGCCAAAGAGAACTAAAGGGATCATGAGCATTGTGAGAGGTTTTTAAAAGAAATATAATTTTAAAAAAAAAATCACTCATAAAAATCTCTACATAGTTTGTGGGGGTTTTTGGGTTATTTTTGGTTTTTGGGGTTTTTTTATGTCAGTGTGAAACGTGCCGTGCTCTAGATCTTGTATATGGGAGAAAGTCCCATAAAAATGCTGTCACAGAGGGAAAGAGGATCAGGGACTGAGCCTAAAAACAAGGGAAAGAGACATTGTCACTTGTGATCTGATGAACAGGATGGAAAATAAAATCTCATGAGCTTTCACTAGTTTTTGAATTTTGCAGCATCAACCTGAAAGCAAGCTTTTTAAGTTCATTGCAGAGTAAGGGATCCTGGTACTATACTTGACTTCAGGCCATGCATAACCTATTGAAAATCTTGACAACAGCCGCAGTCAGCTCTGACATGAGTCATGTTTTTATTTCTGTTAACTTAAGTATTGTCTGAATAGCAGCAGGGAATTAGAAGGTGACAGCGGTTAATGCAGGACTTCAAGCTGCTCACAGACAGGGAGATAACTGGAGACAACTGCTGCAGATAACCCATTTCTGCTGAAAGCTGTGCTCAAGGCATGCTTCACCTTACGTTGTCAGGCATTAGAGACAGAAAATATTAAGTGCTCTTGGATGGCAGAGTTTTTCTGAGAAGCACCTCTGAGAAGTGTCTTTAGACAGTATCAGTAATGTCATATCAATACCAAAGAATGAAAGATTTTAATATATTGCCCACATGCCGGTATCATTTTTCCAGCAGCTCCATGACTGCTCTCCTGTTTCCTCATATCTGTGGAGTTGTTTTTCTTGGTTCATACTGGGGATGCAGATGTGTGGGGACAGTATAGGTTGTGAGGAAGCCAATGTGCTCCCCCAGCACAGCTTTGCATTGCACATCACCATCCTGCATGCATAGCACAGCCTCAGAGAACTGCTGCTGCTCAGACACAACGTGCTGGATCTCACCCTAGCTTTGTTTATGAGAAATCACAGTCTCATATACCGCCGAGGAAATGGTCCAAAGACCTTAGCAGATGTTGGCTTTATTAGTAGATGGACTCCATTGTGATGGCTATTTTAATGATCAAATTACAGTGCAGAAAAGAAGGAATGTGTACACGTCGCCCTCTTCATGTCCTGAGGGCTTTTATGCCTGGGTTGACTTCTCTGTCTTCACTGTTTTCATTAAATGAATCAGAAATACATTTCAGTGGGATTACACAAGACGAGAGAGTCTGCTGTATATTGCAGAATTGTCCTGGATGATGATTATGGAACACAAAAGTGATATTGGTGGGATTTAAGCATTCCTAGCACCATGCTGAAAGAAAGCACGTGCTGCAGACAGGGTGATGAAATGTTTTTAATGGTCAGGCCTTTTACTGTCAATAACATGACATGTTCTTGCATGCCTTGTTCTGGGCATGCCTTCCTCCTCTCCCACCCCCACCAGGAGCCTTACTGAGAAGATTTATTGAAGGAGAGATTGCACTTTAGAATGCTGTAGCCTTTCCAGAATCCACTGCTCCATAACATGGCGTATATCTTTAGATTATATTTGTAACAAAAGCAACAGAATGCTATTGCATTTTAAATGCAAATCCAGTCTAGTAGTTTATGGTTTGTTGTGCCACCCAGCAAAGTTACTCATAATGCACAACACATTTTTAATTATCCTACAAGAATTCTTCTTTTACAAGACCTAAAGTGGGGTTAATGTAAAAACTCCCTCTAAAAATTTGGTGTTCAGAGACATACAACAATTAATTTTACTTTAATCGACCAATTAGAGTTAATGGATGGAAGAACATATTTCAGAGGCATTATTTGGTTTGCCAAGAATCCTCTTAAAGAGCTTATAAAAGGATCCTTTCACTTGAGTAATTGTCTGGATTAATGAGATGCTATCCAACAAAGGCCTAGAGGGAACAGATTTAGACCTATCCTTAGTGAGCACCTTTTGGTGCTCTATCTGACTCATGCTACACCAGCTTTATCAGTATCACAGGCATACTCAAACTTCTTTTTCTCAAAAGAAATACAGCTAAGTACTGATGACCTGAGACAAGGGATAGTTGCATATGTCTGCTGCACTGTCTCCATCCAGCTATTCTCAGCTGTCCCAAATTAAATACCTCTTCAGTATTTTGGCAGTTTGTCCTTATGCCTTGAATACATTCACTAAACTTGGATATTAACCCACTGCATACCCCTGCTGGGCCCTCAGGGCAGGTAGACCTCATCAAAGATAGCTAGTTTGGTGTTTCTGATGAAAGTTTCTTATCCTCTTACATTTCAGGTATCAGTCTGCATTCTTAGTTCTGAGAGTTGGCTAGAAGAACTCAGAAAAGACTCTTCCTTAGCACACATGTCTACAGAAGTAATGGACTGCATACAGTACAACACAACTTTCAAGTCAAATCTTCTGGTCCTTAAGTAGAAAAGGGCAGTATGTGAGGTAAAACTAGACACCTCAAAATCTTTCCTTCGCACTTTCTACTTTCACATTGCTAGGCTTAAAAAATCCAGACACTGGCAGTGAGATAAAACTACATCACAGTAAATACATCCAGGCTGAAGAGCCACTGTGAGAGTGATGTATATTAAGTTGTCTGGACAAGTAATTTATCTTGCCATTTGATTGCAGTTTTAAGAAAAAACATTGCTTCAGTGGCTACAAGAGAGATAAAATATGCGTGCCTAATTCAAAAGTCTGAGAAAAAAACCCCAACAAAATAAAGGAATTTTGTAGTTCGTGACATTTTTCTGATTGTTTCATTTGCAAGTAAAAAAAATAGATACTGAAGTAAATTCTGAACTAAGCCATATTTCTGAATTGCAGAATTACGATGGTTTTGATTTTCCACAATTATTTGGGAGAGGGGCCAAAAGTATTTAATAGATTCATCCCAGCCAAATATTACAAGTCTATGTCATTTTTAATCATTCCAAACCTGATTTTCCAACTTAAAAAAAACCTCAGCCAAGCAAAAGTACAGCCAAGTCTAATTTTAATCTGGGAAATGAACATGACTTTTAGAGGAGACCACTTTCCTTCAGCCCTACAGATTAGCAGTTAAGCTCTGTTTCTCTCCTTCTGGAAGTACTCTCTTTTAACAACTGGGTGAATCTCTGAAATGCAAGAAAACCAAGTTCACTTGATTCTAGCTTCACTGCATTTTTCCCCTGGTTTGCCCCCAGATTTGGCAGTATGGTGTTGATAAAGCAATTGATCCTGGTAGTACAGGGAAATAACAACTTGCCTTCCATCTTAAGAGTCCTGCAGGGCAGCATGGTTCATTATGTTGAACTTATTGTGAGTATTTTTCATGGAAAGTATGGAATAACAAACTGGCAACAAAATGAAAAGAGAACATAAAGACTCTGGTACCAAGTTTTAGTGTCTAAATTCCACTGCCAAAAACTAAACAAAGTAATAATAATCAGGAGCATATCCCTAATCTCCAATCTATGATATGTGCCATGTTAACAGACAGTTTCATTTTGTGAAATGTATCATCTTTTTCTAAGAGGATCCAGGACTCAAAGTCAGAAGAACATTAGTAAATGTGTCATAGTTGGAAAAGTGACTGTATAAGTGGAATCTGGATGATAAATGATACTATGCCAGATGCTCATGTGGGGTACATTTGTACCTCTGAGGATGTGAACAGCAATTTGTGATTCAACTGCCTTGATTATTTACACTAGAACCTGAAATTAGAATGAGCTGAAACATTTTCCAAAAGGGAAATATTCACAAAAGAATTGTATGTGAACCATACATCTGTTTTGACAGAGTTTAAAGGAGCTCTTATATGCTGTAGCCTAAGATACAGAAAACCTAGCCTCAGCTTCTCACAGGTCTGGTTTTCTGGATCACTTTGAGTGATGTCTTTGAATCAGTCAGCAGTGGTAATTAGATTCTGAGTTTCTCACAACCCAATACCTAAAACACCAGCCACAGGGAGAAGGAAGTATCTACAGGTTTAGGTCGCAAAACCCAAAAATGCACACAGTCCTTTTTCATTTCTAGAACATCTGAAATACTTTCTTTTCAGTTGTCTGAGGTTTCAAAATTAAATTCCTACACCTCAGATGTTGCAGCAAAGAAAAACAGTGGTCTCCTGATCAAGTCCTGTACGAACTGAGCTAACACTCCCCACTTTGTAGTAATCAGAGTTTTCCATTCCATTCTACATCCTGCCCTCTTGGGCACTCTTCTACTGCTGGATCTGACAGACTGATGTTGTTTCTGCATTGAAGGGGATCTCTTAAAGCCATACACTACAAGTGTCATTTCCGTTTTGGAAAGGGCAATTGCAAACCAAGGGTATCCTACCCTTCCTGATACCAGTTTTGAAATTTCATGTTCTGCCCTTATTCTGCTATGTGTGTAACCAACTGTTACTCTACTTATGCAGGAATGAAATTGAATTCAGTAATACTATAACAGTGCTTAGAGATAATTCTTGTATTAGGACTCATTATTGTGCAAGGTGTTTGTAACTTCACTTCTAAGCAAGGTACTATTTGTAAGAAATTAGTATTTTGTCTGTCATAGCAGATTCAGACTTTGTAAAGTATTGGTGTTGTGTTACTGCTACTTTTCTTAATTTTAGAAAAAAATATGCTTTTTTTGAAAGGAAAGGAAAAAAAAAACCCACTGAAAACTGTCATTACCTGCATTGGAAGCATCATTTTCTCTGTAGTCTAAAAGGCTCTAGGAATACTAATTTTAAGTCTTTTCCCAATACAACTCTAAACTGTGGAATCCTCTGAATCCTTCCCCCTCAGGGAAATCCCCAGGGCCTTGCCTTGGAAGAATTTACCATAGAGTTTTCCTCACCTAGGTGGACAGAAAAGACTTCCTCATGAAGCCTTGCACAACACCATGAACCACTCCTGTTCCCTTCCTCATATGTTCCAAATTCTCGTGGTTTCTCTTTTCCCTGTTTCCCCACTGGTTGTGGTATCCCTGGTGGCTGCGCCCATCTTCCCTGTAGGCCAATGTCCTTTGCTCTGCTCTTTGTGCCGCCCCCCTGCCCTCCCTTACTTAACCTTGAGTGTGGCACATGGTCTTGTCTTTTGTGCCTGGTTTCCCTTCAGGGTGCTGAAATAAACCTCGCTGGGACTGACCATACAAAAGGCCCTTCTGCCTCTCTTCGCTGAGCCAGCTGTGGTGGGTGTGGTGCACGTGGACTTGACTGCTTTACCGGAATGCTCATCAGCATTCAGCGGCTTTTCCACAGGAGATGCTTATTGGGAAATAAGATATAGGTAGCAGAAACCACCATCTAAACCCACACTGCTACACTAAACAGCTTTTTAAAAAGGCAATATTCTCTACCACAAAAACCAACGCCTCTGTCTTCCACCAGTTCTGATGTCTTTTGGAATCAGGTGCCAAGAATTCAGATTTCTATTAATAAACAGATCACTAAAAAGTCTGATTGATGATGATTGACTCAAGTTCAGTTTTGTGTATGTGTTTCACTGACACAATTTCCAAGCTGGCATCCTCCTTTGAGTTTTCACTACTATTATCACTTACAATTATGTTAAACTGGATATTCTGAAAGGATTATAATGAGTTGCGTCAATTTGCTGCTATGATGATCACATTTGCCTAACAGACACCTAATCACATCTCATCCAGGCTAGATTCCAGAATCAGCAGTGTAATCCTGCCTGTACTCTGAGTTTCAGGACTATATGTGCAAAAGTACAGACCAACTGCTGTAGTGTACAAACCTAGACACACTAAGGAAGAGGACTTGTAAAGATATTCTAGTTCTGTGTAGCTCACTCTAGTCAATAAGCTCCTTGTGCAGCTATGAAACACATCTGGACCAGATTCTTACCTATATACAATTTTAAACCTGTTTATTATGCTTGTAAGATAGCAGAACCAACCACCGACACGTAACATCTCCAGGGGAGCCCTGTGTGTGACAAACATACCTTGGTTCTGCTTGGCTCCATTTGTGAAATTCCCACACGATGATTGATGCAGACCTTTTTCTGAAGTGTCTATCTGCAATGTTTTTATGAATTCTAATTCTTTGGGCAAGCAGTACTGCTTGAATCTTCCATTACTGGTGTTCTTCTCCAGTGTGTGCCTTTGTGCAGAAATCACCAATATGGCTGCCTGAAAGCCACTGGCAGCCTATAACTCAAGAACCCCCACTGCCAGCCGAAAACAGCAATACTAGCAAGTATGACTGTTAAATAGCTCCGGGTAGATTTCTGTATCTCAGCTTGGCTATAAGAATGAAAACATTACTCTGTGCCTTAAGCATGGGCATAATCCTGGGGTACTCATCTCTCTGTTTTAAGGACAAAGTGAAACCCCTTTTAGTTTGCAGGAAGAACAAACAGGAAGAAGAGAAGTAAAACTGTACCTCAAGGGAGATGGACAAAGTATTCTGATTTAGATTCTGGTAGAGATCCACAGTGTCCAAAGCCTTTGGTCTAACCTGTGCTTTAAATGTGACATTGCTCTGGGATTACCCACCTTACACAACTGACTGCCAAAGCACAAAGAAACATGCCAAAGATCAAAACAAAAAGAGCAGTGGTTTCAGCTTTGCTTCCCAGACAGTGGTCTCCTCAGAGAGGTGTACTTCTCTTATTCTGAGATGACCATCAGGTGACCAGCTGAAAGTCACTTCCTACTTATGTTTTTTCTTTCTCTTTATTAATGAAGCTCTAGGTGGTTGGCTTATTCTGTCACTGATTAATAGAGAGGAATAAGTCTTACAGAGGGTTCAGAGTGAAATCAGAAGGTCTTATGCTGCTCAAAGATCACAAATATAAATATAAAGTGAGTCCACTGAAGTCAGGGTGAGTCCTCCCCAGTTTTACATCATTGTATCCAAAGTCAGACTGTCACTGAGATAAGTCATTTTATAGAGGAGAGTAGGGCAAAAGTGTTGGGAGGTTTCACCGTCGGAGACCATTTGTGCTGTGACTAGGGGTTACTCGGCAAATAATTTGAAACCTATCCTGATAATTAGTGGATGTGCTCCTTGTTAGCTTCTGACACTTGACAGAAATGCAGAATGGAGTTTCAACATAACACAGATATATGGTGTGCATGGTCTAGGAAGGAAGAAGAGTTTCACAGCACAGTACTTCTGTCACTGCCAAGCACTCAGGTCTTCATTATGCCCATCTCCTTTGCATTGAAAGGATTCAACATAGCAAAAGGTTACCACAGATGGGGAATGACAGTGATGGAGATCAACAGGCCTGTGATTTAGCAAGGGAAAGAAGGAAAAGAGAAGCATGAAAAGAATCTTAACCGAAACCTCTACTAGGGCTGTTGGACATAAAAGCTCTGGGGTGCTGGTGAAGCTAATGATTTATTGAAAGTAAAAGCTCTGTGGTGGCTGACATGTGATGCAAATAATACGTTCAAAGGAGTCTCTAAAGGGTAGAGCCGCCTTTAATAATATATTATGTATTATCGGCTGCCCCATTGTACCTTCTGGCATGGTGGGGCGCTGGGTGTGGTGCTGCTGAGCATCAGCCCTTGCTAGTTCATTGCCAGGTCATCTCTGGGGAGGAACTGTTCCTTGTTTACAGGAAATGCAGGACAAGGGCTGGAGGGCCAGGCTGAGCACAAGCTGAGGCCACCACAGCTCACTGCCTCTCCCTCATGGCTGGGAGAGCAGGAAGGGGGTAGGCCACTTGTCCAATGCCCAAGGACACTGTGTTTTGTTTCCAGGCATGTCCAGCTTTTACTGCTGCTTTGTTTCACCTAGTGTTTTAAAGCCACAGGACTGGGAAGAGTAATGGTGCTCACAGACAGTGGTGGTAGGTCACCTGTGATTGGCCACAGAGGTGCCTCAAAGCAAAAGCCTCAAAGACATCCATCTTAGCATGTCTGGGACATGGCTAGTGAAACCTCACTCTCAGGCTTTCTCTTATTCTTCTCTACTGATAGCGCCCCAGGTTGGGCCAGATGACATTCCCTAAGATGAAGCTCAAACACCTTTGTGCTCCTCACTTCTTGCATTCCCTTCTAAAACAAGACCTGCACCAGCACTGTTGTTCTGTGAGCATCTCCGGGAGCAGTGGTTGAAGCTGGAAGAGTTTTGTCACTAAAGCTGTCCGGAAAACAGCCAAAGCCTTATGCACCTGAACAAAAGTCCTCTTCCTCTTTCCTGCATTCTGTACCACAACAATGCAAAAAAGAGCAAAATTCAAATCGAAATGCTTGTGGAATTAGAAAGAGCACCTTTCTGGCCTTGGAAGGCAAACAGCTTATGCCTCAGAGTGTGAAATGTGATTATCCCTGTGTTACCTTGCCTTGACAGGCTGTGTATGTTATTAGCAGGCATCATGTCTTTCTTGACCTTTTCAGACTTCAGATACAATATTTGCCCTGATGATTTGTCATAGGGAACTGACTAGCTAAACACATGCTGCACTAATAGGCATTTCCTTTTATTGGCTTTAAATGCATTTGGACTTTATTTTCCTTTAGTAATGACCCTTCCTTTTGCAGAATGAATTAAAACGATCATTTACAAATGGATACAGGGAAATAATCAGTTTTAATAAAACAGGGTAGTTCAGCACCCCATTGCATCTCCCAGATTACTTTCACTGCATTGAGTTAATATGATTTTAATTTTTTGCAATAAAAATGTGTCTGAGACTTTCAACTAGTAACTGCTGGGCTTGAGACTTGAGATAGGGATACTGCATACAGAAAAAAGCTAGATTCAATCCTCTTGGCCCAACAATGGTGGGCTGGGGTCTTTGCAGGTGTTGATTATTTTTCCTTCCCACTGGATGACATGAATTTTATGTATGTGGGTTTTGTATAACCCACCTGTGTCCAGATGAGATTCTGGTCTGGCATCCAATACATTATAATTAGTTATGAGCTAAGATTCCTGTGACATAGGAGTATAAATGAGTGCAGGGTGGGGTCTGCGGATGGGAAGGTTATGGCAGCAATTTAGTAGTAATTTGTAAATTTGGCATATGTGATCTGAGTTGATGTGTCAAGCTCATCACCACTCAGCTGGCTTCAGGAAAAATACACTTGTAGAGGATGTACTCTGCAGAGAAAGAATAACTGTTTGTACCTGCCGAGGTAGCTCACACAAGCTTGCATTGCTGACTCAGGTCAAATAATTGCCAATGCAATCACCAATACACACAGAAAAACATTTAGGGTCCTAACTGTCATTCATTTCAGAACTTTGGTGGATATAGGTCTAAATGAACTCAACACCACAGCTATCCTCTCTTTAGCAAATATTTGAAAGGATTGTCTTTCAGCAGTCCAGAAATACGGTTTCACTAATGAATGGATGAAACATCCTAGACAAAAAGACATTCTGTTACCCCACAACATGCAGAGCAGAAGTCAGTGCTTACCTCAGAAACCTAGGCAGTTCATTTTCTTCCTATTGCCACTATGTGTAAAGATTGAATATGGTGAATCCTGTGTTGATAATTACTGACAAAAGCATCTTTAATATACTGGTTTCACTGTAAGAATGGAACCAAGGATGTGGTTTCTAGCCTCTTCTACTGCTTTCTTCATCTTGTGGTGAAATTTTTGGCCAAATACTGCTATGATCTTTACTTTCAGACACTTCTGAAACAGTGAGAAATTTTTAGGAAATATACTGGGGGCTCTTTGGCCTTCAAGTATATTGGTGGTAATTAATTTGCATCATCCAGTTTGCAGTTTGTAACAGATGCAAAGAAAATAACTATTCTCTCTTTCTCTGTCCTGACACTGGCTGGGGAGATGGAGTGAAAGACCACAGGGAGGCAGCAAGGAGGTAATCCAGGTAGTCTGGGTGTCTGAATGCTGAACAGATACCTGTTAACCAAATGACGTCAATGGTTGAAACATCAGCACACCCTGGACACTGTTTTTGGAACCCATTAAGCAAGATATCCTTTGCTGGCCTCTTGAGTTTTATTAGCTGGGATCATCCTTTATGCAGTATATACCTTAGGGAGACAAATTATTAGTTCATTTCAAATATGAACACAGCAGAGGTTCCTTAAGTGCTGCACTTGTTCATACCCTTCTTTAGACTGAAATACATAGCAACTTAGTTCCAAAAGAAATCAGTTTAGTCCAGGGAAACTAATTCAGGTTGACTGGTGATGATGATTACTGATAAGCCACTCAGTGGCTTTCTTCTCCAGAAAGTGCATTTTTTAATATGGAAATCCAATTATAGAAGTCCCCTATCCCGCAACAGACACATGAGAATGATGAAGGTGCTTACGAGCTGTGATGAAGTAATCTGGATGTTCTTACTGGCCACATCACATTTGTTTTGATCTGAGATGCGTTCAGTCACAGGAGTCTCCCGCTGACCTGCTCCCTCCCATATGATTAACATGGAGGGAATCTCCCCCTCTACTCTGTCCTCTTGAGACTCCAGCTGGAGTACTGCATACAGGTCTGGAGTTTTCAGCAAAAGAAAGACATGGACCTGTTAAAAGTGGGTCCAGAGGAGTAAAAAAAAAATGCTCAGAGGGATGGAGCACCTCTGCTATGGAGACAAGCTGAGGGAGCTGGGGTTGTACAGCCTGGAGAAGACAAGGTTTTGAGGAGATCTCATTGTAGCCTTCCAATACTTAAGGGGGCTTTTAAGAAAGAGTGAGGGTGTCTTTTTACATGGGCAGATAGTGATAGGACAAGGGGGAATGGTTAATGGTTTTAAAGTAAAAGAAGGGAGATTTAGATTAGACATTAGGAAGAAATTCTTTACCTAGAGAGTGATGGGTTGCCCAGGAAAGCTGTGAATGTCCCATCCTTGCAAGTGCTCAAGGATTGGATGAGGCCCTGGGCAATCTGGTCTAGTGGAAGATGTCTCTGCCTGTGACAGGGGGATGGAACGAGATGATCTTTAAAGTTCCTTCCAATCCTAACTGTCCTGTAATTCTGTTCTATGATTCTGTGATCACTATGGCACTAAAACTGCATGACATTTGAACCCTGCACAAATGCTTACTGCTTCAAGGAGATGCTGTATTGCTCTTGACTGACCAACAAACTTCTAGCACACTTCTACTGTCAGCTGCAGAATCAGTTGCAAGGTAGAAATATGCTATAACTCTATCCCAACACGCATGATGATACCTTATAGGCACTAGGGTGGATCTAGTGCACTAGCATTTGAAGGGACATTGCCAGCATATTTCAACAGTCTAACCAGCTGCACTACAGATGCATAAGGAGCCACTTGGTGGAAAGGATGAATACTCCACAGGTATCATAAAGCATAGCTGAGTGGTACAGTGCAGGGAAGAGGACTCCCCTTCTCCCCTCATGATTGCTGCTGGGGCGTAGACTATGATGCAGAAGGAAAGAGGTTTATGAGCCTTTCTGTAGGATGTATGACTTAATTCATTGAAAGCAAACTGCAAGCAATCTGATCATTACTGGTACAGAGGACTTATATCACTCCAGTGGAAGTCACAGGCCTTGAGTTTAGATTTTCACCAACTCAGATTTTGTTTGTTTGGTTTGGTTTTCTTTGTTTGTCTGTTTGGGTTTTTTTTGGTTTTTTTTTTTCATGCAGTTGATGACTCTAAAGAAGGAAACAAAACATCACTTGGGAGAGTGGCCAAGAGATGAACATGCAGCCAAGCGCATTTGTATTGTTTTGCAAACAAGAATATATGCTTTTCATAGTAGCCTTTATTACAGTAACTTTGGTTGGGTACTTTTGCCACTGTTAAATTGCCTGCTTATATCCTTGTATTTCACTAAAGCTGACTGTATAACTTCTAAAAATCTTAAAAAATTGATGTGATAATTGCTGAGGAATGGGTTAGAATTTGCAAGGTCATTTGAAGGACAGATGTGAAATTAAAAGAAGGCTATGTATCTCTTTTAGAATTGCACGATCAAGCAAGAGAAAATACAGTATTTGTCTATGAATTTGTATTTGTGAATCATGTTCAGTGAGATCTCACACCTGTCGTGTATCTCAACAGTGCTCTCTCATGCATGCACCACCTATGCTCAAACTTCCCAGCCTGTGTTCTGCAGGGTTCACAGGTAGTAGAGACTTGTGTCTGGACTTAATTTTAAAAGTTCTAGTACAATGATTAGTTCAGCTTCCCTCTCTGTGATGGCTTCACCTTCTCCTTAGTCTCTGAGGTCACTTGAGGTCAAATGTAACCATACTATAGAGGCAGGAGAACCAGAGAGTCTGTAGACTCCAGAACAGTTTTTCAGATGTAGTAATACATGTGAAGAGGCAAAAGTACACAAATAACTAGTAGGGTGCATCCATACAGCTTCTCCCTACTCTGTACCTATCAGCAGCTCTACTAATTATAATGTAACTGGTGCTAACTAAGAAGACTTTTGCTGCACCGCATCCTCCTGCATTTATTCAGTCAATTAAATGTCAGACTATCCCAGAAGGCCCACTGCTCCCTTTGTTGTCATGGCTTACTCTAGGAATGATGACAGACAATTGCTGAAGGAGCAGCAGATAATGTGCCAGCAATCTGTTCTCATCCAGCCAAATCATTGCTACAAGGAAAAGAATTAATTGGGGATTAATGTGTCTATTGAGATACTGCAAACTCTCGGACTATCTCTTCCCTTATTCTTCACACCCACACTTTTATTTGTATCTTGCATTGCATTAAAGTTTATTGCTTCCAGTAAGCTCAGTCAGCAGCGCTTTTAATGAACTAAAGAAAAGTATCACTTAGTCATTCCTGGGCACAATTCAAGCCTTCGGAAGCTAAGAGTGCTAGGAGATCATAGGAGCACAGACATAAAAGATGGATGACGACATGTGAGTTCATTGGATTAAGTGCGTGCAGGGTATTAGGAAAGGTGCACTGCCCAGGAGCTCCTGTGACAATACAGAACAATCTCAGAAGTAAAGACCTGAGTGCTATTGGAGTGGTCAGAGAAGAGGAGAATGGACATGGTGGCACAAATATACCTGTACCTATCCCATGTCCAAATGAGATCCATAACGTTTTGAGACTTCTCTTTAAACTTAAGTTGGTACCACTGGGATGCGTGTCTACTGCAAACAAAGCTCATGCAATAGTTTAGCAATATTGCAAGTTCTGCTATTGTATGAACCTTTAATAATGCCATTCATAATGATTACAAAACTAATATACTAAGCATTCTTCCCAAATTATAGTGTGTTCTTTTATTAACATAATGCAGTCATTTATCAGAGAGAGAGAAAAGGAAGGAATACCTTAATTTCATGTCTTCTGGGACAAACAATTACAAACTGCAGAAGGATTGTGTGAGTGAGGACTGAGACTAACTAAATTATTAATAAGTCTCCTGAGCCATTCTTGTATTTGCCTTGCTCTTGCGCTGAGGTTCCTTTGCTGCTGAAGCTGGACAGGTTTTCAAAACTGTGGTGATGCCACCCACACTGAAAAACTGCAGATACTGCTAAACCAGAGTAGACAATGGTGAGGAACAGCATTACTGCTTGGCTCTTTGCCCAGCCATGACAAATGCACTGGGCGTCCTGTGAGAACTCTTGGACTGCGTGTGAGGGAAAAGCTGGAGGTGTAACAGAAAGACTGACAGCCACACTTGTATGGGAGCCACATAGCCCTGTTTGCAGCTTAGAGGTAAATGCAGATACGTAGGGAGTTTCCTTTCTGAAAGGAAATAATAATCTGGTGAGTGACCTTGGGAGTCTCATCATTGTCCTCTCACTTATAGTAGCCTTGTCTTTGCCCAGCCTTCTGTTACTTCAGTATTTGCTTTCATGCCTTGGGTTTGTTCACATCTGAGATTGCCAGTGGAAGATTAAAGAAAAATAAAGAGATGAAGCAGAGATGTGAAAGGAAGTTAATGTTTCAGAGGAAATGAGAAGTATAGAAATAATATAAACTGAGTAATCCAGGCTCACATTACAGAGTGACCTGGCTGGCCCAACATGTCTACTGGAAAACATGGAGATGTCAGATTTTGTTTCTCAAGACAAAAGACTCACCTTCTTGGCTGAACACTGGAACTTTGCCCTGGAAATGTAAAAAGCTTGGGGCTACTGTGGTATATAAGCTGTATATAAACTTCCAAAATGACGCCGTGTTCAAAAAACCAAATCTGATCCTTGAATGTGAAAATGCAGTAAAGTCATGTAGGAATGGATGGGTGCTACAGCTGATATATATGGCTTGGTATACATCTTTTGCCAGTGCTGGAATAATGAGTTATGAGTTGCAGTACCAAGAGCAGTATCAAAACTGGACGGCAGCAAAAGCTGATGCTAAAATGGTTGATAAATTGAATAATGCTAATGGATAATTGGATGAAGTTCAGAAATTTTAGAATTATTAAATCATAAGTGGTATGACATAGTAAGACACAAAAACCTTCGCCTATTTCATATAAAAGTCAAAACTAAGGGACAACTTGAATACAACTTGAAGCTTGTGAGTACACAGTAACAAAATCTGGAAGACTGGCCACCAGTTCAGCAAAGATTTAACAAGATTCAGCAACGGGAATTTGGAGCTAGGCATATACAGATCAGCTTTAGTCATGCTTTGTGGTGGTTTTGAGATCACTGGCAATTTTAATCGAAAATAATTTTTTTTAAAAATAAAATGCTGTGAAGACACAGGCCTGTATTGCACTGGCCTGTGTTTCACACCAGGTCCAGTACTCTTGCTGCACAGCTTTCTCTGGATTTCTGGAGCTGAATTCATATTCTCTTAAAGCCACACAAGGATTCTGGAACCTGAGTATCTTGTAGTTTAATTGATGACATTGATGTCACCATTATACTTTTCTCATCCTGTTGATGTTTTCCCAGAAAACCCATTGTCACAATATCTAACTTCCATTTTAAAATGTTAGTGTGATTTTACTGAATCTATTTTGAGGGGTTGACTAGGGAGAAACAAAGCAGTTCTGGTTCCAACTAAGTATGAAGTTTTTGCTCCAAACTGGGCCAGAACACTGATCTCTTGCGGAAGCTTGAACAAGTTCAGTTATCTTCCGATTGCTCTTTTCAGAGCCTTCTGCTTATCTAAATGGTTACCTTTGAACCTAGCAGCCAAAAAAAAAAAACCCTGCTTGATAAATCTTGCTTTCCAAGCCCTGCAGTTCTGCAGGGATTCTATACATCTGACAAACAGTGAGTCTGGGAATAACACCATTGAGCTAGTCTGTTCTGTTTTTCTGCAGTGCCTACACTGAGCCCTACAAGGTGTGCCCAGTCTCTGTGACACCAATGGAAGTTGTCACATCAGATGAAGAACAAAAGGATTCAGAAGATGATGAGAGTAGCCTTGGTGATCCCAGTCTCACCAACAAGGTAAAAATACCCTAAAAATGGTTAATGCATGAAACCTGGAGAGGGAAAAGCAATTTGCAGAAGATCCTGGATTCTCAGCTCTCTGCTTTTTGTCTGGTGCTCAATTAGAAATGGCAGAGTCATCAGTTCTTTACTCCCCCACTGCACTAGGAATAATTTACCTCTACAGCACGTGACAAAGGCAAAGAATGCAGTCTGAAGATGGACAATGGAGGCAACATAAACAGCAATAAAGGTCTGACTTGAATGTCAGGAAAAATATCTCACTCCAGATTTAGTTGCAATCTTGAGAATTTAAAATTACATTGAGTCAAAAAAGACAGATGGAGAAGACCTGCACTGCCACAAACAGGGAACAATAAGAAGAGTCTCAAAGGTCTCAAAACAAGCAGGGCAGCTACTGACTCAAAAGTAGCAGTACATAAGAATGTCTTTGCTGCTCCTTACACATTTCCACTGGATGGGCTTTGTTTCCAGACTCCAAGAATCATTCTGTTTTGCAAACCTTTAACTTATTAAAATATGCAGTCATGTGCATACACACAAAACTGAAGTGTGCTGGAGTTGGGAATTACAGATTTGTGTGCCTTGAGGAAGCACCTAATTCAGATGCCTTTCAAGGGACAGCTCTTGATTTACATAATTACGCAGATCCTCCAGGACAGCTGCAATCTCGCTCTTCAAAGATGGGATCTGGAAGACAGATGTGAACGGCTTTTCCTTCTCTCTCACTGATTCACAGAGCTAACCTGAAAAAGTGAATTGTTCTTGCAATGCCTCAGTTTACTTACTGTTGGCACTACTGTGAACTGCTACATAAGGCATAACAATTACAAAAGAGGCATTATGAAGTCACTCAGACACTGAAGCTTATAAAACTGCTATGAGCCTCTGATCGTGACAGTAGCACTCTTGCATCTGAGTACAATCAAGCCACAATGCAAGTATGCTGAGCCGTCTCTGAAGTACAACTCACACATAGTAAAATGAATGAGGAGATGCAATTTGTCTATGTTAGCATGGCAAGTTAGTGGCACACACAGCTTCTGTTGCCATGTTTTCACTAGTTGCCTTGCTTTGAAATGCAGAGGGTACTCCAAAAGAGTACTCCAGAGAAGTGACTTGCACAATACTAATGCTTCTGGTTTAGAAAATTGTTCTGTGATCCGCTTGTGCTGCTCTTAGGCCAAAAAACTCCATCCTAGCACCATGGAAGCAGCTTTGCCCCCAGCCCCACAATTTTTGTATCCTGGATTAGTTTGGTTCAGTTTTTTAAGGAGACCAGTCTGGTTCTGATCAAGGTCATGCAAACAGCTGGGTCAGCACAACTGAGAGCTGGCACTGTGCTCAGAGGGGAATGACTGGCACTGTCACCAAAGTGCCATCAATCTTTATGATTAATATGTCATAGCCAAAATTCAGGGACCTCAGTGCCACATGGCCTGTCTAGAGGAAGTCTGAGAGTGTCTCTATGCATTGTCTGTCTTGAGTTATTTAATTGCTGTTTATTTAACCAGGAAATGAACTCTGAGATACAAAACAGTGTCTGTAGACAGATTTCTGGGAACAGGGGGATAGAGTGAGTGCAGGTCCCTCAACTATTCACTCTCTGAAACAAAATCCAAGTGATTATTATAAGACTGCAAAGCTGCCAGTATTTTAGAAATCTTTACTCCCGGCAGCCAGTCATGTGCCTAGTCCTGTGGTATAGTTCTCTCCCAGTTCCCTCTTCACAAGCTTCCCTCTGGGCCTCCCTCCAAGCCTTTGCTTAGCAGATGGAGGCCATGGCAGTCATGTAAGGATCCTTGACCTTCTGCTTCACTGAGTCTTCTTACCAGCATACTTGGTCTGGCAAGCAATGTCACAAAGACTTGATACTGCACTCATTTCCCCTGAGTCCATTTTAGGTCACTGAGGACTGCATTTCTTTGCAACTACTAGACCACTGTTTTAGCTCCCTACTTCATCACTGCTGAAAAAGTAAAACTTTTCCTAGTACATTCCTTTCAGTATGTACTTCTATGCTTTGGCCACGTCTTACCATAAGGATGAGTCATTGATTAGGAGCAAGATACTATTAGCCACTTGCACCTCAGAGCCATACAGTTTGCTTCTTTCACAGAAATCTGTCTCTTCCAAGATGCCTACCAGTTAAAATAGATGCCTCTGAGATTTTGAACAATGTTGTCTGGGGAAGTACTGAACTAATTCTGGAGATACTTATGGCCATTTTTTTAAGCACGCAATAAAGCCCTTTGCCCCATTTGCTTCCACAGATCTCACTGACAGAAGCCAGAACAGTTTGGAATATGACCATTTTGATAAAGAACTCCCCTTTCCAAGTGGTATATCCTCAACAACTGTGAAGCTAGCCTGTTCAAAATCGAGCACTTTCTGTGTTTTTGACAAATTTTGGACCTGTAAAAATCCACAGAAAATTTCACTCCTCCTTCAATAAGAAGACATTTTTCAAACTTGCCATCTGTATTAGCAGCTATTATATTGTACTGCATTACTAATGCCAGCCAGTGGTCTATGTATGAAATCACCAATGGGACGGGGCTGCTGTGGAACACGTCTCGAGCTGTTTATTTTCCAGCATCACTCTCATTAAATGGTTATGACAATGGGAAGATGCCAGCAGCTCATGTCCTCGGCAGCAGCCGAAGAACTCAGTATTACAACTCACTTTAAAAGTTTTTGGACCAATTGCACAAAACAAAAGCACATTGACAGTAGTTCTATCCAACCACTCTAAGCACACGTATGTTTTGTTAAAACAATGCTTACTTATTTTGAATACGATACCTGCTTGTAAGCCTTAAAATACAATGCACAGAGCTCTATTATTAAGCTTAGACCTTCCTCATATCTTGCTAGATATACTTTTCTGCAGCTTAGGGAGTTATTCTAGTCAAGTATTAATACACAGACCATTGTTTTACTTGTCCTTGCCTTCTACATCTTATATGACCTTTCTGCTGACAAATCTTATGGCTACCACTTAGCCCTAATTGCAGTTCTGCTGTTTCTGAGGCCTGCCTTCTACAACTTTCCTAAAACCCTCTGATTTTAAGGATTCCCACATATTACTAGTATTTGAATTGGGGGAAATGGCCTGTCGTGGAAGGTCCAGGATGCCAGACACTGAACAACAAAGAATAAACATCTGGTCACTGTTTTTACTATAGAAATATGCCAGTTTAATGTGCTCTCTCTGACACTGCCTTACTTTGTAGAATGAGAAATCTCTTAATTGCCTCTGACTTCTTCTGTTGACAGAAAGAAGGCCAGTCCAGAGCTTACCTCATTGCCCAGGAGCTAATGTCTTCAGAAAAAGTGTGAGTTTGTTTCTATAATCCACCTGTTGCTCTTCTAAATTGAAGCTATGCAGTCCACCCTTCAGTATTCATTTGATGGCAGTTAATAAAAGTTTGTCTCTCTCCCCAGATATGTGGAAATGCTCCAGTTGTTACGTATGGTAAGTAAAAAATTTTAATCACTGAAACCTAGATACCCTTTTCTTTAGCTGCAATTTAAAATTGTTGGACAAAAGCACTGAAGGGATTTAAGTGAATTTGAGGAGGAATGGCTTACTATGAGCCATTCAAATGTATTATTTGTCATCTAGAGGGAAAAGCGATGGCCAACAGTTGGGGCTTGTTGAGGCTGAGACTGGTAGAAGATGCATAATAAGCCTAGTGCAGAGGAGATGGTGATAAGCAGGGGTGAACACTCTCCCTTCAGAGTGAGACAGATGGGAATAGAGCTATGAAGCATGGGGGTTTGGTTTCAATGGACTTGCTCCACTTGCGGTTAAGCTTCTTGTTTTCTCCTAATGCAGTATTGGTAATAGCCAGTGTGCTCTGGGTATCCACACTGTGTCACAGTGTTTTGGTTTAAGACAATTTAAGAGGCGGATACTCTAAAATGAGTTACCTCCCTATTGGTTTAACAAATCTCTTTCCACCAATAAGGAGAAAGGAACAGGAGTAGATATAGGTGAAAAAATAGCAGTCTATAAAAAAGAAACAGCAACAGGCAAAAAATAACAGCAATACTCATTAGTTACAAAGTTGCTGAGCTCTCACAGACTCCTGAAACAAACATAAACTCCAACGGGCAGAGTAATCCCTCTCCCAAGACAGCACCCTCCGCAGACAACTGCATGTGGGGAGACAAAGATGGCAGCAGCCTTCCCCCCTCTCATCTCTCCAGCAGCAGCAGCTCCACTGACAAAGGTGGCTGACACCCTCTGGCATCTGGAGCTGGAGAACTGAAGAACTTGGTGAATCTGCAGTGCCAGCCTCTCCCCCTGTCGCTAGGCTGGCTGTATCCAACCAGCATCAGCACTGCAGCCTCCAAGCCACTGGTGATGATGCTGTGCTGCTCTCTTGGGTCACTGTTCCAATGGGAGCTAGGGAGAAAACTGACTCTCAAGCACACAAAGAACAGTGGCTCAACCCCATCCAGTGTCGACCTTCTGCTGCGGGCAGGTGTTGCAAAATTCACTCTGAAAGTTTTTGATTTTGAAATGCAGCCTCTCAGATTGCTACTGTTGCCACCCAGAAGCAACTCCCTCCCAAGGCCAGAAAGAAACAAAACCAAACCAAAGTCTCTACCTGCGCTGCCTCAGCTATCTTGCCCCGCAAGAACAAAAGGGAAAAGAGCAAGAGCCAAGAGGCAGGAGAGCTCTGCTTGGGCGACCTTAACTTGAAAAAGACAGGCACCCTCTGGTTCTGCTTCTGGCTGCACCATGGGGTCTTAATGAGACAGTAACAATTTTGGTCTCAGATTGGTATGGAATACCAAAACATTTTGGGTAAGCCAAGACACACAGCTAGTCATCATGGGGAAAAATACAGATTCTGGTGTCAGAAACGTGTGGGAGAACACCCAGAAATAATCACTTTTAGTGCCTGATAGAGAATTCTTGCATGGCATAAACCAACTGGTGGCTGTGTCCTGGAATACTCTGTGTCCCTTTAACAGATCTGCCTCTGCTTCCCTGGAGACGGGTACACAGCTCAGGTGGCCTTGCTGTCAGTATCTTTCTTGGCTGTTAGTTGAAAGGTAGTAAGGAATAATAGCCACTACACAAACCATACAGCTGCTCTTTCAACTGCTGCTTGGAAAGAAATTTCCTGAGAAGGGAAAAAGTAGCCCCAGGTTGTCCTTGGAGGACACCCCAAACACTAGAAGTGGAAGAGGAACTCTGAAGGGGACAAAAGTAATGAGGTCAGAACTCAAAGGATACTAAGTGTGACGATGTCACTGAATTGGGAGGATCTGTGGATTCCCTCAAGAGCAGAAAGGCCTTGCAGAAAGACCTCAACAAATTGGATAGATGGCCATCATCAACCCTATGAAGTTTAACAAGGACAAGTGCCAGATTCTGTGCCTGGGACAGGGCAACCCTGGCTGTATATACAGATGAGAGGGAATGAGAGGCTGGAGGGCAGCACTGCGGAAAGGGACCTGGAGGTCCTGCTTGATGTCAGCCGGATCTCTGTTAGCTGTGCTCTGGCAGCCAGGAGTGCCAGCTGTGTCCTGGGGGGGCATTAGGCACAGCAGGATCAGCAGGGGATTGTCCTGCTCTGCTCTGCATTGGTATCATCTCACCTTGTGTCCTGGGGGCCGTTTTGGGCACCACATTATAAAAAAGACATTAAGCTATTAGAGAGTGTCCAAAGGAGTCCACGAGGATGGGGACATGTTTGTAGGGGAAGCCTTATGAGAAGCAGCTGAGGACACTTGGTTTGTTAAGCCTGGAGAAGGAGAGACTGAAGTCAGACCTCATTGAGATCGTCAACATCCTCTTGAGGGGCAGCAGAGGGGCAGGTCCAATCTCTCATGACTCAAGAGAATGGCTGGAGCAGAATGAGCACAGGTTTAGGTTGGGTATAAGGAAAAAGGGTTTTCACCCAAAAGGCGGTTGAGTACTGAAACAGGCTCCCCAGGGAAGTGGTCACAGCACCAAACCTGTCTGAGTCTAAGAAGCATTTGGACAATGCTCTCAGCTACAGTGTGGAATTCCTGGAGTGTCCTATAAAGGGCCAGGAGTCAGACTTGACAATCCTGATCGGTCCCTTGTGACTCAGCATATTCTGTGATTTTATGATATTGCTACCTGCTCATTGTGCCTCTCAAGCAATCTACCAAAGCAGCACAACCAGACATTTTAAGGGACTTAGATGCTTAGCTAATTAATTTTCCAATACTTTGATAAATTTGTGATAACCTGCCTAGCCATTTTCCTCTTCTGTCCTGGCTTTCCTCTGATTTCTGCACCACCAAACACATTATTTGACACCAGTGAGACATATCTGCAGTTATCCACTGTTGCCCGGGGAAGCCAGCGTGCTTTCTTCACCTGTGGGATACAGGGCTTCTGACCATTGAGAACACTCAAGGAACTCCTTGCTGAAATTAATATTTCCTAAAGTATCAGCAAGAAAAAGAAAAGGAAAAGGCTCTGCCAACTTCAGAGAAGAGAAATATCAGAGAAGGAAATTACCTTGCACAGAAAGTATTAGCCACTCTGCACCTTCATTAAAATATTCTTCATCTATTTAGTTTTCCATTTCCTAATACATTTGTGCTTTGGTACATTATAGACAGCATGTAAAAGCAGACCTGAACTAGAGTGCCTATACAGTGGAGGGAGAGCATTTAGTGGAGAAGTCTAGCAGAGGCTTCTCACTTGCATTACATCCTGGCATTTTCCATACACTTCTAGGAGATAAAAGTGGCTTACTCATGCCAGAGATATTTTCAATAAATAGATCCAAATCTTGAAATGCACTTCAAGTGCCTGTATCCACAGTGCCTCTGTCCACAGTATAAATGGCTGCACACCCTCATGGCTGCTATAGCACCATGTTACTGTCAGGCTTCCTTGCCTATGCTATTACTGGGTCAGGAAAGAAATGCTTCAGGACTTTCCCCATCCCTTCCCTTTTCTGCTTCCTCTGGTAAATCCCTGTGTAGTGAAATTTGTTTCCCCGCCTGCCCATCCCACTGGAGTAAAGGGTCTTATGAATATTTTGCAAGTTCTCATAATTTCCCTAGTTATGAAAGTAATTAAGGAAAAGAGAAAGAAAAAAAAAGGAGAAGTTAATACGTCAGATGAAAGTAAGAAATGGGTCTAAAGTAAACCCTTGAATGAATGCACTGGTGGACAAAGTTAAGCCACTTATAAGTTGTGAAATGTCAGAACAACTGTAACCATGTACTGTGATATTCCCTATCCCAATTCCCTGGGTTAGAAAGTTTAATAAAATCTCATCAATTTTAGAATTGGAAGGAGCCATCAGACAGATGAGCAGTCACCAACCATATGAAGTTCAAGAAGAGCAAAATCACAATTTTGATTAAGTATTTCCTTATACAGTGGAAAAGTTCTTATGTGTCTTGACCCATACACTCCTTTAGGGGTTACAGGAGGCATTTCTTCAGCAGAGTCAACAAGCAAGTTTCTCAGATAAGATTTAATTGTTTGTGTGAGTTGACTTTCTATCGAGTGAGGATGTATGAATGGAACCTGTGTCAGAGAATGAGGGAGAAGAGAGAAACAGGCTTGTTTTCACACTTGTTTACTAGTTCAGGCACTCTTTGGTTTAGAAGAAGTCAAAAATCTTTACAGGAACAGACTCAGAGGGTATGTTTCTGTGTTTCATTGATTGCCTGTTGCCCTGGCATACCCCATCTCTGCTGGTATAGGCTGATGTCTGTATGATACCTACCTACTGCAGTGGCATTCAGAAATAATCTGCAGGTTTCTCCATTGCAAACATGTTCAATCTAGAAAACACTGTCACTTTTTCCATCCCAACTGATGTTGGATCTTTATATTCAGCTGTTGCCCAGAGTATTCTTCATAATATCTAGGGAAATGATTACCAATTTTGCAACATGCAAGTCCCTTGGAATGTAGGGGTAATGTTGGTTATTGTCTAACCAAAGCGATATTTTCAATAGTGCCATAACACTAGAAGTTACAATAATCCATATTTGAATAGATTTAAGCGTAGTCACCTCAGCAAAAAAATCATGCTTTGCTGTGCACTTGCTGTTGACACAAGTTCCATTGGCAGATTTCAGAAGCAACCGAGAGTGTCCACAGTCACCAAATTGCTCTCAAGGTACAACACACCATTCATGGCCAGTTAGGAGCAAAGGCTTCCTTGACAACATTCCTCAACCCAGGCATACATTTCTGTTTCCCATCACCAACTTTCTCAAGAAAACAGTTTCTAAATGCTTGTTATCAAGCCTCAAGTTTCATCTTCTCATGTAAACCCACATACTGGTAAGAAAGGCAAAGAACTAAACCACACCCTGGCTGCTTTCAGAAAGTAAAAAAAAAGGCTTTCCTTAAGCCTTTAAGCAAGAGCAATTTCCCATCTCATTTCCAGGCTTGGCTAGTGCTGCTGTTCATTCAGCATAACAGAATATGTTTGGCCTTTCAGTGGAGACTTTAATAAACTGATTGATTGCCAAAATGATGACATTTCCATACACCCACTCTGCTATTGAACTGAAAGACTGGAAACATTGTCTTAGCTCACAAACTTGGTATCCATTGGTGTAGTAGTAGTGATAATAATCTAAAAGGTTAGCTGTTACTTGCCCTACTCAAAGGTAATACAGTTCTCGGGAGCAGTGAGTTAAGAATTCATTCTGGTCTGAGCAGGTGGAACTGGAAGGGCCTTCTAGTCCAAGTTCATGACCTCTTGGTACTCACAGTTTTTCTGAAGTCGATATATCTTTGAATTTCCTTCAGGATCATTTAATCTTCAAGCTTTGTCACTCTCTCTCCTATTATGCTTCCCCAGCAATGCAGGCTGCACTTGACATCTTTTTCTTAGTACTTGCTCCTGAACAAAATGCTGCAGGCTGTTTTCTCAGCCTAAAATTTCACACATCACCAAGATGGTTTATTTGCTTCCCCTCAGCTGGTCTGTTTCAAATGGCTTTACAAGATGTACACAAATCCAATTTAGTATGACTCAGATTGCTTCAGGATCCCAGTCTGTATGGGACCATTTGCTTGGTAATGTATCATGGTCACATTTATTTTGACATTCATTTTTGATTGTGGACCATGTTCATGTTTATTTTGCCTTTGGCTTTTGTGCATAAAATCTTTGTGTGTGCATAAACCCCTCTGAAGTTATTACTTCCCTCCAAGATATTTACTGAATTAAGGACAGCTCTGCACTGAAAAGACATCAGCCCCAACACCTCCTTTGAAAAAGAAAATTGATCCTGTTTCCTGGTTTGCATCTTCCTCATAACAATGGACCACAATTGTTAGAAACTAAGAGACATAGATTTATGCTTCCCAAGCATTTCGTGATATGGCTATGAATATGATAAGAATAGATATGTGCTGGTTCTCCAGCCTTCAGAGCAGTTTGGAATTCAGCCCTCCAGTGGACATCCCAGTGTTCATGACTGCAAAATAAATCTTAGAACATAAAAAAGAACAAAATAGTCTTAATGCTCAAGCCTCTAACTTAAGATTAAACCTCATTGATTAAACTCTACTTTCAGAATTCTTGTGTGTGGCACATTCTCAAGAACAAAAAATAACTGCTTCATTTAGGAACCACTGCTATATGTTAGACAAAACAGAATTCCATCTTTCTAATTATTTACACTTTCAGTGAATGATTTGCTGAGTCTTTTTTACTACTGTGAATTTCTTGGATGATGTTCAAAGTTCTGCTGGACCAATCAAGTCATTACTTCCCTAATAAAATGTTTTAGTGAATGCAACATGCTGGCCAAACAAAGAGCTAGCTCTCTGTTAGGCCCTCTGAAGCTCTTATAACAGCCTAAGGACACACTGTTACAAAAGAATAGCCTGCCCTCACTTACACTAGGCTGAATTTTTTCTCATTTATTTATTCATTGTTGTGTTCATCGGCAGTGGGAAAATAATTACGTATTGGCCAGGGAGCTTCCACAGTGGGAATGTTGAGCCAAAATAGCTTTCAGATAATCTGTGCATGTCTTAAAAGGAGAAGGAAGTCACACCAGCACATCTGGATCAGGACGATTCCCTGGCAAAAAGCTGCACTGATACAGTATTCTCATTGCATACTGGATGGTCTGCTGGTTCTGAAATTCATTTGCAGTGTTTTGGATGAATGTGTCTATTTGGCTGCATGTGAGTGCGTGCTGAGGTCAGGGTTCCTGACCTAGATTGTACCCTGCATGGCAGGATAAGAGACTAATTGTCACTGCTGTGATAGCATTTTCTGCTGTTCATCTGGCATTGTTTCTGCTGAGTCCAGTAGTGAGAAATGTGAGATCACTGTTCCATACAGATCAGGGGTCATTCAGTCTGCTGTAGGAGATGTTCCACTTTTTAATTCAGGAGTGCCACTTTCATCATACAGAGAGGGGCTGCTGACTGTGATGTAGATACCTCCAAGAACCACCATGAGTCAAACTTGGTTCATAGGATACTATACAGCACCTCATGTCTGCACTTGGCTTTAATATAGAGGCTGTCTTCTCCCCCTTTGAACTCTTCATCCTTCCCTCAGGTATACTGCCTAGATTCCAAAAGAGCTTTGGATTCTGCTATATGCAGAATCTATTAAATCCACCTTCATTCTAGAAGTGAGAGTGGTTGTAAAATTCTGCACCATTTTATGCAATTAGTGTAGACTTTACTTACATAATTTGGGCTGCAATAAGATTTCCTGATGTCCTCCCTAGCCCCCTCACAAAATGTCAAATATGATGCCTTTCCATTAGCATCAGTTCATTAAAATACCAGCTTGACTAGGGAAGCAATTGCAATTCTAGATATACATGTAAAATGATTTTGTGTGCATGTATGTTGATGTATATATTTTGCTGAAAAGCATAAAAGTCTGGATGCCAGGTGGGTGTTGTGGTGTGGGCAAGGTAAACACACTGTATGCAGACANTTCCCTAATGGAAACTCACACATCTACTTTGAAAATTGTAGAAATATCCCAGGGGAATTTATTCACCCATCAGAACAGTCCCTTTTCTTTAATAAAGACTAGAGATATATGCAGAAAAGCTGATTCAGCCATGACAGCAGTAGAGGTCAGACCTCTGCTTTGTGTAAATTTACACAGTTTTTCTCTGGCAGGTGAATGCAAGAACAGCAGATGATTAATTTCTTCAAAGCATTGCATTGGGTGCTTTTGAGTTAATATTTCTTTACCTCATTAACAACAACATGAAGCTAATTCAAAACCTGGGAAGCAGTTCAGCTCTATTCTTCTTTGCAGAACCTTTGTTCCTCCCAATGAGATAATGCAATAAAAAGCAGGTTGAGACTTTGTTTTCAAGGCCTGGAATCAAGGTCACCTATAATCCTTAGAGTGCAGGCATTCAAAGCTTTTCTAATTCAGCCACAATCTAGCAATCTGTTCCTTCTAGTATAATGTGCACTTTTTGTTCACAGAAATACTATTTGTTTCAGATATTTCTCTTGGCCTGTTAAAGAGTGGCTTTGCTCTACAATCACCATTTTCTACTAGAACATCACAGTTTCTAGCTCAAATGCAGGCCTGATGCTAGAAACACAATGCTATGAGCCAGTGAGAAGGAACCTCAATCCCCAACTGCAGAGGAACTGCTGGTCAAACCATAGGACTAAAAATTTCTATTGGTAAAGACAATATTAATGGTGGTATACTCCCTTCTCATTCTGTTCTCCTGCCATTGTGGTCAATATGCAAGGACTAGGATTTCCATTATGACTAGATTAGAATTGTCTACGCTACTGTTTTAGAAGATGAAAAATAAGAAACCCAAGCAAATCTAGCAACTGATCAGCATTTCTTGGACAATTCTAAAATGTTTTCTTTCAAATAGAGCTGCCTGTTTAGCTACGACTGTAAGTCAAAATCCCAACTTTCTCTCCTTTGGCACACTCAGCTTTCTAAAATTCATAGTTGCTTTAAAACCATTGCAGATGGCAGAACCATCTGTAAAGGTAGAAAAGAACTTCAGTTCTATCATTTTCTCACTACCTCTACTAAGACTGGTTGCAGTAGTCCCTAGTTCCCAGGGATTCATTCATCCCCATTGGATGAACTGATCTAAATTGGGCTGTTCTGTTACATGCAGAAAAAAAGACACAGACATTCTGAATCCAGAATAAATTACTGCACTCCAAGTTATTTTCAAGTAGAAGTTGAAGAAAAGGAGTCACCCAACACAGCATATACTTATATGTATGTATAAACGTACAGAGAGGCAGTTTTGTTCTCCTGGGTAAACTAGCCACCTGATAAGTCAAGTCGTTTAGCTGACAAGAGATTGGTTTTACTTCCTTTCACTAGAGTCCTGCAAGGTTACATGTTCTCATTTAACTAATTTAGCTAATAAATGCTAACTAGCAGCAGGGCTGAACCACAGAAATTATAACAATGTGTATGGGATGTATCCATCTTGCAAAATGTCTGTTGATACGTATAAAGTATTGCTACAGTTGAAATTTGCAGGTGGACTCCAAAGCACATTCACCCCCATTGTTGAAGGGAAATAATACACAAACTCACTGTTTCCGCATCTGTTAAAAAAATCCTGGAAGCTAAACCCAGAATTAACTCTTGTCCCATTAACTACACCTCTTGCCCTTTTATTAGAATATCAATTTCGTATAGATGTTGAATCTTGTACAGAACTTTCTTGATAAGTGCTCTACCAAAAATCTCTGGTTGCTGGCATTGCTGACTTCTTTGAAAGAGTACCTGGAAATAGCTACCTGCTACAAAAGTATCAAGGTTGCTGATCCTAGGTAAATTGGGCTACTTTTCTGTAGCCTGGAGCCATGTACCTACTTTTTTTCCCCAAAAACCTTGCTTGCAATCACTGTTTCCTGTTAGCATCAGCTGGCACTCCCAGCATCAGTAAAGCATCTCATATCCCAGCATCCTGCGGGGAGGCTCTTCACCTCAAAGAAGGTGTCAGATTCTCTTCCAAGAGCCAATTATGTGCCAGTTAGGCAGAACTCCACATAAACCATAAGATCATGTTGAAACCCTGCATTCCTCCTTGTCTCATACTCTTATAACAAACTCCAGGTTACAGTCCCCATTTACAGCAGAGAACAGAATTCTTCAGAGGCATCCCTGGAGGGAAAAGACGTAACTTGTATGTATTAGTGATGTTCACAAACAAAAGAAGAAAAAAAACACAAATCAACAACCTGTGTGGCTGTGGGGTTTGATCCTCTTTGTTTCACTTCATTATTTGTATCACTTCATCATTTGTTTATATCAGGAATGTTAAGGATATGGCCATTGGATAGCTATAAAGGGCTTATTTATGGATGCCCAAAATGTAACAAAAAGGTTTATGTTTCAGAAATGTATTTTTGTAGCTGAGTTGCTGTAGTGTTCTGTTTTCGAATTTATTTGATTGTTCTATTTTTTATTAAGGCATTTCTATGTTAATTAGTTATAAAATGGTTTGCCCCTGTGTACCCCCTGCCCTTCCCAGAGTGGATCCTTCCCTGAGCCCCTTTGTCCAAGTCTTCCTGCTGTTTCACCTGTCTGTCAGAGGTGTCAATCACCCTTCTCCCCACCACTTTACCTGCCAATCTTCCCTCTGTCTTTGTCTGTCACCTCAGCCCTGCCCTGATTCTTCAAGAACCTTCTGTATCAATCACCAGAGCTTTCACAGGTGATTCGTCCATTAGACCCTCTTTCCAACCCTAAGTTCCCTCATTTGCCCTTTGCTACCTCTCATCCCTCCCCCAAAATACCCCTATTGGTCACCTTAGGTTCTATTCCCCCAGGTAATTGCTCCCTTTATAACTCCATCTCAGGTGTAGCTCGAGGTCACTCACCGCTGCCTCTTTGGAGGAAAGGAAGAATAAAATCCTCTGAACATTATAGCTGGGACTAACCCTTCCTTTGCTCTTGCCTCTGACTGCACGCAAACAGAAGGGCTGCATCAGCAAGCCAAACCACACACGTGCTGTTTCTCTCTGCCGCGTACTGGCGAGTCCCTGACCCCAGCGCGCTGGTCCCCGCCACTCCGCAGCTGACCGGGAAACGCCGCGTGGGCGGGCTAGAGAAACGCCCCACGAGTTGCTAACCTGTTGTGTCACCTAGGCAGCTTGGGTTATGCTTTCCCATGCACATGCAGGTACAGGCATAAGATTGGTGTGAGATATGTAGGCCCATCCAACCCTGAATGAGACTGAGCTTTGTAGCTATCACACCAGAGCCTTGAACTGAACAACTTCAGTTCATGAAGCTGTTTTAAGAAAGTTTTGATCTGTCAGGGAATTAGATGGACTCAGTGTTTTGTACTTCCTGTACTTAGGCATTAGGCTTTTGTGACAGACTTGGAGACCTTCAAGTGCCATGATTGATTACAGTTAGCGAGACTGGAAAAGCACTTTGCATCTGATTAATGGCTTCACAGGCATTCAGCATTTTCAACAGTGACATAATTATTTTTTAATGGATGTTTATAGTGATTACTGTTATCCTGCAGGGTTTTTGTTGATCATTAGAAAGCTGGCTATCCAGGCAACTGGAATTTAATTATTTGTCTGAAAATTCATTATAATCAAGGGGACTGACAATTAATAACTAATTAAATCCACTGAGATGCTGTGGGAAAGGAGTGTTAATCCTGTTGCTTGTTGTGGTGGAAAGTGAACAGATACAGAGCTGTTTGATGTTAATTTGGAAAAGATGACATCTTTGTAATGTAATAGATTACTTAAGCAAACCACTAGTGAACTACAAGCTATTCACTTGTCTAGGCACATTAAGCTGAGAAAACCCTTCAGATTCTTTCCCTTTCCCTGGTCTGGATTAATTATGATGAATGAGGACTTTGAAAGGCTGCAGATTACTTCGAGTTAATAAAAGCATCCAGAAGACAGATTGGTTGGTTTAGCTGGTTGAAAAACTTCTGGATTATACGCTGGCTGAAACATGAACTTAAAAAGGCTAACTCACATCAGAAAAAATTGGAAATTTAATAGCACAACATTGGGATTATTTATGGTACTGGGGCAGGACGTGTTGCAGAAATCAGATCCAGATAATTGGGAAACATAGTAATACTTTTTCAGAAATCTTTATGATATTATTTTATCCAGAATATAGTTAATCAAAAAGAAAATTGTCATCATGATTTTTTTTTACCTAGTTCTAGTGACTTTTCAGAAAAAAAGTTTCAGCTGTTATAGTTGCTAAAAAACCCCAACATTGTCTATGTGTGACTCTTGGCTAATATCCATTAGATAATCCACTCATCCCAGTTCATAGAGAGCCAATGTGGACATTGCAATTGACAGTAACAACAGAAAACCAAGGAATGAATCTGAGGAGACTAAAACCTGATCTTGCCTGGAGTCAATCCCTATCAGTGAGAGGGGAATTTTGAAGTTCTTTGACTAGAGTCTGTCCTGTTCTGCAAGAACAGAACTTTTCAGCAGGATCACAGGCATACCAACCAGATCCCACCATGCTGAAATCAGTTCAGCAACCTTGATTTAATCAGTCCAAAGTGGGCAAACCAATGTAAAGTATAGAGTCGCAGTGAAGCGTACTCTGATGAGTTGCTCATACCTGGACATTTATGAGTTTTATGGAAGTCAGTTCTTTTTAGACGCCTCCTTAATAACCCTATCTACTTTAAAAAAAATAATAACTAGACAGAAGCCAGAGTAATGAGAAATGCCATGGTAAATCCCCCTATGGCCCAGGGAAGTTCATAAGATTGTCCCTAAAAGTTCAGGGAACAGAATCGTATTTCTTGGCAACTCAAATCTGGGAAAGCATTTTGCTTGCAATACACTCTGAAATAGGTGCCCTATTATGTACCAGAGCTGGCTATATTTTAATATAAAGGAAATTGGCCCTATGCCTACATAATTTATAAACCTCTTCATGGTGAAAACCATTTCTAAGATGAGGAGGAAAGGACTCAGGTTTCATAGGGAAAATTATTTGTTCCATACCTTAAATTTAAGTTCAGAAGTGTAGCTAGTGCAATTGCTAGTACAAGGCATGTAGTTGTTCATGTTTTCCATGTCAAGATGTTAGATCTAATGAGGTGAGAATCTCATCTTTCATTTTTAAAAATTATGTTTTGAGTTAAGAAACACTGTGAAAATGAGACAAACCACACCCAGAAAAGCAGGGGGAAAAGGCAAGGTAAATAAATCATTGTATACATAAGGGTCTTATGGGTTGATTTGGTGAAATGTTCCATTTTAGGTTGACAGCATTGTGGAATTCAGCTAAAACAGCGTATGAACTACTGGATGAAAGGAAACATATTCTATGATCTCCTTGCCATACTGAATACTACTGCTGTTGATAGCATATCTTAATTCTTAGAAAGCATAGTTTAGGAGTCAAGAAATTGTAATAATAATTTCAGAAAATATATTTTAGGTCTGTTTGCCTCATTTCAATGCTGTTGTTCACAGGATTTCTATGAAGGTATCTTGAAAGTGCTTGGAGATGATGATGAGAATGAACAAGAAGAAGTTAAACTTAAGCAAGGTTTAAGTGAGCTCCCTGAAATTTATGAATTACACCAAGACATCCTGGAAGAACTGGAAGAGAGAGTCCTTAAATGGCAAGTACAGAATGGCATAGTTTGATGGCCTTAACATACCCTCCACAGCAGGCAGGCCCTCCACAGCAGGCAGGTGAACTCATTGGTATTCCCTTGACCATCCCAGCAGAAATGAAAAGAGTAGAATCTGAAGTACGTTGGCAGATTTTGCAGACAGACAGGAAGGAAGTAAATATAGAGGCTGTCAGGCTAAGAAATCAAATACTGAAATATGTGTGCAGTGAACAGCCCATGACTCTGAAATGGCCCCGTCAGTCAGAGAGCAGCCAGCTTCATATGCATTATCCCCTGCCACTTCTCAGTCATCACCAAATGGCTTCACACTCATGGCATGAAGGTCACAGGCTCATGCTCTGGGAAGCAGGAACAACTTAAATCAGGACTGATCCTAAAGATCATCTGCTTACAGAAATCTACACAGCAGGTGTGTAGCTCTCAGTTAAGGGACAGCCCCTTGCTCCCAGCACCAAGTCGGGGATCTGCTACCCTAGGCTTCCAAGCCAAATGGATTCTGGCAGCCTGTTAATGGGACTCCATCAAACATCCTTATAGGGCAAAGTCTTTCCATGAGAGAGTGAGACCATGAGTAGGACAGAAAATGCTCCAAAATTCATTCAGCTTCAGAGGAGACCTCTGACTTAAGCCAGGCTGTCAGGTTCTATTGAATGACGGACCACGAAGCCCCATACCTCCAACTTGCCAAACTCCAGGAGGCATTGGTCACTGAGAATGGATGATAAATGAGTTAAATGAGGAGAATTTTTCAGTAACAATCCTAAATGTAAGGCACAGGTCTCTTTGCAGCCCTGGACTTCCCAATCAAAGCACACAACAAGGAAAGGAGAGGCTAAAGGGAACTGTGTTTTGGTTTGTGCCCACCAAGGGACTGTTGAGAGAAAGACTTAAAAAGTGTCACCGATGATTTGTGATTTATACACTTAGAACATAAACAGACATAGTGTTTCCAGCTGGGATCTAAAATGTCTTGGGTACTCTAACAGCATGCTGCCAGTTCCCTAAGATGAAAGGAATGCAACCATAAATGCCCTGAGTTCTGTCCAGAACTATTCTGTGGCACTGGGGATAAAAGAGGACTGTACTGCAAATGCTGCCAACACAACAGATATACGTCTGTTATATCGCTGAACTCACACAGGTTCCCAGGTCATTACCACATCTGAAGCTTCCAGTAAGCCCTTCCCTGTGCCTGCACTCCCCCGGACACTCTGTTGCTCTGGACATCCCCAGGAACTCATGTTCCTCTTTTAAGTATGATTCCTCTTTTGTGAACTCAGATTTTGTTCTGCTCTCTCTTGTACATGCTTTATAAATATTTCAATGCTGTGCATCTGAATATTGAGACAGATGACAGTGAGGCGGTGCTGAGAAACAGGCAGTGAAGGATAGCTGAAGGTCTGATATTCCAACAAATGTTATATTCCCCCATACACAGTACTCAAAGCACTGCAGCAATTGGAAGGTCTATTTGAGAGAGCCATGTCCTGAAAGGAGCCTCACAGTGCTGCTGTGGCAGAGGCACAGACAAAAGACCAGCCCCCATGGTGCCCATGCTACAGCAGTCTGTGGTGGTGTCAGTCTGTCCTGAAGCACTCCTTCTTTCCTGCCATTCAGCCTAGGCTTTAGGTGCAGTGTGTGAGTCTAATACAATAAGCAAGAAGTATGGCTCTACTTCTTTACTTTTATTTATTTATTTGTTTATTTAGTGCTTCTTTTCTTTCTGTGGCCTTAGGGACGAACACCAGAAAGTTGCTGATGTTTTTCTCTCCAGAAAATCAAGGCTGAATCACCACACAACATACATTATGCAGTTTGACAAAAATTTGGCTTTGCTAGATGAAATGTGCCTTAAATATTCCCAACTGGCTACCATGATTCAGGAGTTTGAGGTAAGGCTCACATGTTTTTTTAAGTGCACTAATGCATGGCTTTGCTATGGGGATTACTCAAGGATTTATTTTTTTCTGGAACTCCACCAGTGTTCATGCATAGGGTAGAATGGAAGAACAGTCTTCTTTCACAGCCCTGGTGCTAAAACTGAAGTGAGAAGTTCACTTGTGTGTGGTGTATTTGTTTCTGTCTGTTGCCCACACACTCCTGTGTGTGCATACAGAATTTGTGTTGGTGAATCTACAGATCTGTGAGTATATTTTGCTGAAACATATTGGAGTGGTTTCTCAGTCACTTATTAACTTATCAAGCTCTTTGAGGATGTGTTAGAGTTAGTAACTACAATTATAACTAAGATGACAATTTGCTGCTGAGTTTGTGTTCCCCCCGATCTTTGTGTTTCTTCCCTTCCACTGAGGACAGCAGAGCTCTGGTGGCAGCCCTTACAGTGTGAAACACCAGCTTCTGAAAGTGGTACACCGTGTCTTCCAGTATCGTGTGATGCTCACAGGTCAGTAAAATCATTCTCAAAAGAACCCAATAGAAATGCTCTCCTGATGTTCTGTGCCTCCACTGTGCTATTGATGTTGTAACAGCTAAAATAGGGCTAAAGCAGTATGGGATTTCTTGAGAACTTCAATATGCTTAGTTCAGGATTCACGAAATGTCAGGCAGCCTGGGAAGAGGCAGGCACTTCTACAGGACAGCCATGTTGAAAGGTCACAAAAAAGCATAATCAGATGCTTTTAGCCATTCCTTCTTGGCTTTTTCCTTCTGTGAATCAGGAGAGGCAGATTTCAGCCTCACTGCCAACAAACAGGTTTGATTTTTTATTATGTCGAGGGTAGTTATCAGAGACAGTAGAAGACAGGTGACCTCGGCAAGGAGACTCTGCACTGCATACTGTATGACAGTGGCAAGCACCATCTTCTTATGAACAAAGCAGCTGTACCCAGTACTGCACCATAAGTCCTATGCACAGTACACCAAAAGCTAGTGGTTAGTCAAAAACCCAGTCCAATTTTGCTGCATTATAGGAGGCAGAGATGTAAATTTACATTAACAGTACATGTACAGATTTTACATTTACAGTTGTACTTTCCCTTTAGATTCAGGACCATATGTATGACTGCTACCTGAGTCTCTCCAAGGGGGGCTTATATTCCTTCTCTAAAAGCCAGAGAAATCTAGCAAGGCTGATCCTGTGAGGAGAGTAGGCTTTCTGAAGCAGGATGTGGCCCCTAGAAAGAATTGGGAAGTTTAGAACTGGCTAGGGAAGGAAATGGTGAAATGTAACAATAAAACTCAGTTTCGTCATGTAATTTAGGCAGAATACAAAAGAGCAAGGATCCATAGATGTAAAGATGAAGAAATATTTTGGAAGTATGTATATGTGTGGGTGGACAAGGATGCAAGATTAATTATGCATGGGACAGTAAAAAGGAAGCCATAAACCCTGCCCATACAGCCGATGAAGGGCACAACATACTAGAAGGGGCTTCTATAAAAGCAGCAGAACAAAGTGACCATATGAAAACTTTATTAAGAGCACAGATAACCAGCAGTTTCATCTTGCTCCAGACACTTTGATCAAGGATGCAGCTCATTATTCACAGCTGGGTTTGCTTTTCCAGTACAAGCAATACAAATGAACACTGGATTCCAATACTAGGACTTACTTTCTGTCTGACTTTCTTCCCTCTCTGGGTGTGTCTACATTAAGGGCAACTTCCCAGACTTGCAGCTTGCAGTACTTAGCAGTCTCTCGTGATCCATGGTGTTTATAGTGAATGCACACAAATACTGCATTTATGTGAAAGGAATTAGCATTTCCCAGTCAGAAATAGCCCTTCAATCCTCTGTTTTCCCATTTCTGTGGTCCACAAGATAAATTGCAAACATACAGCATGGTATTTTGTGAGAAAGCTGGAAGGGCTTCAGTGAAGCTCCAGTGATTGGATTCCACCTATGCTTGAAACAACTTGAGCTCCTCCTTGTCCCAGGTACTGACACTAACTAGCAAAATGAAAGCTTTTGTGCATAATGAGATGAAGTCTACTGGATTAAGATACTGCAGAAAATAGGTTCACTACTTTAGTTCTTCACCTCAAGAAACCAAGCCCCTCTTTGACTGCTAGGACAGAATGAGTCTGGAACAGTGCAGTCCTTTAGATTCTCAGGTGTACTTGTGTGATAATTGGCTGATTCTACCAGATAAGGAAGGGTATTTAGGAGGATATTGGTTACCACTTACTGCACCACAACCAAAAGGATTTGTCCACTCAGTCCATAGCTGAGGACAGAGCTCGCAATGGTGAAAAGGAACACTAAATATCACCTGATGACATCACACAACCCCTTCCTGCCTGCCTGAGTACAGGCAGATGCTTTCCAGAATGCAGGTAAAAGCCTGGTGGAGTTCAGGATGCCAGGGAAGGCACAGCACTAGAAAGAGAAATGGATAAGACATTCAAGGGAACAGACATCCATGCACAGCACCATTCTCAGCACAGAGGTCTAGTTCTTGGATGCAGAATTTAGGAGTCTGGACTAATCAGCAAGATAAGAATGAAGTATTTCCCGACTAGCGTCTTTGAACTGTAGCACTTACATACTACAGTCTTTAAAAGCATAAAGACCGAGACACAGAATAAGCAGGTGGTCCAAGAAAAGTAGCCCAAAAAACACTGGTTAAAGGTTTGTATATAATACAAATATAATTGCTGTAACACTAAGCACTATTGTATCTATCTTACAGAACCTATTTTCAGATGAGTTGACATGATTGAGTTTGGCAGTAATTATTTGAACCCTGCTTGCACAGAACTAGTGTCTCTTTCCTGTGCACATAAAAAGCGTATGATTCATTTAGTCTAACTGTAAATATAGCCAACAGCATTCATTCAGATGGGAAAATAGAGGCAAAATAGAATTAATTAGAAAAACAGTTATTTGTAAAGTGGTGCTACGCAGCAATTTACTTGACTGAGAAACATTTTTGACACTGTTTATTTATACCTGCCAAGTTATGTGAGCTGAAATCTGTATCAATGCTCTTGCACTGATTCTCTAAGTAAAATACCATCAAAGATGAATTTTGCTTTGGAAAGAGGCTATATATACACTTAATTATTTGGGAATAAAGTGCTATGGGACATTACTGTGGATGCCCCATTCTTGAAAGTGTTCAAAGCCCAGGCTGGATGGGGCTTGGGACAACCTGGTCTGCTGGAAGGTGTTTCTGCCTGTGGCAGAGAGATTGGAGCAAGATGATACTTAATGTCCCTTCCAACCCCAACCAGTGTCTGATTTTGTGATTAGGATTTAATGTTTTAGCTAACAAAGCTACAAATCATGTTGATCTGAATTCTGATTGTTGGATGTTTGTGTCTGTTTGATCATTTACTACAGATTACTTGAATAATCTTTGTCCTGATTCTACAGAGTATGAAGCCACACAAGGTAAAATGAAATTGGTAGAAGAAAACTTCTGTTTTGCTAACATTGCTTCTAAAGAGGTGCAAGATCTCTATACTGGTAGTATATATAAGATGATTCTTTTCAAGATTTTGCCTTAATAGGTTAGATGTAAAATCTATACATCTAATAAGAACTCATTACTAATTTAGACAAATCACTTAGAACAAAAATCCTATTTTTTTTATTTGACACATAGGGGCTTCCTATAGTTTTGACATGGTAAAACTTATGGAAGAAGAATACATCTATCCAGGCATAGTGCAGACACTGTAGTTTTGCCCCAGTCATTGAGGAAATCCTCGTCCTCTTTGGCTTTGTAAATATTTGGCCTGGTTATTGTAGTCAATTCGGATGGCTCCCCATGCCTGATTGTGTACCATTACCTATGGTATGCCTACTGTGCTCTGTGAACTTGGGACAAACCAAGGAGGTTTGAATTGTGTGTCTGTATTCTGGATTCCTTAAGGCTACATAAAGTTGAAAGACACTGCATAAAAAGCAATTCTGCAAAATCAGGAACAAATCCACTGCTAACATCATCCTTTACAACACATGAGATAGATAAAGCAGAAGTCTCTTACTCCTACTGAAGTCAAAGCAAGGTTTAGTTGTGGTGTCTGTGGGAGTAGTTTCCAGGCTGGAGTAAGCAGCAATAACATTGTATTAATGAAATAAATTCACCCCTCTTACACTGATTGTAAGTCCAAACCAACTCATAGCAATAAAGTCAGTGGTTGACTGAAAGTCAGTTTATTCTGCCCAAGAGCAGAGAGTCATGCAAGATTTAGGACCCTAGTCACTGCCGGTAGAACTACAGCTATATCAGTAATTTAAACAATAGCAGGGCAGAGACTCAAGCCCTCTGACCACAATTGCCTGTCTCATTTGTGGTTAGGAGATGCTTGTGCCATTCCTAGCCAGCACGCTCCCAAGTTATGGCCAGAAATTGACAGAAAGCCCTGTGCCACAGGGGAAGGAATGTGAAATAATGCAAAATAGGGACCTGAGCCATGTTATGCCACTTCTCTCAGCACCAGCAAACACGTCCTAGCCCAGGTTATTTGCCAGTGGAGAATCCAGGAATTAATTCATGTCACCACTTTGTACACATTTCTGTCAGAAAGGGATGACATGTCCTCTCCCTCAGCAGTAAGAGTTACAGCTTAGACTGCTATTTGGTGGCTAAAGGTGGGTTACATTCGTCTCTCTATATCACAAGACACTGACAAAAATCTGCAACTAGAAAACATTACAAAAAAGACTTAGTGCCATCCTTGGTGCTTAAAAGAGACTTCATAAGCTCTCTGTGTCAGCACAAGACTGATGCAGTTTCACATATGAGAACGATGAAGGGAGGAAGGGGAGACAGCACTGTGTGCCATGTCAGACTTGATAGGGAGTTGCCTTATGAAAGTGACAAAAAAGCCAAAGGATGCCCTTGCAAACAGGAGGGATTTGAATTATTTTTCTACTCTTTTGTGTGATACATGGTGTTTGTTTTCCTTCATCCCTCAGCTGCCTTATTCATTGTTTCTGAAATCACGGATCAAGCCAATGACAGCATGCTCCAAGCGGTGAGTCCTACCATGACGCATGCTCCCCTGATCAATAGTGTGTTTTTTGCACATCTGTTCAAGTGAATACATATGTCTGCTAAATTCTGAAGCCTCCTCCAAGGTGAGACTCAAGGGCTTATACAGATCTAGTTTACAGTACTGCAGATGTAGAGTTGGTCTATGCCCTTTAGTGCAGCTGTGCAAGATGTAAGACACTATAGCCAATAGTATAGAGGGTTTTTTCCCCTCTTGGGGTTCAACTCACTTCTTCATTTCTTGAGCAGTGAGAGGGTTGTTAATAATCATTCAGGCATCAGAACATGAAATTCAAGAGACAAAGAGAAAAAGTATCACATGTAGCACCATCACACTAAGATGATGCAGATGAAGGAAAGGAATGAAATATCAATCTTAGTAAGAGCTTGTTTTCAGGTAGGCTTTCAAAGCTGAAAAATGAATGCACATGAATTGTTAGGGAAGAACACACTAATCAGTTATGAAGATGAAAGAACAGATGTAGGTTGCAGGGAGGTTGTCTAACAAGCCTAGAGTTTTATCATAGAAAGGAGTGTAATCTGACCCCTCTGTAAACTAAACTCTGAAACTACAGACTTACTAAGAAAGACTTCAACTGGTTTGATTCTGATTTTCCTTCTCCTGAGGCAAAGTTTTTATAATCATATTTTCCCATTATTAAAGCAGTGTTTGTACCAAAATAAATATTTCATTAAAAACCTGAGATCTTATTAAAACCTTACAGAAAAATCTCAGCACTTTAGGGATATCTGTGTTAGAGGTTCAGAACTCTAACAGCTCAGTTCCTAACAGATCAAGGTCACACATCTTTCCTGGCACCTCTGCTTCCTTAAGATTTCACTAGAATATATGGGATATTTATGTAAATACTTTTCTAAAGTTAGAAGTATATGTAAGTGGCCAAAATCAAATTTGTTGTGTTGCATTGCCATGAAATAATTTTGTCTCTACTAAGCCATGCTTTAATCGTATCATCTGAGTCTTATACATGTCACAGACTGTATAGTAATTACTATTAATAATGTCTGTTTTGGAATAATTTCATCACAAATTCTAAATAGATTTTTACACTTATTATTTATGATATCATCAGAGCACATCTACTCTTTTTCAAAACTTTGGTATGGAAGACATGAAACAAAATTTCCTCCTTTCCCTTTTGTGTGAATGCGGGGGGTTTTGTGAAGGTGCAGTTTCATGAGAAACAAAGTTCAACTTTCTGCTGAATCAGAGGTTTTCCTCCTGAGTTAACATCCCAGACTCAAAAGCCATGACCAACACTTCTTCTCTTTCTCTCAGTTAAAAAAAAAAAAGTAAAAACAAATAATTAATTACAGAAGAAATGGAACAATGCCACTTATTTTAGAGTGTTAATAAATTTTCATGTACCTGGATGAATTTCTAAGAAATAATTTAGATTTGGAATATACCTGGAAGAAGGAAGATTTCTCTTCCCAATTACCAGCTCATCAAACGACACTCCAAATATCTCCTAAGAGCACTGAAATAGGATCTACATTTTCTACAGAATATCACTGACCCATTATTAGCTTATTTTTGGTTGTTTTATGATAATAAGACTCTAGCAGTTTTTTCTGGGAAGTATTAACCCAGGATTTTCAAGCAAATTAAGACTATAAGTATCTCCATAGCATATTCACCACACAGGAAAATATTACTTCAAATTTACAGATGTACAAACAGAAGTACAATGTACACCATCACCAAAGAGTATTATGTCTATCTGTAATTCTAGGAGATGAACTAAGCAGGGTTTGTATTGCTCTCTGAATGTCTACAATCTGTTAGAGGCCCTGAGATGATAAGAGTTATAAATCATTGTTGCTACTAACAGCTGGTGAATTCCTTGGGGAGGCATTCCTGCTGCATAGACATCATGATAAAATTATGGAAGCTGCAGTTCACTGCTAAAATGGCCACAGCAGTATTTCTGACACCCACTTCTGCAGTACTGTCTGGGTGGAGCTTTGCTTTTATTCCTTAATTGTAGGATAGTGAAGGATCTTTGAAAGAAGAATGATGATAGTTTTAAGACCAATGAAGAAAGCTATATAAACTGGGAATTTTGGGGAACTGACAGGAAACTATGTCTCCCCTCAGCTGTCCACATTCCCAGATAAACCACTATCCTTCACATGTGATAGCTGTTTGACTCCTTCAGGAAATGAGTTCAATACTTCTCTGTCTGTTTCCTGGTGAGCATGTGTCCATATTGCAAACATCAGCATTTCAACAGGCTCCTCTGCCAGAAGTCCTGAGAAAAGCTGGGCTACTGCAACTTCTCTCACTCTGGTAGAAACCCAGATGAGTAGTACTAGCACTGGCATGAGTGTGCTCACAGGAGAACACTGCTTTTTCTGCAGATAAAAAACAGGTTTTCATTTTGGAAGCTGTCAATTAGACAAGTTTTGCCAGGCTAAAATGCCCTTCAGTGCCAGGAAAGTCCTTTGCAAATGTCTGTTGCAAAAGTTAGCTGTCCCATGATCCCTGATATTTCTTCTGCTATTGCTTTATATGTTGCTTCCATTTTATTTGCCTATAGTAATTTAGAAGTGACCTGAAAAAATCCATTAGTTACTCCCTGTATTGCGAAAGAGATACCTGCCATATCACATTCTTGAAAATGTGTCAACTGTCAATTACATTGCATGGACACAGTGCAGCCTGTGCTGGTCAAGCCTTGTAGGTATTTCCATGTATTTGGCATCCAGTTACTGATTAAGAACTAAGCTTAGTATCATGCTAAACAAGTGCAATATTTCACTAGGGCAGTAAGATAGGGAGGTGTTTCAGGCTTATCTCAAAAAGCGAGCCTAGATAGGTACGTGAATTGTGTTAGCTGAAACTCAGGGTAAATTAGCCTTGACATATCATCATGTTAACTTGGATATGCTCCTTCTGATACCTGTGATAACTTTCTTAATTAGCTGATTCTGTAGACACGACTGATTTGTATCAGGCAGATACAGCGTATGATCTAATCAAGTCTCACTAATCCCAGGGGTATATTAATGCCAGTCAGAGGAGCAAAGGAAAATAGACAATTGCCTGTTGAATCAGAAAACTGTACTCAAGGGCTGTCAGGTCATGAAGCTGTATCAAGTATGGTCCTTAGTCTGTAGTTTATCTGGGTGTGTAACTGAAGATACAGAATACAGTGGCTAACTTAGATAGGAGACTCCTAATTTTTAAGCATATTCCAGTGAGGACTCACTGCTGCTGGGCAGCCCATTCTACTGTTCTGATCAGATAAAAAACCACAGCTGAATCATACGCACAAGTCTCTGTTTTAACAGCCTCATCTGCTAAATGGAAGGAAAATTGAAAAGGCTAGCAATATTGCAAAAGTACAGACATCCCTTCTTCCTTCTTATCTTCTTATCATCTGATTTTTTTATGCGAGCACAGACTTATCTAGTCTAATCTTATTTATCATCTGCATGGCTAAGTTCATGCCTGGTGCCAGTGCCCACTGACTGATTGTACTTTAGGGCCAGGTAAATAGTTAATAGTATCAGAGTTGAATCATAAACTTCCTGGTTTTTGCAAAGCATCCAAACAGAAATGCAGCTTCGTTGCCTGCTTACTAGTGTACCCTCTAAATCCCCTATTGCAAAGGCATTAATCCACTATCACAGAATGTAAATCTTCAGATAATCCTAGCAACAGTATGAAAGTATCAAAGCGTGCTTTGGATTATCTGTGTCATGGCACTTAAGCACAGGCCTTTGGAGCACATACTGCACTTTATCTCCGTCCCTATTTTATTAGTTCACAGAGCCAGAAAGTCGGCAAAGGAGCCAATGTATAAGTACCATATGAAGTTAGCAGTTCCTTTGGAAGGTGAACTGGGGAATCACAGGTAAAAGAACTGTAGAAGGTCACAGAAGATGTGAATGCAGGTGATGAGGTTTTGTAAAATCCATAAGGTAAATCCTTGGTCTCAGTTTTCTCTGAAACCTATCAGTTCAAAAGAAAAATATCAGTTCAAAAGAAATAAAATGGTGAGGAGGGGGGAGGGAAAATTTGCCTGCTTGTATAAAAACAGTCTCCATGCAGCCTTCTAAATTCTGTTTTTCTCTCCCAGGAAAACTTGCAGAAGCTAGTACACATTGAGCACAGTGTAAGAGGACAGAGCAACCTCCTCCAGCCAGGAAGGGTGAGTGCTGCATGCAGACCTGTGCTGGCAAGGGCATTGTTTCTGGCCAGCAATATCTCTGTGTGGATGGCCACGTTTCAGACATCTACAGATGTTGTTTACTGAGCTATTGTGGTACAAGTTGGAGCACTGGTTTGTGTAAAAAACATCACTCTGGCAGTGCACAAAAAGGTCATGCTGAGAAAGACATGCATTGTCACTGCTTTTACACAGAGGAGCCATTTGGCTTTTTACTTCAGCAGTCCTCAGACATCCCAAGTGTAGAGTATTTTGGAGCTACTGCTTTCCTTTTTATATACTCCTGTCAAAAGGCTGCAACTCTAGCAGGAATTGCTTTCAGCCTGAAAAGGCTCTGTGCTTTATATCGTTGGCTAAGAACCTTAAATTCAGGCAATTAATTTGTTTTCAAATTTATATTTTCACCATTCCCCATGGTACTTTTAATACAAGATGCTGTTTTTAAGCAACGTGAAAACATCAACAGAAACATGAGTGTACAGCTCTGTCTTGCTCTCCACATCAGATGGAAATTTCTTCTTCAGACTTTCAAACCTATCCAGTTTCCTCAGCTCCAACCTACTTTTGCACTTCAAAAAATTTCTTTCTTGAGTTCTGCAACTTTGAATTTCACTTCACCAATATCTTTAACAAAATTCATGAAGCAGTTTTCAAGGCATGCATACTCATAGCATAAGAATACTCATCAGCCAAATACTGTAGTCAACCTTTGTTTTTCACTCTAACATCAGTATTCTCATTTGACCTTACCAGGGAATGCTTTAACAAATTCTGCAAAGCCCAGCATACAGAATTTGCAGGATTTGTCTCTTTGATTATAAACTATTCTAGAGTGGAAAAGAACACTAGATTCTGCTCTCCATCTGAAAAGAGCAGATAACTGTTAATCCACTGATGTAGTTCAGTTAGTTATGGCAGACTTTTCCAAACATTACTGCAATGAAGTTCTAGTGTGTTGGTTTCGCTGCTTACATACACAGTCCTACCTACATATATAGTAACAAGATGGACTGAAAATGTATTGTGCTTGCAAAATTATACAAATTATATATGCAGGTGTAGTTAAATTGGTGTAGCATACTAAAACGCAAGGTTTCAGCTTTTCTCTTTGGTCTGCCTACTTTAGAGGACTTTTAAAGACAAGAATTCTTTTCTAAAGCTCATTACATGTTAGCTTTCAATCTGTGACAATCTCTGAGCACAGTCCACAGTGCAGAAAGAGTGGCCTGAGGACAAGTGGGTTTCCAACCCATTTTGTACTGACACAAATGCAAGCCATGAAGGGCAGCAGAGCTAACCCAGGCAAAGACTAAGCCAGATCATAAGGAGTAAGGCTAGAAACAAGTGTTGAGGTTCTCTATCTCTTCTTGTGCTGATGAATGGTGTTGAAGTAGCTCCTTCCCCAGGAGAAATACTCTCTTTTCTCACTAAGATTCAGGATGAAATCTCAGGATTACAATCTGCTGTTTTCTCTTTCAGATCTTTGTTAAAGAGGGAACGCTGATGAAAATCTCTGGCAAAAACAGGCATCCTCGACATTTGTTCTTGGTAAGATTTTTATATTTTTACTGTCTCTCTCATAGCTTTCCATGCATTTGTGCGACCCTAAAGCCTGGGAGATTTTAAGCTGCAAGTCATTTGACCATCAACAGTGATGTGGTGAGTGAGTTCCTGTTGCTAACACGGCTGTAGTCCTTTCACACATCCCATTGGCCCCACATACAGGAATACGTGCTGTGCAACCCTCTGGTTGTGCCACAGTTACATACAGCCTTCACCAGTACGTAATTCTGCAAAGAAGTGCAAGTTTTCAAGGGGATCAAAAGATGAGAATGCCTGAATACCTTCAGGAATTAAGCCGCACACTTGAAAGTCCTAAGACCTTTGAAGATTTAAGCAGAAGCAAGAGAGAATACCCTACTTCTAAAGTAGCTGAAAACTTACTTTGGTCACACTTGGGAGGGATTTATATCTTTGAAACTGAAGGACTTGGTTTTAGCTCCTGCTGTCCACATATATCTAAATGACCTGATAATTTTGTGCATTGCCTCAGTGTAGTTCCTCTAAACACACTCCTCCAGCTTGGTGTGGATTAGAGCAACAGTTTTCAGTGACAGTTTGCAACATTCTTCTAGGATAATTAGGAAAAATAGACCTTTCATCACTTGGCTGGAATACTCTTTGCAAGGGTCCACAACCCTACGGCAAGTATTTGCAAATCCAAACAGATGAAACCCCACTGTGCTGGAGATATGCTATGAACACTTATGCTTTCTATTTTGCATTACACACTCCATTGAGCAGCTAGAGAGTATCTGAGACTCCAGGCTCCTGACCTCTGTTCTCAACTTTTCAGGTAGTTTATTTTGTAACCACATGTATTTTTATGCATTTTTCAATATTAAGGGGAATATGATACTTGCCTATGTCTTACAACTTTGTTACCTGCTTATCTGTTAATGTTTGAAAAATTCTTTAGAGCTCCCTCCCAGAAAAAAGCCATAAAGATCTGAGCATTCCTGCTGCTATTAACATTACAATATTGCTTGTAGAATTTATTTTAAAATAAATTAACTATGTGCCTGGAATATGTATTTGCTGTCACCTTTAAGTGTTGACAGCTTTTCACCATGGGATCATGGTAAGGAGGAGAGATGGCTTATTACAGAAGCCATATATTTTGCATTAATCCTTCTTATTTCTCCCTCTTACTTATAGCTCCTGTTTGTGTATGAGTGTATGCACAAGCTTCTTTCCCTCCTCAGTCATATATTGCAGTCATAATCAGAGATCAGATGGGATGGGACAAAGTGCTGTTGCTGCATTTCTTTGATGGTTTCAGTGGTTTCTGTGAAAATTCAGACTTTCTTGTACTGAAAATGATGGATTTCACATAAATCTTCAAATGTGAGATAACTGCAGTTCTGTTTTACAGAGTCAGCATCAATGGACTGTAATAAGTGCAATAAATGTCAAAATCATGACTTAGTTGCAGTCACGGGAAAAAAGGCAATGCCAGAAACTCCAGGAGCTGGTCTTAAGAAACAGTGTTCTCAGCAGCAGTAACTCTGAAGTCTATTGATGACCACTTAGTAACAGACGATAATTACATTCCTACTGATCTCTCTTCTGAAACACTCGCCTTTGCTAGTATTCAAAATTTTTTTGGAATTGTGGCTAAAGCTGGGACAAAATTCCAAGACATCACTACCCTTTAGTCTTCCCAGTATATTTGTTGCTGCCATCATAACCCATTACTATGGCAAACACTGATGTGCTACAAACTTAGCTATTGTAACTGATACAGAGAATTTTAAAGGAAGATCAGAAATCAGGTTGATGCCAAACGTTGAGAGGAAAGTAATTTAAATGTGGGATAAACTTCTATACATTTCAAGTAATCCAAAATGGTTGTATCAGCTTGAAGATCACAAGTCACAAGAGGCCAAAATTACTGGAACAAAGCAAGCACAGAAATTACTTTCTGGCATTCTCTAGTTTAGGAACTATTTCCTGGGGAAAGTTCAGATGCTCAAAGTCAGATGTTAACTGCAGAGAGAGAAATGTCTCTTGACAGCTGGAGACATTACAGTAGTCAATGTCTTGTTAATAGATGCTCTCAGTATTCAGAAAAAGTGTTTTTTTTCTTCCTTTCAGTCAGCAAGCAAATTGTGACCAAATGTGCCGTCATGCAAAGAATGGGGTGGAGCTAGTCATAATGGTCACTTTCAAGAACCAAGAGACACGTAAACCTGGCTTCTTTCCTGGTCTAACACACTGAAGTTGCAATCACTTCAGGCTTCCTGTATTGTAGGGGCAGGGAGAGGGTGATTGGATTGTTGAAACTACTTGAAACTTATTGGCAAATATCTACCCTTTGGGTTCAGTGATTTCTGTGAAAGAAAAACCCATGCCAAAACCACAAGACTAGCATAATTTCCTAAACACTGTCTCTTAAAACTGACATTTATTTAAAGCCTTTATCTTCTAAGGACCATATTATAATCCTTCGAAGCCACTTGCAAGTGTATTAATAAAAACCCAAACCTTTCAGAACTTCTTTTTAATGCTTCACATGTCAGCAGCAACTCAAAAAGATCACCAGAAGATAGCATGTATAGATGCAGTTTGGCTTAGCTTTGATGGCATAAGTGTATTTACCTTCACTATCCCAAAGAGATTTTTACATGAATAGCATTTTCTGAAGTTCTTAGTAGCGATGTTACTCTGACTGAAGCTAAATCAAGACCAGGACCTGGAGAGAATTTCAGAGCAAGAGTACACATTGAAGGATAACCCCGAGAATTTAATCCCTACACATCCCAGGAGATGAGCCCATCAAACTGAAGTCGTAGCTAGAATATGCTGTTGTAAAACTTGGGTGTGTGCCAGACTCCTACTTGGCCTGTGCTTTTGAGATATGCTTTAGTGGTGTGCTCTGAATATATAACTGCCCATAAGGAGCACTGTATGTCTGTGCACAGCCCATACAGGCATGAGAGTGTAAAGACAAATTTCAAATGTTTCTGCAGGTGTATGTTGTGTGTATCAAAACGTTACTCGAGCTGGCTGTTTTGTGCAGGCTGATGGTATTGTTGAATCTGGTGTTTCCTGGCAGGATGTTTTGTGAGTTTTGCTGTGTGTCTGTTTCCTGAGTCCAGTCTCTGTTTACAAGGATGTTGTGGCCTGTGTGCAGCACAGTATGGGCTGCTGAAACTGGCAGGTCCCCCACCCACAAGACTTTGCAACTCAAAGCCTGTCTCTTATCTCACCCTTCTAAGAATTTCTCTACAAAGGCCACTTGTTTTGAAAATGGTTTGCAGGAAGCTGCTATCGAATGGGAGACTGTTTAATGCTCTATCTGGCAGAGTTGGAGTATAGGAGATTTTTGGAGTCACAGCTTGAAAAACACAGCTCCAGCACACATTCAGACTGCTTCACTGACACTCAGGGCATGTTTAACTCAGACTTGAATAGAAGAAGGCAGGGTTCATAATTAACTAGCCTTTAAAACATTCAGAAAAACCAAACATGTGGTAGAAGCTTTTAGACAGAGAGTATATTACATGTGGATGCCAGCAGTTCAGCAAGGCTTAAACTTATTTGGGTCGATCAATTTGAACACTGTAGGTTAGAAAACTTGCACTGACTCCAATGTTACTGGGTACCTGTCACAACAGAGAGAATTATAAAAAGAAGGTGGGGGGGAAAGGAAAGCAGTAGCAGAAAAAAAGGGAATAAAAGATGAGACATATCCTTCTTTCTCTCATTACATGAGAAAAAGGGTATGTGCTCCGATATCAAATTCTGAGCAGTCTGGGAATCCAAATTATTCAAAAGTATTCTGGCAAACAAGAAGTGTGTCTGAAGCCCAAGGACTTGTGGGATCTTCCCATAGGGTTCTAGCAGTCCATCTCCTCTACTGCAGATTTCTGAGAGGCAGCAAGATCAGCTTTTATCATCAGCCAGTCCTCACTGTTTGAGGGAACAGTGGACAGTTGAAGCAGGAGGATGCATGAAACCACTGATACTGTTCTGTCCCCTGATAGTTCTGTCCATACCATTCATATGGCCATCACTGAGGTCTTTGCAAAGGAGACAGCAGTGAGTGCAAACCCTTCCTTTCTTCATGAATATGTGTGCCTTGCTTCACAAGCTTTGAAATATTTGTCATAATTTCACTGTGACAAGTTGTAGCTAGTGGGACCTCCAAATCACAGCCTACTGCTAAACAGGGGAGAAAAAAAGGAGAAAAAAAAAAGGGCAATTATAAAGGAAAGTAACATTTAGTAAAATCTTGAGATATTAATCAAGGTGGTCATGATAGTATGCACCATGGTGTCATCCTTTATGAACAGTAATAAAAAAAAAAAGCAGGTTTTTAAAGAGCTATATAACTTTTAAAATACACTAAAAAATTTGAGTTTTCTATTCAAGAAGTCTCATAGCTGATTATGACAGGATCCTGAAAATCTCTCTCAGGAGTTCATTTCCTTGGGTTTAGTGCCTAGGTGCTGCAGGGCCCATTTTAGAGTCAGTGCTCTTTAGTACCTTCATGAACAACAGGGATGCAGGACTTGAAGGGATACTAAGTAAGTTTGCCGATCATGCTAAACTGGGAGGAGCTGCCAACTCCCTCGAAGGCAGAGAGGCCTTGCAGGGAAACTTTAACAAGTTAGAGAGATGAGCAATCACCAACCATATGAAGTTTAACAAGGACTAGTGTTCGGAAGGGGCAACCCTGTAGTGTAGACTAGGTGATGAGGTGCTGGAGAGCAGCACTGTGAAAAGGGACCTGGTGGTCCTGGTCGGCAAAAGTTGAATATGAGACATCTGTGCCCTGGCGGCCAAGAGGGCCAGCCATGTCTGGGGGGGGAATCAGGGTCAGCCTCACCAGCTGGGCGAGGGACAGAATTGTCCTGCTGTGCTCTGCACTGGGGCAGCCTCACCTGGAGTACTGTGAGCAGTTTTGGGCACCGCAGTTTAAGGAGCTAAAGCTGTTAGAGAGCATCCAAAGGAGGAACACAGAGATGGGGAAGGATCTGAAGGAGAAGCCATACAAGGAGTGTCTGAGGCCACTTGAATTGCTCAGCCTGGAGGAGACTGAGGTCAGACCCGATCATGGTCTGCAGCTCCTTCAGGAGGGGCAGTAGAGGAGCAGCACCAGTTTCTGCTCCCTGTGACAGGATCCAAGGGAACAGCTGCAGTCGTCAGGAGAGGGTTGGGCTGGATATTGGAAAGGGTTAGGGTTAGGTAACAGTCCCAGCAGTTCATCAAGTTACAGCTTGTTCCAGGTATACCCCCCAGGAGAACAGGCAGGCAGGCCTGCAAGCCATATTGCAAATTACTGATTTTGTCTTTCTTTTCATATAGATGAATGATGTTCTACTGTACACATATCCCCAGAAGGATGGCAAATACCGACTGAAAAACACCTTGGCTGTGTCAGGCATGAAGGTAATGCTTCATCTGTATTAAAAGCTGGAATTAAAGTTTTATAGTGAGCTGCTGGTGCTTTGCTGGTTTATGTCTCATATCCAGCAAGGGGAAAGAGGAGATGGACCTGTTATCGGGGCATTTCCTTGTCTCTTACAGGAGACAGAAGTAAAAATGGTAGTAAACAAACATTAAAAGATTATCTCTGAGTCTGTGACTTAGTATGACAGGCTGATTCAGACTTCATAAATAATACAAGCCAAAATCAGTTACCCTCTGATCATGAAACAGGAAAAAGATTTATTATCCCATGTTGTCTCCAGCCAATGCATTATTGTTTGCTTCAACATATTCACTAGAGCTTAGTCTGCCAGGTTTTAAACTCCTGCTACTCAAAATTTACACATGGCTGGTTTTCATGTGCCTTTTAACCGTTTCCATCAAAAGCATTAATGGTTCAAAAAGCAATTAGCCAACTTTATGACTAAAAGCTGTATTGGGAGCAATTTCATGCAGTGATACGAAACCAGTTTCTTCTTCAATAAATTTATAAATTATAAACACAACTAAGCTGTCCTTACACTCTTTCCCTAAGTACTCATTGGCACCAGAACCTATGCAACAGGAGATATTGGACCAAAGAGGTCTACTGGACCTTCATAACTGTTCTATAACTTAATATTCCAGGCTGTATTTATGTGAAAGAGGATTTGAAGGGACAAAAGTCTGACTGTCTAGAAAACACACAAGATGAGAATTACTAATCATTAATTTCACTGGAATGACATAGGAAGTTTAAGGTGGTGTGAAAAGGTGACGGGGGCTGATGATCCCAGGAATACGGGAGTTTAAAACTAACTCAGGGATCCCAGAAATTCCTAAGAATTGCCAAAGTATTCTACTGTTAAGTGAATAGGAGTTGTGGAGCAATTTCTTACTGAGGTATATTTGAAACACTGAGTCACTAGCATAATGGTGCTTGTTAATAAAAATGTATGAAACCATGAAGCTATGTTTCTTCTCACTGGCTGTTGCTATAAGCAATAAGCAGGCTACTAATATACTCCATGGTAGGGAAAAGGTTTTAGCTGAGCTGTAGCTTTTAAGTTGGCTTTTTTTTTTTTTCTTTCTTTCTTTCTGTTAAAGAGGCTTGCTGCAGACAGGCATTCGCTGAATTGAAATGCTTCACTGTATAATGCCTGTGTGTCAGAAAAAAAAGTGATTTCTATTCATTACAAGCATAGACCAAAATGCTCTGACACTTGGCAGACTAAACATCTCCTAAGTTTGTCATATTAAAACTGAACCCTCATAGATACTTCATCCTTATAGTCTTAAGTGTTTTTTTTCCTTCAGCAGACCATCATATTGAAATAGAGATCATTCCTCAATACAACAGCAATACAAAAAACCCTAATGCCCATCTTTTGCATTGAAATATGAAACAGATGATTGGGATATAAGAGGTCATATGCATTGAGACTTGTGTGGTGTACTGGTTATAGACAGTTTAACTCATGTTCACATTCATGTTCATGGCATTTGTTTCTAGGTCAGTCGTCCAGTGATAGAGAAAGCCCAAAACGTCCTGAAGATTGAATATGATGAACATTGCCTGACCCTGTCAGCAAGGTACTATTCCCAAATGTCCACGGCAGAGGGTATTATATTCTAGAGCTGTATCTCTAGATCAGACCAACCAGTACCCAAGACTGAAATGGTGTCTCATTCTTTTTAACTAGTGTTTTCAGTCTGCTATTGGTGACAGACAATGGCTGAGTACTTGATTACACAATCAACATTCATTATAAACGCAAGGCTCATAAACTGTAACTAATTCAATTAATGCACTCCCTAAAAACTGGAAGTTGTGTCTTGATGACATCTAAAAGAGAAAGAAAAGAAGAAGCCTGGGTGCTTTCCATTATCTTTTACATTCTTTCCCTGTGACACTAGAAGTCTATCTTCCTTTTATAAGTTCCCTTGTTACTTTGTACCTCTAGGGTTGTAAACTCCTGGAGAAAATAATAATTAGGTAATACCATGCAACAGATATAAAACTATTTAATAGGGTTTGTGTGTCAAAGTAAATTAAACCTTACTGGCAACCTCATTGGTTTTTCAAATAAAAGGAATTTCACTAATGAGCTTGTGTACTGCTAGAATTGATTGTAACTGGGAGTCAAGATCTCTGCCCTAGGATCCCAAGCCAGTGCCAAAAGGAGATTGTAGATCAGTTTCTGATCAGAAGATAGCAGTGTATTGTATTTTTCATGGTTCTAGCCCAAAACTATCCTGCTAATTTATGTACAGCTATAGCAGAAAGGTAACTGGTTTGTTTTCCACATGTTGTTTATTACGGAAGATATAGAACACTAGCAGTGGTATTAAAATTAATTTTTCCAAATAACAAGGTCTTCAGTGCTTTTAAGTATTGACTTTCCCACCATCAGTCTGCAACTGCAGCAGGCAACAGAATGCCTAGAAACACAGCCAACTTCCTGAATTACACAGCGCAAGAGAAAGACAGGGATGGCACTTTCTTATTCAGAATCAGAATTCGGAGCTCTCATCCTTCCCAGAGCACTTACCATCTCTGGGGAGTGCTCAGCTACCTGTCAAAGCCTTTTGGTCCATTTCCTTTTATAACCATAACCATATCTGAGGTTTCCTTAGACCTCCATACTCTTCACAATCCTCAAAATATACTCCTAGTAATTTTGAATTACCTGCCAGTTATAAAAGCAAGATGTGTGCAGTCCTTCTGCATTGTAGAGGGGAAATTCTGTTGCATATCCCCTTTCCCCAGACCAACTGAAGTTGTCATCCCTAGTGAGCAGCTTGGGATGTACTGCTTGCATTATTAGGATGTTTCTTTGTCTTTTGTACTCATATCAAGTCTGTGCTTAATTAGAATAAACAAAGTATGTGAGGCAACTGTGAGCTGTATTTATTTGGTAGTAGATAGAACCAGGACCTGAGACTAAGGTTACCTTTCTGATAATAGACAGACAGAGGCTGGGATAGAGCCCCTTCCCTCTCCTTGTGCTGCTCATTCTGTGACCAATCTGCCATAAGTCACCCAAGAACAGTTATTCCTCTTCCTTTTTGTACTGGCTGGCAGAACTAATGAGATACCAGTGAGCCAGTAGCCAGCACGCTCTCCTAACTCCATTCCACAACATCCTTGGCTGTTACACTCACCAAAAGAAGCATCAAAGACAGAAAAATGCAGAAGGCTTCAAGTATCCCTAAAGTCTGTATATTTTACTGCTCACACTGAGGGGCTGCAAGCTGCACTAAAGGCCAGTGGTTAACAACCAAAACGCAAATCTCAAAGCCTTTATATTGGTTGAGAGAAGGTGAGTGAAATGAGTAAACACAGCATGAGTGCCAGGGCCTAAAGGCAGTAGACTAAGAATGACCAAATCTCAGAAGTCAGCACAGCTGTATGAGCAGATGGCATTGTAAAGTCTTTCCATTTCCTGCTGAAAATGGCTCATTCACCTGAAGAGCCATGCTACTGGTTTAGCAGGGAGCTGCTATCAGATTTGAGCACAGCACCTTTATGAAGAAGGCTCATATGCTCTTATATCTTTATCTGCATTTAAAAAATACTAGTGTTGGACATAGGGATAACTCTGTGGTGCTTATATAAAATACCAGAGAAAATACTAGGAGAACACAGTCAATATTATCCCCCGAAAGGCTAATTTAGAGTGATATTGGTAGTGCTGTGAGAAAATCCCATCCTGGTCCAGTTTCTGTGTTCTGTCAATGTCCCCTGCTGTCTAGTGAAATGCAGTGACAACTTGACCCCCTTTTTCTATTTGCTTAATGATGAATAGACAAGCCAACATGGATAACTGATAGCTCAGCACAGAAGACGCATCCCAAAAATCCCACAAGGACCAAATATGGCAATGGTGGATCAAGGGCTGAGCTTCTCTGAGTGTCAGAGGTTCAACAAAAATTCCTCTGAGCCTTGATGCAACCAGTCAACTAATTAAGAACATGCCTATGCAAATTGACATAATTGATCTTACTCATCAGCATATGGGTGTTATTCCCACATTTAGTCAGTAAAAACCTGCAATTACTTCCTAGATATTTTTGAGTGGAAAAGAGGCTAAAGGGGCCAGTTAGATACCTGACTTTTGGTAGCATGTTGTCCTTCTTACTTGTCTTTCCTAAAGTGGTTTTAATTTCCACCGCTATGTGGGCCATGATTTCCTTTGTGGTTTTTTGGGTTTTTTTTTTTAAATCATATCTTAATTCTCAAGTAGAGAGAATTTCCATGAAAGAATTAGCAAGACAAATATTTAAATCAGGAAAGTCAGGACTTCTTTTAGTGTTTTCTAGGCAGTGCACATGATTTGTCTGGAAGATACAGACATCTTCAGATTTCTTAAAAAGTGTAATTTGACAGGTGGTAACTTCAGTAGTAATAAGGAGTGACTAGGCTGAATGGAACTCTGAGCAACCTGGTCTAGGGAAAGGTGTCTCTGCCCATGGCAGGGTGTTGAAATGAGATGATCTTTAAGGTCTCTTCCAACCCAAACCATTCTGGGATTCTATAACTAGTAGTGTGACTCTTGACAGAGGTGATCCCCTGTTTCTAGAGGGTTACCCAATTTGTAGTACAGAGACTAGCTCAAAGTTTCTGCTCCAGGCTTGTTGAATTTTGCACAGGCTGATTTTTTTCAGACAAGGGCTTATGCTCGTAGTGCAGAGGGATGCCAAGTCAAAGATCATCAAGAGAATCTGGCATTTTCTTTTTTTTTAAGACCACAAAACACAAATCGTTCTCAGATGTCTTGTTTGGTGGTCTTCATGAGGACAGTGTGAGGAAATCACAGCTGAACAGCAGCTGGCAATGATGCCACTGCTAGTTTTTACAACAAAGTCTAGTGAGTAGCTTTAACGCGAGTGGCTGGTATGATTTGGAGAGGGGAGACCACACTGAGTTGCATTCTCTCCTGTGACTGAGGCTAGAAACCACTAAAGCTGTGCAGAGTTTCAGATGAACAGGAAGTGCACAGATTGAAGTCACAGCAGAAAAAACCAGATAAAACAGGCAGGAGACCTCACGGCTGTAACAGAGCAAATGCATCTGTAAAATAACAGGCACCCTGCTGCTTTTGAGGGATAGCTGGACTAGCAGGGAAATGCGAAGTGCTCGCTGGTTGCCTTGTGCACAGGGGGCATCTAGGGGCCAGTCTGGAGAATTACTGGCCTCCACGAGTAACTGCAACTCCAGGGAACACCCAGTTTCCTTCACTAATTGCTGTCCTGGCTTCTTCTGTTCCAGGAAGAAGCCAGAACATACAATCTGTTTCAGCAAGAGGAGAGGCACATAAATACAATATAAATGTCTGTGAAGAAGCTAAAGGAAAATTGAATCATTCACACCTCTACCGTGGGGATACACTTCTGCATTTCCCACCATGCAATTCACCTAAGCAGCCCACTGTAGAGATGAGCATAAACACGCTTGCTTTGAGCAACCTATATATGCCAATACTCTATGCACTAGAGTGCCTAAAAGATATGGCAGACAGAACAAAAAGACAGTTCATATTGTCCTGTGTGATCTAGGATTGAGCAGCTTATAGCACAGCCAGAGACTACTTCGAAAAATTTTCTGGGCATTTAGTTCCTTCTTAGTCACAGTCCGAAGCCTGGAGCTACACTAATCATCACTCTGAATATGTTCAACAGTCAGTTTTGTTCCTGGTCAGAAAATTATTGGTTCAGTGCACTAGTGGGGAAAATCAAACATTCATGAAGTGAAACTTTCTCCTCTGATCAGCTTGTTTCAGTCCTGCCGTGCATGGCATTGACTGCTCTGCTATATTTCATTCCCCAGCTCTTGCTCAGAAAGGGATGACTGGTACAGCTGCATCAGCAAACACATCCCAGATGACTGCAAAGCTCACAAGACTTCAGCTTTCCACAGCAGCGTGGAGGTAAAAGGAGGCTAAACCTTTCAATGCTTGAAAAGGGAAGGGAGAGAAAGAGAGAGAGAGGAAAAGAGGAGAGTTATACAATACAGAGTTCCTAGTAGCCAGACATTCTATTTTCATTTAAATAAGCATGCCAAGCTTGAACAATGAAACTCATCACAGCTCATGGGCCATCTCTGAAATATTAATCACACTCCATACTCTGTGGCCTTTGCTTGGTTCTTCTGAAGGAATATTGTTTTGTCCTAACCAACAAACAAGTAGTTATTTTGGACTAATTAAAAATAGCTACAATCTTCATAGATTAAAGAAAAGCCCAAACAACCTATTAATTACACTAATATCATATACACAATAAAGTTGCTACCAGTGCAAACCCCACCAGCGATATTGAAATTGTACCAGTGCAATTATGCATATTATTATCTCATTATTTTCAATTATTTTACTCCCAGTTAAGGAGGCAAAACCTGCATCTGCTAAAAAGTAAAAAAGCTATTTTACATTATATAGAACCCCAGATTTACTAAATGAGAAAGAATGCTGGTGAGACCACATCTGGAGCGCTGTGTCCAATGCTGGGCTCCTCAGTATGACACATGGAAACCTTGGAAAGAGTCCAACAAAGGGTAGCAAAGGTGATAAGGGGCTTCAGCCCCTGAGATAGGAGAAAAGTCTGAGAAAGCTGGGACTGTTCAGCCAGCAGAAGAGATGGCTCAGGGAGTATCTACTGTACAAATACCTGGAGGTTACAAAGAAGAAGAAGCCAGGCTCTTCTCAGTGGTGTCCAGTGACACAAACTGAAACACAGGAGATTTCTTCAAACAGCAGCAAACACTTTTTCACCCTAAGGGCATCTGACCACTGGCACCCAGGGTTGCCTGAGGAGGTTGTGGAGTCTCCATCCTCGGAGATGTTCAGAAGACACCCGGACACAGTTCTTGCCAACTGCCACTATGTGGCTCTGCCTGAGCAGAGTGGTTGAACCAGGTGACCTTCAGAGTTCCTTTCCAAACTTAACCATTCTATAAATTAATTTTTAAAGACCTCAGAAAGTAAAAAAATAATTCAAAAACAAATCAGGCTTTTTTTCCTGGCCTATCTAATCTACTTTTAAATATTTAACAGAAGAAAAAATGGAAAATAGTCAGTTTAGTAATCTAAACCAAATCCTTTTTCAACAAATGAAAAAGAAATTTCTTTTGCATCTCTGCCTCTGGTATAAGCTTGAATGTGCACATGGAGAAACTTGGAGGAATTTGATTTGTTTGTGTTTAGATCCTGTCTAAACACAAACAAATCAGAAGTCTACCTTCCACATAGGAAACAATCCTTCAAAAGCACAAAAGTTTGTCCTACTTGTGCCAAATGCCAAGCTGTTGTGAACTGACAACAGGGCTGAACCCCATTCATACTTTGATGCTGAACCTAAAGTAGCACACCTTATTAGCTTGCGTTCACTTCCACACTGATCATGGCTCCCTGGACTTGGAGCAAAGGCACCTGAACATCACTGCCATGTGGTGCATTTCAAGAACTAGGGACAGCAAATATATTTTCTAAAGCTGCTTACACATATTGAGATCAACCAGAAAGCATGGATCAGATTTAGAGTGGGGTAAATTCATCTTTGGTTCTACTGTTTTCTTTATTCTCCCTTCCCTTATCACACAGCCATCCCAAGGTGTAACGAAAAAGAGCTCAGGTGCTTTTTTGATTGAAGGTTGTAGAACTTTTTATGGATATTATTTCAAAAGCTGCTAACAAAAAGATGCTTTTAAGTCACGTTCCTACCTGCAATTTTCATATGCAATTAGTCAGATACTTGTCTGATGTGGAAGAGTGTCAAGGTCTGACCAAAAATAGATTTATGTGGATTTTTACTTTTTGTGACTCTGGCTTTAACAGCAGCATGTACTAATCTTTCAGTGCTGAAGCAGCTGTATGTCACTTATATAAATGCATTAGGAATGAGAAAATTTGGGGACCTTAGCAAGTGCAGGTAGACTGAAAGGAGAGAATTGTTTGTAATGCATCAGGACTGACTAAGAGAACTTAGGAAGTGTGGATGTTTGTTCATTTATTCTTTGATTTTAAGCTAAGGGAAAGGCTTGGAATACCCTTGGGTGAGAGGCCTCCTACACTGGTGCCTGTGTCCCATGTCATGATGTGCATGAACTGTGGCTGTGACTTCACCCTCACTTTGAGGCGACATCATTGCCATGCCTGTGGCAAGGTAAGAGCTGTGCAAGCTTCTCAGGGGCATTCTATTCACACCTCTTAGGACACTGGCTGCCACTGCTGTAATCTGAAAATCTGTAGCAACATCAAGACCAGAAATCGACTTCTCACAGAACCAGAGAGCACTTTGCTAAATTAGCTAGCTAGGTTTCTAATGGTGCTAGAAGGAATAACAGTAACCTTGCATTAAGGTCAAATTACCTCCCAAAGGCTAATAGTTAAAGGCTAATTATTGTTGAGTGCAGCCCTTTTATCTGACACACAGCTAGCTGTAGAGACAATGAAGAAATATATTAAAAATACTGGCTCTGTTCTGGACCAGAGCAGTAGCGCAACTACTCCATGTCCGGTCCCTAATAACAGCTGATAAAGCGATCTTCCAAGGAAAATGAAGAAACTCAGCAGCAGAGTGTGGTTTGATCAGTGACTAAAGGGAAAGTTTCCTCTGTGCTCCAAAGAGCTGCTTCCTTTTGCCCTAGAGCTCAGGGGATCTATAAGCTTTCTTGGTTTTGTCCCTTAACCTCTGACTATAGAGATTTGCCTGTATACATAAACCTGCAGTCCTGTTTTAAACCATGGCTATCTTTTAACCTGATTTAAAAATTTATTTTAATAAAACTACCAGTGATTTTTGATAGGATAAAAAAGCATTTCACTTAATATTTTTTCCTAATTCCACTGAGAAAAGCAATCTGTACATACACAGGGTTTGGAGGAACACGCAAGCTTGTTTAAGAAAACTATGTTACTAACAGAGCTACGAAAACAGAAGTAGCATTAAAGTGGTCTTTCTGTGATTCAGTGGTAGGGGAGGTGTAAAGTCCTGGGGAGAAGGACACAGCAATGGTGTGCAACCAAATACAGTGACCAGTTCTACCTGCCTCACAACAGTGTAAAGCTACAGCAATCACATTTCAATCGGCAGCTTTTCCTGAATGCCACGGATTTAGGAGAGAGTCATGCCTGGTCCACTATCCAACTTCCTCTCTCAGCCAGCTCAGGGGATTTGTTTTGTATATGCATATCTATAAATTTATATTGTATTTATGTGCCTCTCCTCTTGCTGAAACAGATTGTATGTTGAAATTGTTCAAAGAACAAGTATCCCATGAAGTACCTCAAAGATCAAGCAGCCAAAGTCTGTGATAGCTGCTACGTGGAACTTAAGAAAAGAGGTAAGATTCCTTCATTCTTGGAAAAACTGACAAATCTATTTCCTGCTTGTATAATGGGGAGGATTTAGGACCTGCCTTCTATATTGCATTTTGTTATATAGTATTCCTCATTTCAAGTTTGAGGCATGTGTATTGAGGTTCCGGGAAAGCCAGGCTGTATAGTGGCTAAAGCTGTTTAGCAAGCCATAAAGTCAAGTTTAGCAAACTGTTTTTTCAAAGTGGAACAGGGGAAACCTAGGTTAGCTATACAGAAGAAATTCTTAGCTCAAAGGGTGATGAGGCCCTGGCACAGGTTGCCTGGAGAAGCTGCAGCTGCCCTGTCCCTGGAAGTGTTCCAGGCCAGGTTGGATGGAGCTTGGAGCCACCTGGTCTAGTGAAAGGTGTCCCTGATCATGGCAGGGGATAGAACTAGATGTAGTTTAAGGTCTCTTCCAACTCAAACCATTCTGGGATTCTATGAGTATAAGCAGTTCTCTGAGAGCTCCCCTGGCCTTTGGATAAACCAGAATAATGATAAAACCAATGTCCTTCGAGGAGCACCTGAGGACTGAGTTTGCCTCCTTTGAAGATAAGGAGTCTGAAAGGTGACCTCATTGCTCTCTGCAGCTTCCTGAAGAGGGAACATGGAAACAGTGGTGCTGATCGCTTCTCTCTCTGATCCAGTGGCAAGACACATGAGAAAGGTTCTTAGCAGGGAAGGTTCTGGCTCGACATGAGGAAACCTTTCTTTTCCCAGAGGGTGGCCAAACATTGGAACAGGCTTTCTAGAGAGGTGATCTATACCCCACGCCTCAGTGTTTAAGAGACATTTAAACAATGTCCTTAATAACATGTTTTAATGTTTGGGCAACCCTTAATTGGTCAAGCGCTTGGGCTAGATTGTTGTAGGTTCTTCCTAACTTAACTGTTTTATTCTGTGATGTAATTATAGATAGTAACTATTTTATAGGTGATAACTATTCCCTGTAATTTCTAATTAATTATCCATTAAAATAAAACCATGTCTTTGTCATTCTTCACCATCCTCATTCATGTTGTAGCTTTTACAAAAAGAAATACTGAGGCTAAGTGCAGACTCACTAAGAGCTGTTCTGCAGAGTGAGTTTATCTAGTTACAGATGAAAGTGTGAATTCAAAGCAGAAGAGCTATCTAGAATTTTGTATTATTATCCTAAGAGACACCTAAGTCTCTTTTCTGATTTCAGTACACATCCAAATAAAAGACAAAAGGGGGAGAGAGGTTACAAATATATGAACAGAGAGTGAACAGGAAATAATTTTCTTGCACAACTACTCATGTAGACAGTCTCTAAAAGTAAGCTTACTACATCGCTAGGGAAAAAAGGTGTGGACAGATGAAGTTTCGTTTTTCCCTCCTAATTAAAGAAATTCACACTAGCCAAGCAAACACATAAACAGATGCTGTCACGACAGACAAAAAAGCATCCCCAAGCCAACGTGTGTCCAGAAACAGTAACTTGGATTTGTGCTAAACTAATGCTGTACTTTACTAAGAGCTTTCAAATAATGTGTTGCTGAAAGTGAAATCACAAGGATATGAACTCAGACATGTGGGCCTAATGGAAATTTTCAGATACAGAATAACTGTTTCCCATGCACAATTCAAAGAGAATTAATTGTTCATACAGAAAGAATGTTGCATTAGTGAATCTATCCTGGAAAAGTGCTACAGAACATGGAGGAGAAAGATGTCAAAGCCATTTGCTTAATGCTCGTTTCAAATAAGAAGACAACAAGCTGTGTTTTGTACTTTGTTAGCTTTCTTGCAGGCCTTTTCAAGAAACTTTAGGTTAGTACCATTAACTGGGGGTGCCATGGAACCCACTCATCAGACTTAAAAAGGTGATTTGAAAGAAAGACTAAAATAAAGATTGTGTATAGAGGAGGCATTGCATTTTCCTTAGTCATTTGTATTAGCATATCATATGTCTCCTCTAGCCTGATATATACCATCTTGCATTTCCCCCTTCCCTTTATGAATTTTCTTAATCTTGCAGAGCGGCCACTAAGTGTGAGTTTCCCTCCAACTTCATCCAGATGTTCAAGCAGTGCCTTCTCCTCTGTTTTCCACAATATTCATTATTCATCTTTTAAGAAACAAAAAAGAATCCCTTCAGCTCTCATGGAGGTAGGACCAAGCTGCCTGAGAAAGGCAAGGAACTATACAAAACTGTGTGCTCATATTTCAGCAGCTATGTTTTTAATTTATAATGTGTGCAGTGGGCCCAGCACATGCCTTGGTTTACTTTCATCATGCAATTTTTTTTTTTTTGCTTTTCACAGTAGTGTTTAAAATACAAAAATACTCTGAGCTCTAAAGATACCACAGAAGTGTCTTGAGCCCACTGAGGGAGTGGGAGAGTATGGTACTTGACTTTGCTCATCAGCCTATGAAGTCTTGAAAAAACTAAAACACTTTCAAGGTACTAGATAGAACAAGAGGGCAGATCAACAGAGCATATATTTGTTCATCAGTTACCTTTCTTGACAAGACCCTTACTTCTGAAATCTGACTTTGATTTCAAGAGAAATAAAATAACACTTACTTAGGAAATAGACTTACTTAGTGAATAGTCCTTGGCAGTCAATTCAAGAGCATATATGTTTCACCAGGCACTTTCCCTCCAGCACAAACAAAACTATTTCAAATCAGAGGGGTAAAATCTTGATTTCCCAATGTGAACAGAATTCCCACTGATTTCAATGGGGCCATGATTTCTCCAATTGTGTTAGTTTTCTTTCCAGGAACAAGGTGCCAATCATGTTGATGATTGATTCTAGGTAGCTAAACTGCCCGCTGAACTTGAGTACAGTATCGTACTCCCATTTCCTGCAGGTATTTGTCATTGTATTAAAGAGACTAGGGTGCAAACATCCTGCTGAACTCATTGTGCAGTGGAGACACTGGAATTTCTTGAGGTTTGTTCATGAAACTGTGCCAAAGATACAAGCATGTAATACAAACACACAAATTGAGCAGGCAGAATTTCAACCCTGTGACAAAAAAGGCGTCACCTTTCTATCCATAGGGAAGCAGCACTTCTTTATTAACATGAACACTCTCACAATAGCATTGCTCCAGGTCCTGGAACATTTCTGTTCTGCTGCAAAATATTGCTATATTAATTCTCAGTCACCTCTTGTATGAGTGTTACAAAAGCTGGTTTTGAATATCTGCCCTTTGTTAACAAATCCAATACTACTACAGTTTACTGCTGTAACTAATGACATACACTGCATTTCTATGTGTGCATGTGTATAGTTCCATCTACTCAAAGCCTGGATTTTTAAGAACATCAAGCACTTAGACCTCAAAATATTTCTCTGAGAGGAGCAAGTCTTCTCAGAAATATTATTTCAAAAATGAAACCAAGTCATTACCAAAGTGATTAACATAAATCAATATAAAAACACAGCAAGGACCTAAGTATACCTACATCTCAAAAGTGTTCAGCCGCAAGACTGTAATTCACTTCTGGAAGCATGTACTTTTAAAATACAAAAAGCACTCAAAACCCACCAAATATGGGAAAATGGACAAGTTTGGCTTTTCAGAACACAACTGCAAACTTACTGACCTCAATAATAACTCAACTGCATATTTTCCATTGGACTTACTGAGAATTAAGTTTAACTAAATATTCAAACAGTTAAAAAGAACCATAATATCATGCTTATATTTTTTCTGTATCAATACTTTCAAGGTTTCACTTAGTGGTTGGTGTGATGCAAGCATGCGTAATCAGCAGGGGAAAAGCCTTTACTGTTACAAATCCTGATTTCTCCTACCGTGCTCCAGGTGGCAGCCTCAGGAGAGGGAGCTACCATCAGTGGTTACCTCAGCAGATGTAAGGGAGGCAAAAGACACTGGAAGAAACGCTGGTTTGTTATCAAAGGCAAAGTCCTCTACACCTACGTAGCAAATGAGGTACTGTGCAATCTGACTTGAAATAGTTTTCTATCTGAGACCCCTTCTTTACTCCCTACAGGCAGGAGACCAGTAAATGGGAAAGGGATAAACAGTAGTTCTTACAACTACCTGCTTCTGAGACCTGGTCCTGACAGACTGCCTCAGCCACAGTCCTAGCTGGACCTTGACAGCCCTCACACGCTGCCCTTCATTATTTGATTTCTTACTATTCATACTATTATAAATTGTCAACCACTGGGAACCTTAACATACATATTTACACCTAAAGACTTCAAGATCCTTCGGTGTTCTCTGGTGCATTTAGTAACTGCCACATTTTTGTAGATAGAGAGTACTATGATCCGTTTCTGGTGAGGAGGAGAATCTTGTAATTTGGCAAATATAAATAAGACATGCTTGTCCAACTAGCACCTGGGAAAGACAAAAGGCAGTCTGCAGAAGTGAGAACAATGCATTCTATGTTGGCTTGCAAGCTCCTCCTCACAGTCAAGGAGGCTGGGTATCAACTAGATAATTTTTGTATTTTATCCCTTTTCTTATTTTATAATAGCTGTTAGAGAGATAAACTTGAAGTGTGATACAAAGTTTGGTCATAATGGATAGATTTCATAAGCAAAACCATAAAAATTCATTTTGCTCAAATAAAGGATATAGAATGCAAAAATCTGTCAAAGCAATGCTTGGTACTTTAAGCTTTTAGAATATTTTGCAAACATCAGATATTTAAACTTGCATCACCATCACCCCTGTGATGGTTACATGAAGCAATGTTATCCCCTTTAAACAGATGAGGAGATTGAGTCACAAAAGGATTCATGGTTTGGCCAGTAGTTCAGACCATTAGCATCAAATTCTGTATCCAACACAATTCCCTTATCTCTTTTAACCTTAAAAGTGATTATTTCTGGTTCAGCAATAGGAAAAAATCAACAATGGTTTATTTTACATTCCTAGTCTGCAATTTACCTTCTAAAAGCAGAGGCAAAGGCTATATACACATATAATCTACCTAAATACAGTGACCAAAACTGCAGCTATCAGTAACAGCTAAACTGCAATTTCATTAAAGGCTTATGATTTTCTTTAACTTGTACGAAGCTGTGTCTGCCAAGCAAAATTCATGTAAGTTGGACTTGGGAGTAAATTAATGTTTAATTTCATTAGACCTAGGAAATTTCCAAGCAGCCTTTTGGAAAGAATGCGTACTGCTTGAGAAAGAGCAGATTTCTAAAAAAATCACTAGTGCTATGAAAATAAATGACAAGGTACCAAAAGAACTACTACTTGCAGCCAGCAAATAAAAATGATTGAAAGGAACATAACTGGAAGTGAGTCTCAGGCTTTCAGAATTGCTGCTGTACTCTTGGTAATCTCAAGTTTGCCTCCTGGACCGTAATGTCAAAGACAAACATCAAAGTAATGGATCATTTGACCTTCATAGCCATGTGGATGATCATGAAGAACTGGACTTTGAGAGCTGGTGTTCAAGACTCAGACTAGATAAAACATGGGCAATACACAGGCACAGCTCCTGTTTGGGTTACAAGCCATGCATCCAGCAGAACATTCACATTACTGCTTTTGCAGATCTGTCACAGAGGGGTTGTATCATTTGCTTTTCAGAAAGAGCCCTCAAATTGTTACAAGCCTTCTCTCCACATTTTGGTTCACTTCTTCTTTGCTTTCAGGACAAAGTTGCTACAGAAAGTTTGCCTTTGTTGGGTTTCACCATTGCCCCAGAAAAAGAGGAAGGAAGCATGGATACAGTTTTTCATCTCTACCACAAGCAGACCCTCTTTTATAGCTTCCGAGCAGAGGATAACAATTCAGCACACAGGTATGGGGATAGACTGCCACATTAGCCAGTGAGCTTATGTAGGGATTTTCCCCTCCTTCACTTCAGAATGCCTTTGTAACAGATGAAACAAACAGCTTTCAGTATTTTGATTAAGCCAGATTGCATGTGACTGGCCTGACTGACATTAAACACCTACCTGGTGAAGGAAGTAGAATTTGCTCCCTTCTGTAGGTAAAGAATAGACTGAGCCTCAAGAGTCATAGCTAGAAGTCTGTAAAAGTTGATTACTGTAGAAAAACTTCTAGTTTATATGTTAAATTTACCCATTTCTTAGTTTTCTCATCAATAAATAATTGTTTGAATTTACCATTCTAATGTTACTAATAAGATAGTCACAAAATTGGTAATAAAAATCCAGCACCCCAAGACACACAGAAAAAGAAATGAGTATTTATAGAAGGCTTTGTTGCTTTAAATCATACTTCACCAGATTCATCTTTCCTATTCTAAGAAAGCACTGTCTTTGAGATTTTACAATTAATTATTGGTCAACATTGTACTAGAAAGCAAGAGTCCCAGTACTCAGCTCCCTGCTTTAATCACAGAACCATTGTCCCTCATTAGAGCTGGGATAGAAAATACAGTCTTCTTTACACTTTATGTTCTTAAAATACTTTTTTTTCTTAAAATGCAAAAAAAATTTATATGTACCATTTTTCTTTCCTCTACTTTTTAGGTGGATTGAAGCCATGGAAGAAGCATCCATATTATAGCAACTTCCACTCAATGAACTTGGAATAAATTCTCAGATTTCTATACATTTCCAGCAACCCTCTTCTGACTTACAAAACTGAACAGTGTATTTCAGGCCCACTGGCCACACACACTGGATCTGAACTGTTTCCAGCTTGCTCTTTTTCTTCCTTTTTCTTACACACACATTGTTGCAAATGAAAATTTCAAGATAAGAGGTTATTTATGGTGATCTTTATGTCTGTGCAAGTTCAGCCTGTACTATAAGCTTCTCTTCTGATCCCACAGTAAACTAAGTCTAACATCAAGACCAGATAATACACGGAAATACTGACTACAGTAAGTTAACAGACTCAGTTTTGCTTATTCCAGAGCACTATCATATTTCATTGGGTTGGTTTTGATGTCTACTGTGACATGAGAAACAATGCAGTAAACAACAAATGATCATTTAAAGCACTTTATCATTTTTATTGAACTACAGCTTCATTTTCTTCATGTTTCATAGGAGTTCTCTGGCCTGATTTATTACTCGTCCTTTAACCAGTGCCAACATGAAATTATGCCCTGCATGTGCTAAATTGCTCCCACAGAAAACGAACCAACAATACCTTCAATTTACCTGGTCTACCAACACTTCACTGACTATGATCCAACACAGTTACTTACTATCAATTTATAATTTTACACAAATCACTGTATAATTTATGTTAAAGGTTTCGTTTCATATCACTGCAGTACTTTGAAATGCACTCCAGTAGCTCTTCAGATGCAGATGCTGAATTATCTCTCTGAATACTTCAGACTCAAATCCAAAGGTTATTTTTAATTTATTATAAAACTACAGACAGTTTTTATTTAACTCGTCTACCTAGTAGTGTTAAGAATTTTATCATCTATTTAAATACTGTATCTTCATTTTCAAAATTCCTGTTGTTTCTGCTGTTCTTGTTATGAAAAATGTCATCAAAATTTTAATCTGCATAACCAGCACAGCATTTGAAATATGCTGGGTGGACTGAAATGCACTTGTCTGAACCTGCTCTGCCAGAGTAATTTGGAACTCCTGTGGCCACACCTGTCCTATGTCAGACTGCTGTGGTGCTTTACACCAGCTGAGGATATAGATCTCTGGAGTTTGGGGGGTGGGATTTTTTGTTTAGTTTGGGGTTTTTGTTGTGGTTTTTTTGTTTTGTTTTGTTGCTGTTGGGGTGGGGTGGGTTTTTTTAGTGTTTTGAGTGGGAGTTTTTGTAAAGAAGATTGAGAAGCGATGTTCTAATCATTCCAATACAGTGGTTTTGTCCTCAGCCATAATATTTAACTGAGGAATAGAACAACATCTATGATTAAAATATATCTTTGTATAAAAATAACATGCGCAAGAATTTACTTACATTAAATTATACTGGTGGGAATTTTTATTACTCTTATTTTTCCCTTTCTTCAAAGAACTTAATGGATATATGAATTTTTGACCCTAATGAATTTTTTTAGAATTGTCCATATTTTTAAAGGTCTGTAATATATATCCAAATGGTAAGGTAGATCAGTTTATCACCTGGATAAACAAGCTTAAAGAAACAAATACACATCTACCACTAAATGAAAATGTCATTTTGGGGTTTTTTTTATATGTCTGAGTCTGACCATTCCATTAAGCATATATTATCATGTGCAAACAGAAACCAAGAATGAGAAAAATAAAACTTCTGTATTCTTTAGTTAATGGATGAACAGCAAGGTTAACTCTTAATTTCATGTAAGAGCCATGGCCTTGCTACCAGTACCCTGTAAATGTTTATCCCCCCTTGAAAACATTTTGCAGTGACAAGAAAAATAAGACAACATTGAATACAGAGCAATATCTCTAACCATGGCCTGAAACAAAACAAAACCGCACTACAGAATAACAATATTATGAAGATTTAGGTGCTGACATTTAGTGACTGTTGTATGAAGCTTTCAGTTAGAAGCAGGAAATGAAAATTAAAAAAAAGATACAGTGCTATTTGTAAAAAAAAGATACAGTGCTATTAAACATTGGTTTAAGTAATGTAGACAAATAAAAGAGCAAAACCTAACTGCAGTTCTACAGGCTTTTCCTTTACACCATTATTACCTTCTTTAATTCCAGCTTTGCAGTTACAGTTACTGTTAACAGACATTTGCCTATTAAACAGCTCTCTGACAAACAAAGGAAGAGCATCAAATCAGAAGATGGTACTGGAGGCCGTCTGGTAGAAATGGGATTTAGACTAATTGGTACGATGATATGTTTCAATCACACTGATTTATCTTCTGTAAAGCCCACCTATTTTACTTCATCTTGACTTCAGTTACAGATACAAATGGTCTCAATGCAGCATAAAGAGAAAAAAAAAAGAAAATGTCCTCACAATTTCAGTCCTACTGTTAACTGAATTTGAGCAAAGCCAAGCACCAGAGACAGAAATTTTCATTTCAGAGTTAACCTAGTAATTGCCTTTTAGAAAATGCTAACATATTAAAATAGAGGTATATACTCCATTTACTACCTGACATTTACTTACACAGCTTTTTCTTAGTAATTTATAGCTAGTATTACTCCTTCAAAACAAAAATTTTGTTCCATGTCTTCACAAATATTATAAAAAGAATTTAGTAGTAAGTCACAATATACAAACTGCTCAGCCAACACCTGGTATTCAAGCTTCTATTTGTTGTTTCCGAGTTTTTCTGTTAATTGATTTATTAAAAAGCATTAAGGTTATTAGCTATTATCTGCAAATAATATTTAGACCTATTTTATGGTATATGTCTAGTTAAAATCTGGTTTTTAAACAGTTATTAAATTTTTCTTCCAAATCAAAGTACAAGTCAAAGATGGAGAATACCAACATGACAAGATCCTATACCACTTATACAAGCACTGCTGGTCAAGACCTTGGACTGCTGCCCTTCCTGAGCTGATTCTCTGCTGCTTTTACCACACAGCTATGAATACCAACCAGGCTTTCCTGTTTGCATGCTACTTTGATACAAAAGCAGTATGTTGGCCAAAAACTATGTTGGCTGTAAAAACATTAAGTGAATATCACCGCTTAGGAAGGTGAAAGAAAGACAATATTCACTGAGGGGAAAAGGTCTTCTTTTAAATACTAAAGGAAAAACCACTAGTCTAACTCCACAGGTAACTTAGGAACATAACATACAAACTTCTATGTATTAAAAGCAGTGTGATTCTTCAGTCTGGGTAACACTGTGACACACTTTTCATCAAATTTTGATAAGAAAGTTTCTAGACTTCAGGGCATTGTGGTATGAGGTCAAAGGTAGAACTTGATTATCATGGAGGTCTTTCCCAACCTTAATGGTTTTATGTAGTGATATTTTTCTGCAGTCAACAAAACCTACAGCAGACGGCAAACTCACTTTTGCTAGGAGACAAACATGGAGAAATGAGGGCAAACCTTCCACTTGATGGAGGTCACCAGCTGCCCTCAGCACTGCCCAGCCATGTACAAACCCAAATGAAAGGCACGAGGAGTCATACTTTAAAAATCATCTACTAACACTTAAAAGAGGGATTTAAATTGAATGTGGCATCAACAAGACCAAACAGTTCTGTTAAAACCTTGTCAGTCACTTGTAATTGTTGATTTCTTCCATACTAAGTATTGGCTCTGCTCTGACAATTTACCTTGGAAGTTTCCAGAAAATTTTAAGCAACTGGAATGAGAACCTAAAAAAACCCCAAACAACTGAACTCTCAAGTACCGTCTATCCCAAATATTCAAAACACATGAATAACCTCAAACCCTATTTGCATTTTATACTACTTGGCATGCCCTGAGTTTTGGCCCCTCTTAGTCCATTATGTACTTTTACTGCCACCACCACTACCAGAAAAAGAGCTTTGGCCTCTTGCAGCCCACATGTTCATTGTAGAGGTCCTCTCCTTCCACACCTGGAGCCTCCTTCCCTCCCTGCAAGTATGCACATCTTACCTCTGTTCTGTAGGGAATTTAGTCTGTTCTCCTGGGCAGGGAATAATTTCCACAGGGTCTCTTCCCTTCACTTTTTGCACGGCAGCTTCGTAGCACATTTTTTCTTCTGAGGCAACTATCCCACATAATGGGAGGAGCTAAAACGTACTTGTTATCAGCAGGTGCGTTTGAAAGTGACCACCACTAAAATCCTTTCTCAGCTAAGGCTGGGAGCAGTTCACTCTTTCCGGGCAAGAGCTGCGGCCCGAGGAGAGGCGCCCTCGGGCCAGCCCGTGCTCCCTGGGGAGAGCAGCTCATTGTCCCGTGAGGGGAGCAGCCCTGAGGAGAGCAGCTCGTGCTCCCTGGGGAGAGCAGCTCATTGTCCCGTGAGGGGAGCAGCCCTGAGGAGAGCAGCTCGTGCTCCCTGGGGAGAGCAGCTCATTGTCCCGTGAGGGGAGCAGCCCTGAGGAGAGCAGCTCGTGCTCCCTGGGGAGAGCAGCTCATTGTCCCGTGAGGGGAGCAGCCCTGAGGAGAGCAGCTCGTGCTCCCTCGGTGCAGCTCGCGCTCCCGGCAGGACCTGCGGGATGAGGACAGGAGGCCTCCGTGAGGAACAGAAAGGGCAAGCAGGAGCTGATGTGTGCCGGCTGGAATTCCCCATGCCTCGAGGGCCGGATGAGAGAGGGAGTGAAACTACACTTGGCAGAAAGCAGTGGCTAGAGAAGATGGTATTATAATTTTTGGTTTTCTCACGATCCACATCCATTTTAAGTGGCAGTTAGATACATTTCCCCCAAGTCTGTTTTGCGACAGTAATTGTTAAGTTATCGCTCTGTCTTGATCTCGACCTATGAGCTTTGTCATGTCATTTTCTCCCCATCCTGCTATACAGGAGGAGGGGAAAGTGAATGAGTTATCATGTGGCTGCAATCCACGGTCAGCTCACCACAGCGTGGTAAATGGATGTAACTATTTTCTTTGCTGCCAGTCTAGTTATTAATCTTTACTTGTAATCTCCATTCTCTTCGATATTTTTCACCTCTGGCATCTTCTATTAATAATTTCTCTCCAGACATAGCTAAGGCAAAAAAGCAGTTTTTACTAATGCTCCTTTATATATCTGTGTATATAGATCTAGCAAATTTCAGCATTATCTAATACAATCTTGCTTATTAAATAAGTTCTCGACATACACTGTAGTCCTACACTTCATTGACATTGTTGCAAAACCCACAGTGAAATTAATCACAATGTTAATGCAGCTTTCCTCAACCTTAGCATGTGTGGTGGAGGTGTACAGCAAGTATGATTGCTATCCATCAGGGCAAAACTGCAAAGCTTTCTCCTGCTGGCAGAAACAAGGAAGAATGAGACAAACCCTCCTGGCCTTCTAAATCCTTCCTCAACTTGACCATCAGGAAACACTGAGGGGGGAAAGCAGCCACTCATATTTGGCTTTAGCATTCTCCATTTTTCCTTTCATTCAGTCACACTTTTATAGTATATTTTATAAAGTTAAAAGAAAAATCTGCTTTTAAAGGTATGCACATGTCCTTATTTTGAGAAATTGAAAATTCTTCATGTATTTAACATTACAGTAGTGAACATCCAAGACATTTTTGAAACATTTTCCTTTTTTTATGTATTGCAAACACATCTACACATCACATGCTTTATTAATTCCTCTTATGTGAAAATAAGGCTGTAATTTGTAGGTCTAGTACATCAATCATACCCTTACTGAATGGTTAAAAACCAAAGTTCACGGACAGAGACTCACTAACTAATTAAAGTGAGAAAGTGGCATGTATTTATTGGTACCAGTGGATGGCAGGGGAGTAATCTCCGAAAGGCGTGACCACTCCGCACAAGGTTCTTTACTGTCTATTCATTTCCCAAAATAATACATATGCATAACCTCAACATCTCCCATCCCCACTCTGTATTAAAAGGAGGTTATTAGTCCTTCACACGTGCACAATTCTTCTCTTGAATTGGGTCGGTGGACCCGAATTGGGTCAGTGGTCCCAGGGATGACATCAGGAAGGTCTTCATCAGGTCTCTGTGACCCTCTGGCACGATCCAAGGCCCCTGATTCATGATGGGTTAACATGGAGTCCAGGTGCTGGGCATTGTTCCACTGGTTTCAGTATGTTCCTATAATGGTTCACTTGCTCCACTTCCTTCTACAAGTAAGATCATAATATAATAATTAGCTTTAGCATCTAATAATCATTAACTTATTGCTGGTGTATCTAACTTCAATATGAATTGGTTCTAACTTTCAGCTAAAATCTTAACTCTTTAAAATCATGATTCATTACCACAAGGAGCCAGTTCTAACAAAAAACTAATAACAACCCTCAAAAAAAATATAAAACAAACAAACAAAACCCAAAACACACACACACACATAAAAACCAAACAAAAAAAAACCCAAAACAACAAAAAAATCAGCATACTGACTGTGTAACTATTCAGTCAACAGCACTTCTTCTCTATATGATTGTTGCATTCAATGGCTATCTCTTCCATAAGTTTTCTTTCAAGTGTTGCCTTATCCATCTAACTGCTCCTTAAATTAACTTCTGTAAAAATTATTGGACTCAAGGGAAACCTACTAGAAGCATTAAGAACATTTTGATAAGAGTAGTTTAAGAAAGTTATGACGGGGTGAACACCTGATAGCCTGTGAGAAGAAGCACTGAAAGGTGGTAAACTCTTAAACCACCTCAGCTGCACCCAAACCTGTTTCGTGCCTACTGTTGTGTGTTTGGAGGCACAACATACCTCACTTACATCCAGCTTTGCAGTAAGAGCCCTAATCAATGACATAGACCTTAAAAACTAAATAAAAATTTGACAGTCTGGCGGGGGTGTTAGTGAGAGCCTGCTCAACTGTGAGAACCAAGGTACACCTGGAACATCAGTACCATTGGGGCACTGGACAACCACCGCCAACCCACTACCTCGGGCTTCCGGCTCCTGAGGAGCCTCCCAAGCGAGAGGGAGAAAGGCGGTGAACATACCTTCCCCTTGCTGCCCCGGAGGCCAGATTCCTCCCGGCCGTTTCCCGGCCCGGACGGAGCGGTGCGCGACTCGAGAGGCCCAGGTAGCCCGGTAGCCCCTCCCCGCCGCCGGCCCCGCCCCGCGGGGGATGGAGGGGCCGCGCTCGGGCGGACGCTGGAAGAGGAAGCGGGGACGCGCTCCTGGGCGGCGGCGGTGGGGTCACGAACTCTGACCTGTCACAGGGCACGGCACACACAACAAAACACCCCCGACCCCAACACAGCCCCGGCCCCCTCCCCTCCGCGGGCCCCACAGCCCCTTGCTGCCCCTGCGGGGGGAGGGAGGGCCGCTGCTGGGCACCGGCCTGCCCGGGCCCGGTCGGGTCACCGCCACTGCACCTCTGGCGCCCATTCCTGAGGTAAAAAACATTTTTTAAAATTGAAGCGGCCTGGTGGGTTTGTTTCGTGAAGGCCAGAACGAGGGAGGGAGCGCGGGGAGGCGGCAGCGGGCCCTACTCTGGACACCCCCGCGAGGGGAGGGGTGGGGTGACGGTGGGTTTAGGGGAGGGGGATTGCACGGCTCCGGTATTTGTCTGCTATGCGAGCACCGGCCGTGGTCTGGCCTGGTCTACAGCTCCTGGAGAGAAAGGAAACGACCATTGTGGCGTGCTGGGTCGATCGGCGGGGCAGTCCCGTGCCGGAGCCGCTGTTTGCAGCGTGGGCCGGCTGAGGTCGGAGCTGGTCCGGTCGCGGTGAGCAAAGTCTGCTGTCCAAGGGGTGTAGGGCGATGGTCGCGGCGATGACGAGCGCGGGACACACAGAGAGACAGAAGATGGAGCCTGAGCGGGCGGAGGCGGCGGCTTGAACCCGACCCTTTTACCTTTGCCACCGGGAGGGCGGAGGGGAGGGGGCGGCGGGGACTTTGCATACGGGGCTGAGACCGCCGCCATCTTACCGGCTGCTTCCTCACTGCCATGCCTGGGCCTCCTTTAGGCGGACACAAGCCTATACTGGAGGGGAGGGGAAGGGGCCTAATGGCGGCGGCAGCAGCCCCGCCTGGGCTCTGGCGGGCGGCCAGCGCCGCCATCTTGTGCTCAGTGAATCCCCGGGGGCTCTCCCTCCGCTCGAGGGGCGGCACTGCCACCATTACAAGCGCGTGGTTCGGCCAATGGGCGACCTGCGAGGCAGCGCTGCGCCTGACATGAGGTCATTGGTCGGCCTTGGAGGTGGGCCGGGGGCGTGGCTCGACGGCGCGCAGGGGGGAGGTGCCGAAGGCGCTTCAGCAGCAGACGGGGCGTGGCGCAGCCAATGGGGATGGGCGGCGAGCGCAGCGCAGCCAATGGGGGCGCGGCAGGCCCGGTGCGGCCTGGCGGGGGCCGGAGCCGGAGCGTTGCCGGCGCCGCCCGCGGCGCTGCTGCTCGATTGGCGGTGTCCGAGTGTGGGCCGGGTTCCTGCCGCCGGGACAATGCACCGGAGAGTGCCGGCAGGGCCAGACCCGCTCCCCAGTCGTCCGGCCGATGGCAACCTGCTGGAGGCCGCTCGGTGTAGCCGAGTCGAGCTCACGGCGTAAAGAACGTCGTTTCGTTAAGACAAAGGAACACATTTCAATAAGTTTGAATTCGGCCTTTTGCCATGTCTTGTCAGTACGGCCATACACTTAGAACCTCTTAAGTGGAATTTATGACTTGGTTCTGAGGTTTCACTGCAGCTTAGGGAAAGATTAATGATTCTACATTGTGTTTTGGACAGAGTATAGTGAAATGGCTGCCACCCTATTACGCTGAGAATAATTTCCTGATGCACCAGGTGCTTCTTCCTAGTTTTTAAGTTTCATCCCTTGTGTTAGTTTGGGGTGTTTTGTTGTGGTTGCCTTCTAAATTGTTAGTCGGGGCTTTTGCTAGGAAGCTGATTTTGCCTTCTGGGAGTTGACGCCATTAAGCTTGGCATGGCTGTGTATGGTCTCTGTGCTTCAGCTGGGTTTGATCAGATAGCCTTAAGGCTTAAGGTTCTTTTGTGAAGGTCGAAAGTACAAAGAGCCTTGGTTGATAACACCAACAACAGCAAATCTGTCAGACTGATTGTACAGCAAACATTTGTCTTTTGTGTCTCAGAAAGGTACTGTTATGAGCAAGGTATCTTATCTGAAGGGCTTCTGTCATCAAGTGCTGAGAAAATAGCATATTATGAGCATATAGTTATGCTTCTTGTGCTGCTTGCTGAATATAAAAAGAAATAGGAGGAAACACTGAAAAGGAATCACTGAACAACTGAGAAACCATCCGTAAGCTGGATTTGGTGGAAATGGTTCATAGTCTTAATCAAGTGCAACACTTCAATAAAATAATGACAAGCTGTAGGAGAAACTAGCATAAATACAGTTTCCATGGGGATGTCTCAACTTTGATTATGCATTGTTACAAGTTATCTTTACTTGACATATACAAAATTACTTTCACATTTGTCACAATATGTGAATCCATTTAACTTAATGAATTTTGACATATTTAACAATGTTAGCTGCGTGGAAGTTACATTTGAATGGGTGCTAGAGACATGCATTCATTTTTCTGTTACCTGTGTTGCTATTGTTTGCTGTATTTTAAAATTTTATATTAAATGACTGCTTTGCAGTTATTAGCAGAGGTTTCCAATGAAACATCAAATGAGCCAGCATTCAGGAATGCCTTTTTATTACCTACACCGGGATCAGAATCTGAAGTCTAGCCTTGTAATTAGCAAGTCACAATTAAAAACTGAATGCATTAATTGGAAGCCTTAATTAAATTTACCCTGGAAGAAACACACCCCTAATAATGATAATTAAAAATACATTTGAAGTGGGTTTTTTTCTTGTTTATTTGTCTTTGATTTGTTGTTTTTTTTCCTTAACCCCTAAAGTTGAAGGTGGAGTTACTTGGACTAGGATAAAATGATTCTGCAGTATTTTATTCTCATTGTGATAACAGTATTGTATTATAATAAAGAATTAGTTTAAATAATGGAAGATACATTTTAGATGTAACTGTTTCTTTCCCTTATTGTGTAAGATTACTCTTAAGAATGTGGATGAACATGGTCGTTTGACGGAACGACTCAATGAAATTTTATGCCAAACAGCATTCTTAGCTTGCTGCTCCCTGGTTCAGCATGTGGTGTAGAAGCAGTTTAACTGCAAGGTTTCTCCTACCTGAGCTGAGGAATGTGCTTTTGAGATCTGTAAATTCCACAAACTGGATTAGTACTCAACTTTGAAATTAGTCCTTTCTCATTTATGAAATTAATCTCTTCTTTTCAGCTTAAATTAAGGAGTGGAAATAGTTTATTAGGGGCTTAATAAAGTAAAAGAATAACTGTACCTCAGCAGTTTGAACAGCATGGTTCCAGTATGCATGTCCCGTATATGTGTGTGTGCGTATGTGCGCACACACACACATGTCAATGGCATCTTCTCTTATTTGCCAGATATATCAAGCAGAATTGTAAGTTTTCAAAAAGTCATAGCAGAGCTTTCTTTAATACTAAGAAAAAACCCAAACTTTTGTGCCTGATGAAAGTTGCTGGCATCTTTCCGCACAGGTTCTCTAATGGTCTTGTTTCACCATGGCAACCAATATGGAGGTGCTGGCTCAGCAGGTAGTGGAGACTCAGCAGGTGGCTGAGGTGAGTGACAGATGATATCACAACAGTTGGTATATGAAATTTTGAAATTAAAAACTTATTAGGGAGTCCCTGCTGTTTACAATTAAGCATAAATGGAACAGAAGATCTTTATAGAAAAATGTTGCTTTACACTTGGAGACAAGCATGAAACCAGTGCAACCGAGACATGTTTTGTTCACCCTACTTTGTTCTGGTGGCCTCCATATTAAGAATGCAAGCAGAAATTTCAACATAACCTATAGACAAACTTGGCTGTATTGTGACTTATTTAAAAAATTAATACAGCAAAATTTCTTGTTGTTCAGTCATTAGATTGACCATTTGGGACATGGAAAGCTTCTGCACCTCATTGGAATTGTAATCTAGATCCACCACAGGGTTTGAAGTTACCTATTTTACTTATGTGCTATACTGAATTAACAGCAAGATGGTTAACTTAAATAAGTTTTTATATTTTGTGCCTACACTTAAAAGAAAAAAAGCACAAAACCTACTTAAAGTGATATTAAGTGATGTCTTAATGCGTATTCACTGAAGCTTGGATGCTCAACAGCTGAAAGGTTTAAATCAACTCATAAACACAAACTGCAAGTGTTCATGGCCATAGAAAATAATTTATCTCCTTCACTTTGCAAACTTCAGTCAAAAAATAAACTAGATCCTTTGTCTGATTAAAATTACTTAGTTTAATATCCTTGAAGTTTACTGTGATTTTTCATATGGTTATGTAATTAAGGGATTTAATAAATAATAAAGGGCAAATGGACCAAGAGACCTCTGTATATAAGGCCACTTTTCAGACATTAGTTTGGAGTTTTCTTTCACCTATTGAGCTAAGGTTACACTTGTATATTAAAAATATTTTTAGTTCAAGAAGAAGCCCTATAGAAGAAGAAAATAGAAGTTTAATTATGTTTTAGAAGTGGATTTGAGATTTCCTACTTAGAAGTACATTTTTAAAAAAGAAATTTAATTCTTTTTAGCATAGAAAATGGCCTAGTGAGTGTTCTGGAAGTAACATCTATGGAATAGTTTCAAAAAACTTCAAAAAAGTTTCACAGTGAAAACCAACAAGAGATTTTTCATTCTAGTTTTGTGTACCAGATATGAATTTGGCAAGCTGCATTTTTTAAAAACACTGCCAAATATACTTGGAAAGAGAAACCTGTAATGGAAATACTGACAAACTTTATACTATTTTGGTAGAAGTTGGGTGCTGTAATAACATCTAAAGCACATAAAAAATATGTGACATTTGTAATTCCTCGTGCAGGAAATGCACCGTGGTAACATAGTGTGATGGTTGTATCTTGCCACTGGAGAGATCGCTCCATCTCAAGCGTGTATGAAGCTCTGATTTCTTCCTGGCCGGTGGGTAAATAGAGGGCTTCATCTCTTTATAGTATTCAGCTGCTGCTTAAATGATATGCCTGTCCACTGCGTAACACCATGGAAACTTTGTTCATGGAAAAACAGTTGTAAGCAGCATTATCTCGTTAGGAACTCATTAATACAGTAACCACGTTAATATTGAATAATTTATTTATGAATGGCTGGCTCCCTGCTATTTGTGTCTTCTGTCAGTTTTTAATACAGGTAAATACATAACTACTTTTCTTTAAATATGTTAAAATTATATATTTGTGCTCACCATATCTTAGAGAAAAGGTAGAATCAAACTTGGCACTGGCTTTAAAAAATGAGAGATTTTCAGAATATCATATTTTTTATTGATGAAAATTAAATGGAAGAAGAGGGTCATTGACCATGCACTGAATTTCAGGTAATGAACTGTGAGAGACAAGTTGCAACCAGATGACCTAATGCAAATATTAGCAGCTTTACCTATATTGGCATTACTTTTTCAACATAACTGCCACATGTGTAGTACATGGGTTTATTGAGAACTGTGATGCCAAGCACCAAATCAGACTGTCATGCAAGTAGGCTACATTGTTTCTCTTTCTGGAGCAATAGTTCATCAGCTTTTTCATTAAATGGAATGTTCCACAGAAGTTGCTGAGTGTGCTCCAGTGTTGCATGTATTTTTGTACTTACTCTGTTTTTACAACTTTTAAAAATTGTTCTTGCAATGGTTTCAAATGGTTTCACTGCTTTTGCTTGCTTCTGCTTTATATAGTGTTGCTTGTTTAATTTTTTTCCAATTGTGCATTTCTGAACAGATTGGATGAAAGTTCCATTTTTAGTGTTTGAAGTTGCCATTACTTATAGTTCATGAAACTGAAGAACACAGAGCAGCTAGGGGATTCAGAGAGAATTTCATCAGTTTCTCCTCATCCTGAGCAGCTTTTGAAAAGCAGGAAAAAGACTTAAGCCATAATGCAAAAATAAGTAATGCTGCTTTTCTCAAGTATTTATTTAGTACTGTCACTGTGCAATATGCAAGTGGCCTAGGTGGTGGTGCAGTCCCAGCACCACCTTAGATATGACTTGAGTAGTGTTTAAGAAAAATGTGATTGTTTTTAAAGTGGAGGTGCATTCCCTGTGTAGTACCTGTGATTTTAATGCAAAATTTTAAAATTTTTTAAACAGAGCTGTCTTGGGCAGGGTGGAGAGGAGGAAGGGGAGGGAATGTGTGGTGGTGGAAATAAGGGCTATTCATCTTCCCAACAAGCAGCTCTGGTGTAACCAGGAATAATTTTTAGTAGCTGCTAAAACTGTCCTTGGCCAGCTCTCTGGCAGTCACAAACTATTCCCCGTGCATCCTTTTTCCTGTCAAAGGCTACAGGGAGAGAGTCACATGAGGTGAGTGTTGAGCCTTGTGCTTCCTGGATCTTGTTTATGACAGCTGCATTGCTGAGAATTTGCAGTTGCTTTCAGCTCCCTCAGTTCCTAATGGGAAATCAAAGTCTTGAGCCTTTTGGAAAGCGTGTTTTCTTATGAAGCTCAAAAAATACTGGATATCTTTGTCACATATTTTCTTGACCCTCTTGAGACATCTCTGACATGTTACATCATAAGTAGTTCTGCAATTCAGATTTTGGTCCAGATGAAGACAGTGTGCTGGAAAAGGAGAGTGGAAACACTGTTGTTCTGATGGAATAAGTTTTTACTTTGTTTTAAGAATTGATGAAGTGTGACATAAGACCCTTTAATGTTGAATATTTTATTGGCCACTTGCTCATTTCTAAGGATTTTTCAAAGTGGAGTTTTGATGCAAAGTCTTCTCAAACAATTTTTGGTTCAAGTAGAGCTTTTCTCAAGTTCCTTTTAACAGTAAAAGACCTAGACATAGCACGAGCCTGAGAGGTATCTCACAGAAAGTGCAAATGGGAATAAAGAGATCGTATCTGTTTTAGGCAGTTTGGCAGCATTTGAGCTGAAGACCGTTGCCACATGTGGCATAGTTGCTAGTGTAATAGAAGTCTGGGGTGTTACATAAGAGCTGGTCTGAGGTTTTTCTTTAGCGTGCAGATGTGCCAGTTGCAGTTTCTTCTGTGATTGTTCAGTTGCAGTTTCTTCTGTGATTGTTCAGTTGCAGTTTCTTCTGTGATTGTTCAGCTGCAGTTTCTTCTGTGATTGATTCTTCATAGCCGTTTTATGTGCTATACAAGATCTTGCACTGGCATCCTATTAGGGCAGAACTAGAGTTCTTCTAGTGGCGAATTCGACTTTTATCTGCCATCCTACAAAGGACCCAAGTGGTCAGGAGAGCTAATTCCAAGGGGAATAATTGAAACTTTTTTTAGATATGTCTTACACTTGTGAAAGAAATATTTGAATATACTTTTTTTTTGTAAAAGCCTATTATTAATTTAATAGCTAAAGATACTCATTAGGAAAAATATCTATGGAAAAATAAGTCTTTCTGATTTGATTTGAGTTGCAGATGTAAAACTTGGTACCATATTTTTCATCGAAATTCTTCTGTTGTTTTATGGGTGCAGTTAAAATATTTGGTCTGTGATTGCTTAATTATGCTTTAATTAATATAGGAAAGAGAATAGAAATTGTTGTCTCTGAAATTGGTTTACACATAGTGTATCCAAGCAATACAATTACTTTGGCTTTTACTGGAGTGAATGTAGAAAATGTTTTTCTGCTTAAGTTAGAAAAGATTAGAGGCTTTCAAAATTCCTCTCTATGTGGCCAGTGGATTATTCCTTCAATTTATTTCTCAAATACTGCTTTTATAATCACTGTGGTGGGGGGAAATAAGATACAGAAGGTATTGAAAATTCGGTTAGTCGGTACAGATATTCATTATATATGTACATATGCTCATACAAACACATAGATGCATATGTACATGATGTGCAAATCAGTAAATTACTGTATAAGCATGACTATATGCTTATGAAGAAACCTTATTTATTTCTAATGACATAAGTTTCTCCAAGCTTTTAATTATTTTATCTTCAAACTACTGATTTTACATTTACATATATACACACCCATCCACTAGAAGTTTAATATGATTGCAACTAAAATTTAGAAACTGAAAAAAGTAGAAAAATAAGGTAAATATACAATTATATATGTTTATGTTTAAAAAGGGAAAAATTATTGATAATGTAAACAGAAGAAACCAAATTTAATTTTGCCAGTCTTCAAAATGCACCTAATTGCCAAATACTTGCTTTTAGTTCGATGATGAAAAAGGTAGATACATATGTGTTTAAGTGTATTTTTATATTTCTTGAGCTTTGTGCAGATTTTCTATGTCACTTAAGGCAAATAATTAATTCTATAAACTTCACCATATGAAATTGTTGCTAGTGGTACTTACTGGTTTGAGAGCCGAAGCAATTGTATTGTAGATCCAAATAATACTTTCTTCTACACTAGATCACAGTTAGTTGACCTAACATTTACGGTGTACCCCCACTGTAAACACACTCCTCTAGGTAATTACACATAGATAGTATTTTTAGAGAGATGTACAATAGATGGTAGTGTTTTCTGTCAAGTAAAGTGCCTAACTGCAATAGTGAGCATATTTCTGTGCTATGGAGTCCTTGAAATTAGAAGAAAATACTAATGCTACTTAGACAACTAAGTTACTCATTTGCTGTAGAAGCTTTTGTAGTGGAAATCCACTGGATTTTGTTGTTTATTGTTGTTAATAAGTTTAATTGTTGTAGAACCTGTCAAGTACATGGTCACTTTCTCAAAACTTCATGTAACATAACTTTAACAAATTTAACTTTCTAAAATCTTATAAATATTTTCTGTTTTTATCATTTTGTCAGCTTTCACTGCAGCCTCATAAAAATGTTTTGTTGTGGAATGAACTTTTAAAGCTAAAGATGCTCTACAGGAAATCGGATGGATTTTCCTTTCAATTTTGCTAATTTTAAATTAATTATCTTGAGTGAGATCACACAGGCACACACAGGACCAGGGGATCAGGCCCAGCCAGCGTGGGTTTAGGAAAGGCAGGTCTTGCCTGACTAACCTGATCTCATTTTATGATGAGGTGACTCACCTCATGGATGAAGTAAAGGCTGTGGATCTGCCTGCCTGTATTTCAGCAAAGCCTTTGATACAGTCTCCTAGCACTGTCCCAGAGAGACTGCAGCTCATGACTTGGACAGGTGCATCTTCGTGGGGTTCAGAACTGGCTGGGTGACCGGGGCCAGAGGGTGGTGGGGAGTGGTGCCACATCCACTATTCAGTCACTAGTGGGCTTCCTCAGGGCTCAGTTTTGGGCCTAGTTCTTTTTAATATCTTTGTGAATGACCTGGATGAGGGGATTGAGGCCAAGGCCAACGGTGTGAGGTTCAACAAGGCCATGGGTCCTGCTGTCGGGTCACCACAACCCCACACAGCACTCCAGGCTTTGGGCAGGGTGGCTGGAAAGCCAGTCAACAGGAAAAGGCCTGCAGGTGCTGGCTGACGGTGGCTTAACGTGAGCTGGGTGTGCCCAGGTCACACAAGAAGGCCAATGGCATCCTGGCTTGGATCAAGAACAGCATGGCCAGCAAGGCCATGGCTAGTGACTGTCACTCAGTGCTGGTCACTGGTGATGCCACACCTCAAATCTTGGGGTCAGTTCTGGGCCCTGCAGTGCAAGAAAGACATTGAGGGGCTGACGCATGTCCGGAAAAGAGCAAAGGAGCTGGAAAAGGGTCTAGAGAGTCAGACATTGAGGAGTGGCTGAGGGAGCTGGGTTTGTTTGGCCTGGAGAAAAGAAGGCTCAGGGGGGACTTTCTCAATCTCTACCACTCCATGACAGGAGGGTGGTGCCAGGTGGGGGACAAAAGGAAAAGGACTCAAATTGTGCCACATGGGGTTTAGGTTAAACATACTTTGCAAACCCAGAAAAAGACATGGCTGCTCAGTTCCAGAGTGTTTAAAGCATTTCCATGAGGTACCTTATACCTGTCTGTCTATATGTCTGTCTTTCTCCTTGAACAATGTAGAAGAATAGATCATCTTTATTTTTAGGCTGCCTACAGTACATTGTGGTGTAAGGTTTGAAGATGCATCAATGAAATTGGCTAAGGATTCTACAACTGAACAACTGTAAAACAGTTTTAAAAGACCTTCTTTCTCTAATTTAGACCTTTTAAAGGGCGCATAGCTTTGTTAATAATTTGGCATGGAAGACAAGAAGATCATAAATTAAATGTGTCCTCTAAGAGTCTAGATTTTTGGGAGTCTTTTTCTCACCTAGGAATCTTGTTTTCTGCGGCTGAAAACTTTGAATCATCCAATAATTAGAAGATGCCTCTTATTTCTACATCTGTCCTGTCTGTTTTCCTCATTTAACATGCAACTTTTGTAACCTGTGTATTGAAGATAATTGGAGATTGTATGTTTAATTTAGATTACACTTTTACAGTGCGTGGAACTACTTATGGTACAGGAAATAGGGGAGTAAATAGTGTGGTTTCGTTAAGTCTTTTGTATTTTAATACCACTGCTTCCCCAAAGAGACTGTAGTCCATGTTCCTTGCTATCCAAACTGTCTTTTCTTTCTTTATGTCATAAATTAACTTTTACGCCTATTAAACAAAGATTTTTCGAAGCAAGCTAAAATTGAAACTGCCCTGTTGTCCAGCTGTACAAATGTTAATGTAATTCCAAGATTGTTTAAAAGAGGATTTGATAAAAACAACTTGTGACCATCCTGGTTTTGGACACATTACTGCCGATAACAGGTTCATAGAATGGTTTGGCTTGGATGAGACCTTCAATGTTGTCTAGTCAAACTCCCTGCCGTGGGCAGAGATACTTTCCACTATCCCAGGGTGCTCTAAGCCCTGTCCAGCCCAGCCTTGGACACTTCCAGGGATCCAGGGGCAGCCACAGCTTCTCTGGGCACTCTGTGCCAGAGCCTCACCACCCTCCCAGGGAAGAAATTCTTGCCAATATCCAATCTAAATCTTATCGTGCATGTTTAATTCAACATTTAACAGTTTTGCTTAGAAAACAGCTTTGCAAGGGGTGTTTTTCAGGCTAAGGGATCAGAACTAAATTTGCATTATAGTTTGGTAGTCTAGAAAGGTATGGAATAGGACAAGAAACCATAGTATTCAGAAGTAGTGTGAAAGTTAATCTCTGTCATTCAGAGGTACTTCAAAATTATTAAAAGGGGAACTACTTAACATTTTACTTAGAGAGGGGAAAGAAAGAGACAAGTCTATAATGGAAAGTTGAAAAAAGTATTTCTGCATTTCAGTAAGCCAAAGGATCATACAGTACTTACTGAGTGATTCATTTGAGCAGAGTTGTGGTGGTAGTGGTGGTCTGGTTTTGTTGGGTTGACTCCATTTCCAGAAAAAGAAAATATTCTGATAATTCGTTGAAAGCCAATCCAAGTTGGTTAAATGACTGTAACCTTTCCAGTAAATTTAGATTCTAAGCTATAGGGCTATCTGATCTTTTATAAATATAGGTATTATTTAAAGTGTTCAATACCTTAACAGTGAATTAAAATTCTGTATGTTATTTACAGGTGCCGACTGTTCAGACTTCGCTATCTGAATCTCCAGTGATGACCAGCCCTTCCCAGCGTATCCAGATAATTTCCACAGACTCCTCTGTAGCTTCACCACAACGCATTCAGGTAAAAATCCATTAATTAACCATCACATCATATCTTTTCTTTTTTTCTTCTCCTCCTATTTAGCTTTATACAAAAGCATGCTAAAGATTATGGAATACTTCCTTTAAGTCTTTTGAGATCAGGTAATTTTTAGTGAAAAATGAAATTCTTTTTCCCTCAGTATTTATTTGGTGCTGACTAGATGGCTGCATATAATAGTTAGCCAGTGAGGAGTATTTACACAGGTTAAACTTTGCCTACACAAGCAAATCTCCTGAGCCTGGGCCACAGCAAAGGGTGAGATATTGTCAACAGAAATCTGAGATCACCTCAAGTGCATTCCTCTTTCCACTTATTTAGGAGCCAGTAGGAGATTAATCTATTTAGCACAAAGTTGGCCTTTGGAAATGCTGCACAGTGGGACTTTGTTACTGGTAGATAATAAAAAGATGTCATTAATGTATCAGAATGTATTCAATGGCAAATTATATAGGACTTACTAAATTTTAATGACATACTAGTGCATAGTGATATGGTTGCTCTACCAGGCAAAATAGAGGTCATGCTATTAGACAACTGTATCAGAAACAGAAACCTTCCATCAGAAGGGAATCTTGATAATCGACATGTGGAACAATAAGGCTGCCTGATTCCATCTTTTGTTGATAACTTTAGGGAGTAACATTTTACATAAAATATGTAGGTAAAAAATGCATTGGTAAATGTTAAATGGGGAACATCTCCTTAGTGCCATTTATAAATAAAAATTGGAGAGGGTGTCTTTGTAATTTTTCACTGATATCATTCTGAGATGGAATGAAAGGTTTTAAAACATAAAATTTACTGTGGTCATTATTTTCTTCAATGTTTTACAGATTGTGACAGATCAGCAAACAGGTCAGAAAATTCAAATAGTGACAGCAGTGGATTCAGCTGTGTCTCCAAAGCAACAGTTCATTTTAGCTAGTTCAGATGGAGCTGGTGCAGGAAAGGTGATCTTGGCAGCACCTGAGACATCTAATGCTAAGCAGCTTATCTTTGCCACCACAGACAACATTGTGCCAGGCAGAATTCAGGTAAATATAGTAATTTAGATAAACCATGGATTTTTATTGTTGTTGTTTTTTCTAAATTAAGTCTAAATTGCTTTAAAACCAGTTGCAGTAGTTTTCTCATGACATGGATCAGACATACTAATTTTAGGCTTCATTGTTCAGTCATAAATCCTTCAGTCTTCACCTGCCTCATGTATTCCATTGCACTCGTCATCCGTTGTGTGTTCTAATTCAGGTTCCAAAGACATAAGGAAATACTTAAGATAATGCTTGTGAGAAGCGCCAGGATTTCTCAGTCTGCTCAAGATTCACTGAAATACAGAGATACAACTCGCCCGAGCAAATTTACATGAGTTCGTACTTTACGTTCAGTATCAAGACATTGCAATAAAGCTCTGTTGTTCTTTTATGGGTCTTGAGCATAATCTACATGAACAGGAGCTTTGCAAAGCCAATGATGTAAGAATAATCTACCTCTCATGAAATTTCAGATTTCTTCCTAGCAGTCTTTAAAAAAAGAATAAAACAAATGAAAAAGTGCCTGATCTCTCTTGTTACTGTTACAGTAGAGAATATTTTACAGGAAGAAGAGTAATTTTTACATAAATACTTTAAAAATGCTACTAACAGTCTTCTAAAATTCATTTTTTCATGCTAAATAGGATATGTGACATTACAGAGGGGTTGGGTTTTTTAGTTTTTCTTGGTTAAATGGAATGTTCAGAAGAGAAGTTTTGGAATGCAGGCCTTTGGAGGCTAAACTTTTTCTATGGTAGATCTGAGTTCCAGGCTATCCCCTCTGAACCATACATCCCTAATAGCTAGAGAAGAGATAGATGGGAACAGCATCTGAAAGCCAACTGTCTTTGGCTAAAATGTAGCACCTGCTTGAGAGTATTTGCAAGAAGGGAAAAATACTGTTGATTGCACAAGTGAGGAAACATTTGTAATAAACAAAGCTAGCAATTTTATTTGTAATTTGTTTTGATATGACTGTTTCAAAAGTCCCACTATTGTCAGTAAAACTCTCATTAAATTGCATTTTATACTATTTAATTTCATTCCAGATGCCATACTTATTCATTAATTCAGTCCCCTCTTCTTAGCTGATACACCAATCTTGTTCTATAGGCAAGACTCCTTACCTATATATCTGGCTAATTACATCTTTTTGTTCTGGAATTTTGCTTTAGATAGTGACAGACTCTGCTTCAGTGGAACGTCTGCTAGGAAAAACTGATGTTCAGCGGCCCCAGGTAGTGGAATATTGTGTAGTCTGTGGTGATAAAGCATCAGGTAAGGAAGCCTACAAAGTGGTGTTGAAGAAACTTGCTTGAAAGGATGGCTGGGATGAAAAGATGATTTTTCATGTACTTTAACTGATTTTAGTTATGCTCATGGCAATAACAACTGAGTTTTTAAATGAAAAAGTATAACATACTCTGTATCTATACACAAAAAATAGCTAAACTCTGCTTGGAAGAATTATTAGGTTTTCTCCTTGAACTGAAGCATATGATAAATTGGCAGAAAGATACAATAATGATTAAATTGCTCCTGGTAATTGAAAAAAAAACTGCTTGAAGCATATAGTCAAGTTCCCCACAATGATGCGCAACCATGACATAAACGTCACCTAAAAATGTCTAACTACTCCAAGAAAATGCTTCTTAGTGCTCTCTAAAAAACTTAACACTTCATGGTAGATTTTGTTCTTCTGCTATCACAAAACAACGCAAGCAGAGATCAGGTGAATCTTCACTGCTTCAGATCCATGCAGTAACAAGGAGTCTTAAGATAAAATGTTTATATTAGCCAAGGGGGTGTTCCCTGCTTTCATCCTAGAGAGAAGACACACTTCTGTCTCTTTTTCTCACTTTCTTTTACTTCTTTAAGTGTTTATGTAATTAAAACAATACCAGAATTAATATGGACAGAAAATTTAAATTAAGATTGCATTTTAAATTTTGGTGTAAAATTACTTGTTTTCTGAAATCACTTGAGCTCTTAGCCGGTATGTTCTCTAAATGTATCCTATAGTCTAACAGCAGATAGAATTGTATCTGTACTTGCGCGGAATGGGAACTACACCTTCATCAACTGCACATTCAGAAATAGCCTGAGCCTTCCTCTCTTCTCTCCACTGTCTCACCAAAACCTCTGACAATAGGTAAACCAGAAATATCTTGTGAGACTTTCATGAGTAATGCTTTCATGGTCCAAAATGCTGGTACAAATACAAAACAAATTTAAAGGGTGACTTACAATGTTTTACTTGCTTAAAATGACTATTTCTGTGCTAAATACAAGTAATTTCCAACTGATAACAATATATATGTTTCCTAGGTCGTCACTATGGTGCTGTCAGTTGTGAGGGATGCAAAGGTTTCTTTAAAAGGAGTGTAAGGAAGAATTTGACCTACAGTTGTCGTAGCAACCAGGACTGTATCATCAATAAACACCATCGGAATCGATGCCAGTTTTGTAGGCTTAAGAAATGTCTAGAGATGGGCATGAAAATGGAATGTGAGTGTTAAGTATTCAATGTGATCTTGTGCCTACCAAATAACAGTTATGTAGGCTACCACTTGTTAGTGTGTTCTCTCTGTTTTGGTATATGTTGCTTGAAGGAAACAGAACTTTTTGGCAGCATCTAGTGCACCTTTCTCTCATCATCATTTTATGTCTAAGGTGCAGTAGTGATTTGTTTTGAACCACGTCTCCAAGTACTGTTGTCTTTGAGGAGCGCAGTTACAGCCTCACTTAGAATGCATGTTCCAAACACAGTGTATGTTTATAATAGAAAATATTTTTAGGTGGATTGATATGAATCTGAGTCTAATATTCTGTTTTGAGAATCTGCTTTCCTTCTAGTTTATTTTTGTGGCTTTTTCAACCAATGATAGAAAGTAGCTAGTCTTTTTTTTGTCCCTCTATTTAAACTTTTATGTTAATTTGATAATTTGTGAGCAGTGTTTTATGAGGCATTGTATAAACTGTCATGTGTTTTAAAATATGCTTTCATGTTTATATGCAGTACTTCATACATTTCCAGTGCTAGCAGCCAAACACTTGTTTCAATATATTTTTGTTTTCAGTTTATATCACCTGTTCTTCAATTTAGCACTATGTGAAACAATTACAAGGCTGTTTTGTGATCTGATCTAAGCAGGGTAAGTTCCAACCACTGAGTTCAAGGGAGGCAGAACTTTAGGCTGTAAATAGGAACATATTTGTTGTATTTGCACTCTGAAACTCCAGACCTGTTGTGATGATTCTGATGCTTTGCACACAATGCACTGAATATAAGATGAGATGTTTGTACCAGAAGAACTGCTGCAGTTCCAGAAAGCAAACCTTTCTTATCCCAATATGATTAGGGTATATGTTTATTGACTTCACTGGCTTTGGGTCAGGCTTCTGATTAATTTATGTGTATTTACCAAGTCAAAAAATTTGATATGCCAACTTTTAAGCCCCTAAATTTTGCTAATAGTAACAATAATAGCAAAAATTAAATCAGGAGCTAAGCAACCCTTGCTGGTTATGAGGATAACTTTCTGTAATATGTTTAATAATAGTATTTTAATATTGTAAAGATGCATTTTTCGCTTTCTTTAAAAGTTACAAAGTAACTGCTTCTCAGTATTTTTATTAAAAAATTGCTGCACTTGTTCAGCACTTCAGTGACTGGACTTAGTTTCAATTCTCAAGTATAAATATAGATTATGAAAGGGTTAGTTTTGGAACACTCTTCCCTAACTGGGTGGAATTAATGGCTGTGAGTGAAATGTATGTTATGCAGAGAGAATCCTCTCAAAGAATTAACCTGCATCTCCCAGGTAACTTGCCTCTCTTGACTTTTTCAGGGTTCCTTCTGGGTTTGCATTGTTTTGTGTCATCCAGAATAGAAATGTGCCTAACATTTAGATATAGCTGTGCCTGTAAAACAAAAATATATAAACAAATTGAAAACACAATCTGTAGAATCTTCTATCTTATCAAATGCCAAAAAAAGAGCAATATATTATTACAGATCAGCAAAACTTGAAGCAAAAGATCTATCTGTGATTTTCTTAGTTAAAAGTGTACATAAAAATACACATACTCACAGATATAGTAACATTAAAGCCTGCATTTCTTCATTCTTGGTATTAAATTTCCAGTTTTGCACTGAGCTGGTGCACTATTATAAGTGCAGGAATTTTACTTGCATTTTGTATTTTTAGTTTGAATTATTTCCTTTCAAATCTGTATGTTTCTATCTTTGTGTAGCGGTTCAAAGTGAAAGAAAGCCTTTTGATGTGCAGCGTGAAAAACCAACCAACTGTGCAGCTTCTACTGAAAAAATTTATATACGAAAAGATCTTCGAAGCCCTCTAATAGCAACTCCAACTTTTGTGGCAGATAAAGATGGGACACGGTGAGTACCTTAGTTTCATGCATCTTCTTTCATGTTATTTGTGCATATTACTTTGCAGTCACACCTATATTATTTCTCCCCTCTGCTGTCAGAGGGAATAGAAAAGAACTGTAATGCACACATCATCTGTTTCCATTACCAAGGCCAGTGTAGGTTCTGCTTCTCATGAAAGTTTTTATTTCTGCACACAGGTATGTGGTTTTCAGTGCAGAGCTGGCTCTTGTCCAGCCAGGTCAGAGCAATGCAGAGCAAGTGAATGATATTCAAGCAGAAAGCATGTAGGCTAATGCTGTGATGCATCACCCCCCCCTGCCATAAAAGCCCACAAAATGTCTGAGGAANATCTGCAAATGGCAGACTCAGGCTTCCTTCTGCTAAAGACAGCAGTTAGGGAGACTCAGTGACTGCTAATTCAGATCCCAAGAGACTGGTTTCAACAACAGAAAACAGCAGCTTCCTTTTACTATATGGAAGATACTCCAAGGTGGTTCCTGCTCTCTCAGATATCTCCTTAGGAAATGGGTGTGAAAATGCACATGATTACAAACAAAGGCAAGATTTCTTTTTTCTGAATAGAATTTTTAAAGTATGGGTTAAATACAACATTTTAAAAACTGTAGTTTATGAATAGTTGAGAACTACGTAAAAAATTGGATTTTATTATTCAGTTTCCATATGGGGGGAGGTGTGTACGTTTAATTTTTTTATATACATGTTCCTTGTTGAACAAATGACACTGCAGTTAGGAACTTTGGGCTGCAGGTTTCTTGGAGAATTGTTTTTCAATGTTTTTATTTGAAAGACGTACTCACAAACGCATTTGCTTCTTAGAAATTTCCTTGAGCTACAGATCCATCACAGACCTATAAACGCTACTATAGTCATTAAGAACCACTCTGTTATTTATGTGGGATTCAGATTTGCGTAATGCATGATAATTTTCTGCCTGTGCTTGTTTACAATGGTAGCTGTTAATGTCAGACCCCTTGTACTGTAATGTCCTGCAGCCTTGCACCTGTGTTGTGCGCATTGGTGTGCTGTTATGGACACTTGGAGCATCATATAAGTGGCAAGTAAACTTCTTGCTGACTGCAAAGACTTTCCAATGTCTTCCTAAATTAGACACAGCAGAGGGGAAGGATATTTGGTCAAAAAGCAGCAAAAGTAAAGGCAGCGGAGATTTTATGCAGGCTTTGATTACATGACTGTTTCTGACTATATTTTGGAATGTAAAAAATATTTTTATGACATTTGTTCAGTGCTGGCCATTGTCTTGCTTGGAATACAGATTTAGACTTTCCTCCAAAGTCTAATATAAAACTAGAGCTACTAGGTGACTTCTGAGAGCATGAGACAACAACTTTCCTTAAAGCAGACTAAACCAGAAGAAAAAGCAAATGAGAAGATACGCATTTGGGAAGTTGTCATTGTTTTGCACCGGAAATTAAAAGATATATCAGTTTTTCTGCCTTTCAAGCTACTTTTTGGGAACTGTTTCAGAAACACTTAAGTCCTGATAAATAAACTGTAAGCTTCACTAATTTTTTATTTAAAAACTGGTAATTCCTTTTATGCTGTCACAAGTTGTTACACGTTCTCCTGATTAATGGAAAATACTATTGACCATCAGATGCCTTATGCTTTTGAACAGGTCAGCCGGTCTTCTTGATCCGGGAATGCTCGTGAATATTCAGCAGCCTTTGATCAGGGATGATGGTACAGTCCTCCTAGCTGCTGATTCCAAGGTATTACTGGCTCACTTCATTTCTGAGCATATCTGTTAATGTGTTCAGATTACTTTATCTATTGCACATAGTCTCAAATAGTTGTTGCTCTTGGGAAGATAAGGTTGTGATAAGTGTGAAGAACCGTATGAATGGATGTAATAAATTGATCAGTAGGATTGTAGTTTATTTGGCAGGCATATTTCTGCAAAATGTCATCCACAGGTAGTTCTCAATATGATGTCTCATCTGGGACTAGAATTGATAATTAGAATAGAATTTAAAGATAACTGAGAGCCATTGTTCTTCCTGGCATTCAGGAGGTGGGAAAAAGTGTGTAGGGGAAAAAGAACAGAAAGATTTAAAATGGGGGGGAAATTATATATGATATATTAATTATAATTCTGATTTGCTAATACAGTGTTTCCTTTTTAGGCTGAAACAAGCCAGGGTGCCTTAGGAACACTAGCAAATGTTGTAACATCTCTTGCTAATCTCAGTGAGTCACTAAATAATGGAGATACTTCTGAAGTTCAACAAGAAGAGCAATCTGCAAGTGAGATTACACGGTATGCATTTATATTTACACCTTATTTAGTAATTTGTGTTCTATGTGGTGTATCCTTGAACTCATTCATTAAAGGAATTTGGCATTGTTACACCAGACACTGTACAGATTGCCAGATTGCCCTTATGAAACACGAAATCAATCAGTTTTGGTCTTGCCTTCTTGTGAAGAACTGTGTCCTGTGTTATAAATGCAGTGTTCTGAAGCTAGACCACATTTCGTTCTCAGAAAAAATAATAAATTACTAGTTTGTGACCTTAAAAGACTGTGAGAATAGCAAGGTTTCAGTGCCATTTTTTTTCACAGGTGTGTTTTATGTAAGCTTCTCCTGTGCAATGCTTGTGCCCTAAGCCCTGCTCTTTAGGGGTCTGCATTACTGCAGATTTATTTTTGAGATTGTGCTGCCATAAAATCTCCTGGAATGTAGATTTAGAAAAAGTTTGAAGTCTTTATTTTCTTAATGAAAAATACATTAAAAAGGAGCATGGAATGTTAAAATTTCCAGCACAGCTTGAGATTTGGAAGACTGGGATTTTTTTTGTTGGATGTTTTTGGTTGTGTTTTTTTGGGGGGGGAGGCAGGTTGGTTGAATTTAGCAGTATAGGTTAATAAGATAAAATACTTGGACTCAAAACTGTCCACTGTTTCTCAAAAAGAAGATTTTTAGGAGGAGCTTAACTGTCATGGCTTAGGAATGGTATTCTCCAATTTAGTGTTCACACTTAAACTATGCTGCCCCCCTCCATCTCCAGTCAGAGGCACAAAAGGCAGAGACCACGGGTTGAAATAGGAACAATTTACTGGAAACAGTAATGAGACTAGCAAACAAACAGTAACAGTGAAATGAAACAGTAATAGCAACAATATTAATAACAAAAAGTATAAGAAAATAAATTATTTACACAGAAAAGCCCCTGAAAATAAAGAAATATCAGACCAGTCTGCCCACTACACCAACTGGAAAACACCTCTCTGGGGGGAGAGAGAGAGTGCAAGAGAGAGAAGGACATTAATTAAGGCTCTTAAGTCTTTCATTTGAACTCTTCAAGTGAAGTGAATTAAGATTTTAAAATACTTGACACTGCAATGTCAGCTTACGTCAACCTCTTACTCTTTCTTTAAAACAGAAAAAAATTTTATAAAAATACCTCTCCCAAAAAAACATCTTGACAAAAAAGTGGCAAAGAAGCACTATACCATAATACTGCCCACTGGTATGAAATTGGAACACAAAATTCTTCTTTACATCTAAGATCTGTTAATCCAAAGAGAATTTACAGTGATTTATTTGGGTAATGATCCAGCAACAGCTTGAGTATAAAGGAGACCAGGGACGAGTCTCTGTTGTGTTACTGTCATAAGGCTTTAACACTCTGTCTATACTGGGAGATCAGGAGTGCCTGGCCATATTTCATCTTAAGGGAAAGGAAATTCAGGCATTTTGTCTAGAAGAAAACTACACTGTTCTCCACTGCTCCAAAAAGCTGGAGATTAAGGATGGGGACAAGGACAGGGACTTTGTTCTTCAGAATACGTCTGGTCTTTAAACCTCACTGAATCTGTGACAAGAGGGGATAGTGAATGCTAAGTGCAAGAGGACTGTTGTGGTTTAAGCTGAGTGGACAACTAAGCCTCACAGAGCTGCTCCCTCACTCCAATGGGACTGGCGATAGAATCAGAAGGGTAAAAGTGAGAAAACGTGTAGGTTGAGATAAAGACCATTTGATAGGTGAAGCAAAAGCCACACACATGAGCAAAGTAGTGGAATTCATTCACTAACTTCCATGGGCACCCAGGTGTTCAGCCACCTCCAGGACAGCAGGGCTCCAGCATGTGTAACAGTTACTTCTGAAGACATCTTCCCACTTCCTCTTTCTTCTCCCTTCTGTATGTAAGTGTGACATCACAAAGTATGGAATAATCGTTGTATCATTTGGGGTCAGCTTTCCTGGATGTGTCACCTCCAAACTTCTTGTGCACGCCCAACTTCCTTTGAAGGGAGGACAAGAAGCAGAAAAGGCCTTTACACTGTGCAAGCACTGCTGTGTATAACAAAAACATCTCTATATTATCAACATTATTTTCAATACAAGTCCAAAACACAGCCCCATACTGGCTACAGTGAAGAAAATTAACTCTATCCCAGCCACAACCATCGCAGCACAATGCCCATTTACTAGTACAAATACTAGGATAAAACTGTCAGACCAGGATTTACAGTACGAAACCCTTCCTTTACAGAGGAGATCTTTTACCAGCAATATGTGAGCACATCTTATTTGTTTTATTAATGCCCAAAGAGTACAGAGGGACCAAATTGTAATGAAAAGTCTGACCTTGTGTCAGCCCAAAGAGTTCTTGTCTATGTTGCCTCTAAGTGGATATTTTTTCTAGCATTTAATTTGAGCACTATGATTTTTTTAAGATCTAAGGAAGCACTCTTTCATTGTTTACTTATTTATTATTTTTTAGGGCATTTGATACTTTGGCTAAAGCACTTAATACCACAGATGGTACAACAGCTCATAACTTGGCAGATGGAATGGATCCTACCGGAGGAGGGAATATTCATGTAATCAGTAGAGATCAGTCAACTCCAATTATTGAAGTGGAAGGACCCCTACTTACAGATACACATGTCACATTTAAGGTATGTGCTTCTTTAAATGTCTCACTAAACAAACTAATGCTTAAGATGTATGAGCTCCTACATAATTTCTTGTCTTGTAGTCCCAGTTTGCATTCTTTGCCAGTAGTAATGAGTTATTTAGTACAATTTTCCTTTGACAACTTCTTGTCACACTGTTGATTGTGATGGACTATGAGAATAGCTTGAATGTTTTTGCTGGTTATTTCACTTTTGATAAAACTGGTTTATGTCTGAGCTATAAGTGTTGTATTATACTTTTATTTTTTGCAGCTGACAATGCCCAGTCCGATGCCAGAGTACCTTAATGTACACTACATCTGTGAGTCAGCATCACGACTCCTTTTCCTTTCTATGCACTGGGCTAGGTCGATACCTGCGTTTCAAGCTCTTGGGTAAATGGACATACTCTGTTTTAATGGTTGGCTTTTGAATGAATCTAAGCAGTGATCTGAATGCTTCCCAGTTATTTTGAACTTTTTAGTTACGATGTTGTTTAATTTTTAATTCATATTTTAAAATGTGTGAAGACTATGCAATATTGCCTGTTTTGAAGAATAAAATAGAAGATGTCTAGAGGAGAGGGTAACTACAATATCTGATGTTACCGTGGTTACAGAAACTAAAGCCAAATCAAAAGCAAGCATTAATTTGTAGAAATTAAATGCTTGCTTTTGATACCTTACAAAAGAATTGATGAGCACCATTTCACAGCCGCCCTGAAATGGTTTCCCATAGTCTATAATTTCTTTTTGCTTCTTGAAATAGTTGTAATATGCTAATATATCCCTGTTACCAAAATGTTTTGCATAGATTAATTCTTACTATGAATTGTTATACAGAACATCATTATACATAGACCAATACCAAGCTGATATGCAAACTACCTAGCGTTGTTTGATTTTCTGCTGTTTGTAGGCAGGACTGTAATACGAGCCTTGTCCGTGCCTGCTGGAATGAACTGTTTACCTTAGGCCTGGCACAGTGTGCACAGGTGATGAGTCTGTCGACTATCCTGGGAGCGATTGTCAACCACCTGCAGAACAGCATACAAGAAGGTATGTTACCAGTGTACTGCTAGCAATACAGGGACGTTGAGATAACATTGCCCATGAGTTGTTTCTCCATCAGTGGCAGAATTGTTCACCAGGAACCAGGAGAAGGTGAAGCTTTCTCTTGCATAATTGTCTTTCCCCTGGTGATCTACAGTTTTGTTGCACTGACCTCACAGAGATATCTGTGGGATAGAAGTGTCCATAGAGGCAAGGGGATCTTCTATGCCTGATTGACATTACAGAGAAGGACAGTACTCCTAAAATACTCCTTGGATGTGCTCAGAGAGTTTTCTTCCCATCCAGATGTATGTTTTTTCCTGTTAGAATAATGATATCCTCTTCCAGACCACACCAGACTTTTTCCTTCTGGAACTTTCCTTCTCCTCTTTGCAGTATAAAAACACAGTGTTTGCCAGTTATCACAACAAGCATATTCTTGCAAGTTATAATGGTTTTGGATACTACTGTAATGCAGTAATGATTAATGTATTTTGAAGTGCCCTTGAAGCTGTAAGCAACCTAATTTCTTGACATTCTAACAAGATGTATGTAATTTTATTTTTTAATTCAATGTTGGGCTGTTGATAATGATGATTATATCTAGAATGGATGAAAATCTGTTATATTTGGGGGTTTTTTTTCATTCTTTAAAGACGTTTGCAAACAATAGGATTGATTAGCATGAAAATAATATTAATTTTTAAAAAGAGGACGAAAACAATAGTAGAAGCTTTAAACTTTGCAAACACAGCATAATACATGAAAACTAATTTAAATGTGTGTTAAAAGCAGGTATAGAATACTATTTGGTACCATTTTAAAAAAAATTTTTATGGTGTCATTATTGTGCACACAGCAAAAGTTAGAAGGTAGATTTTTACTGAGGAGAGTAAAACAGATGTATTTTTCTAGAGCTGAAGGATATTAAATATTTTTCCAGCGGTCTGCTTTGTACGTCAATCAAGTTTGTATACAATCAAGTTTTAATCTACTTTAGTAGCTTCATCATGATAAAGTAAATGAGACTGAAATTTGATTCTTAAATGGATAGTATGCTTTATTTGCTTTTATAATGAATATAGGGTTTTTCTTGTTTTGGTTTTGGGTTTTTGTTTGTTGGTTGGTTTTTGTTTGTTTTCTCATTTAAGAGAGCCTGGACAGCCCCAAAATACAACAGAGTGCTGCTCCTTTCCTGCACAGAGAGGCAAAAGTTGAAAAGATCAGTAGGGAAACCTGCACATTGGATGTTCTACACAAAGTTAGGCTTTTACTTTATATCTGTTTCAGAATACAAAGAGCTGTCTATTCCACCTCCATTCCAGGCGGTGACTTTGGAGTGGAGTAAGTGGTAGGGCTATTATAGCTGGTTCCACTTCTGTTCTCATGCATCAAAATTGTAAAAAAATAACTTTTTTCTATAACCTGTACTTGCACTCATACTGCATTAGCTGAGACCAGCCAAGAAAAGAGGATCATTAGTGTTATTTATCTATTCTGCAAAGTTGTCATGTTATATTGTGCATTTTACCTTCAAAATTCAAAACAAAGTGAAGAAGTTTGAGAACTTTATGTAGGAACATATTAGTGATGAACCTACTTGGAAACTCTGGAATTCAAGTTTGCTTTTCCTGAGTTTTTTCTGGACCATATTTTCCCACTTAATACAGGAACAAAAACATTACATTATGTCTATCTTCGTCCATCTTGAATAACTAAAACTTTGTATCTCAATTAACAATTTAAGAAATGTAGATTGTTTTCATTCTTATTTCAAGACTGTGCAAAAAAATGGTTCTTCCATTCATTCAATCTTCTTATTGCAGTTTCAGAAAATAGATCAAATAGATAAACTACGTCAAAGATTCCGTTTTAAGGCACATGAGTGAGGTCTAAGCAATCATATGTACTATTAGCTGTATAGAGAAAAATAAAATATTCAAATTAAAATTATATTAAATATATTGGAGATTATGACTGAAATAAAATTATTCTAATGTGTTTTTCAACACATTATTATCCCTTGTGAACTGACTTACTTTTGAAGTTTGATAATAGTAATTATATATTCAAAATTTTGTCTTAATGTGTTATCTAATGTTTTTATTCCTTGACTAGTTTGTAGATATGCAGTCCAATACCAGGATTTCTATTTACCAAAATAGAAATCTCTCCCTTCCTTGTTTAGCAGCTAATACCACTCACTCGTAACAGATCTGTAAATAAAATACATTTTTTACATTGAAATTTTAAGATAGATTATGAACTCAATATAAGGAATGTGATCTTTCAAACAATAGAAGAATCTGTGTACATGCATTTCAGTGAATTTACCCTATCAGATGGGAAAAAGGCTATTTACCATAGCTAATGGAAAGTTCACTCCTAAAAGTACAGATGAAGGAAAAAATAGCACTGTCATTACTGTTCTTGCATTCACTTTTGGAAAAGCTAATTCAATAATGTTTGAATTTAAAATCAGAGTTCCGTGTTAGCATTTGCTTTGTGCTTTTGTTTATTCCCAGAATCACTCTAGCCATTTGTAGAATAATGCACCATAATTTCAGAATCACTGCTCAGAACAGTACATCACTGGAAAAAGTTTGGTGTGGCAGATTATGCTATCCTGGCAAAATTACACAGAAGAGTCAGCATTCTGTTTGCTAGCTCTGGGTCTGACTCAACTTTATGAATTCACTTTGCTTTCATAACAATTCAGGCAATCCTTACATGTTAAGTGGTTTTAAGACAGCAAAAGACTTGCAAATATCGCTTGACTTGGTTTGTAAAACTTTATTTGTTAATATATTAGAAATGCTTGAGCTCAGATGAAATAGTAAGCGATATCTTTTTGTAGATAAACTTTCTGGAGACAGAATAAAGCAAGTCATGGAACACATCTGGAAACTTCAGGAGTTCTGTAACAGCATGGCCAAGCTTGATATTGATGGATATGAATATGCATACCTTAAAGCTATAGTCCTTTTTAGCCCTGGTAAGGAATTTAGTAACCACATCTTTTTAAATAATAAGCCTTAATATGTCAATTCTTTAGCAATTTTTAAATGAGACTACTGTCTTGAGATGAGATTCATCTGTTAAGTTGCAGGTAAAATGATTGTTTCATAATGATCACAATATGTGTTTTAAAATAACTTCAGAGCAACATATCCATGTTATTTACAGTTCTTATCTGTCAGGTGTTTCCTGTACATCCACCCTAGAAGATTAGATTCTCAAGTTACCTTCAGCTGAAAATCTGAGTAATAAATTATCTGGAATGTATACTAGCAATATTAGTGAGGTAAATGGTGAGGGGGATTAGAAGAAATGCATTCTCTGAGTGACAAAAAGAAATTTGCTTCAATTTTAGTATTTTTAATATACTTGTAAGGGGAATAGCTGAAATATGAGAAGAAATACCTATTTTACATGAAACTTCCACGAAGTCTTAAAAACTGAACGTAAACAGGCTGTCTTCCATTTGTTACGAAGAAAATGACAGCAGACAACTAAAGCATAGTCAAGTGTTTCTGAAATATGAAAATTTACTCAAAGGAGACACTTGAGATTTTCTGGAATGATTAGGTAAGGACATTAAAGAAACTGGAAGTGGCAGTCTTTTCGGCAAAGATGGCGAATGTTTCTAGGACCCACAAAGGTTAATCTAAAACTGCTGACAGGCTGAGTAAAAGGGAAAGTTTTGCTCAGAAATGCGTATTATTTATTTTAATTCAAAGGTATTTACCACTTTGTATTTAACAGAATACAAAGTAAAAGGGTATATTGTTATTGGTGTGTTTGCTTGGGGTTTTTTTGCATTGATAACTATTTTCCTCTTTGTAATAAAACTTAATTAGAAGATACTGGTGTCCTGAAATGTTATTTTAATTTTTTTTTGGGGATATTGTCCCATTAGAGTTAGGTTTATTAGGGGTTTTGTTTGAGTTGGAAAAGCAAGAAACTATCCAAACTCGAGGTAGCTCTTTTCCTATTTCAAGGGACAAGCAGTTTAGACACAAGAGTGAAGATATTTTAGCATAGTAAGAGAGGTGAGATTTTGTGGGTTTGCTTTTTTTTGCTCTGATCATGTAGCTGTCTGAGGAGCTGAGCCAGCTGGAATTAAAACATGAGACGGACTTGAGAAGATAAGACACTGATCTATCAAGAAAATAACCCTAGATACTGCTTAGCCAGCCTAGTTAGAATAAATCACAGAGGCAAATATATTTACATTTAAACAAGCAAAGTTAAAAACAAATTCTCTGTCATTGCCTGGTACACACATACAGGCTTAATCTTTGTCCACTTTCTTATGGATACAAGCAGCTCTAGAGGGAAGAGTGAACAAGCTAATTCTGAAGCCAGGAAGTAAATGATCAACTGAGTGGTTTCCTTTATACAGCTAGCATGTTAAACATCACAATACCAAAGAAATATTTCATTGAAATTAAATGTGAGAGTCTTATAAATACATTTATTTCACAATGTATAGGGAAACAATCGACATATAGAAATGTTTTGTTTCTTTAGATCACCCTGGTCTGACCAGTTCAACACAAATAGAAAAATTCCAGGAGAAGGCACAGATGGAATTGCAGGACTATGTACAAAAAACCTATCCAGAAGATACTTATAGGTATTTATTGTCTAAAGTACCCAAAGTAATGTTGTGGGCTGTAGCTAACAGAAGTACAAAATAATATCATTGATGTTTTTGACATCTGGGGTTTGGGGTTTTTTCTGACTTGATGAGAAAGAACTAAAACCTAATTCATAAAAGCAAGCAGGTTTGTTTAAATATATGTAGAAACAAGAATAGCCATCTAGCTTCCTCCATGTAAATTAAATTTATTAGTACTTTCTTGGTTTTTGAGGGATTTTTTTGAGACTCTCCTAGTCGTGTTTAGAAAAGTAAACAGACTTAAGTTTGGGGGATAGCTGCTTCAGCTGACTAATTCACACTGCTTCTTTTTTCAAGTTATTATTTTAAAGTCTCTTTCTTTGACAACTAAAAGGTGATTATCATCCTTGAAATGTTTTTCAAGTTGCATATGCAGAAAAATGTCAAAACTGTCAGTTATAGCCCTTGGGAAAGCAAGGATTACATATAACAGGGAACAATAACCATTTCTCAAACTTCTGTTTATAAGAAATTCCCACACCCTACTTATTTTCTCCTTTGGGATTTTTTTTTAATTTCCAAGGACTTCTCTGAAGTTATCTAGCTTGTTTTTTCACTTTTCAACTATTCTGTTTGTTATGTGCTAGAAACAATTACTATATTTTCTAACAATCTCCATCAAAACTCAAAATTCATCAACACAATGATTCTCTGCACTATCAGGGAACTTGTCACCTCTGTCTGCAAGATATACTAGAACATGTTCTTTTTTATTGTGAAAGGCATCCTCATGTAAAGAAGCAACCCCACACATTTAAGCACTGTCTGAGGGTGGAGTAACTAAAAAGAAAAAAACCTGTCTGAAAAAGAAAGCTTCTTCCATCTTTGTTTTCTGCACTGATCTTACAGAATTAACACTGTGGTGCACTGAAAATAGGATTCTCTGCCTCAGAAATATCCTCAAATCCCACATTCTTCCATGTACAATTGAGTCCTTCTGGTTTGATTATTGAGAGCTGAATATCTACCGTAAAACTAAATATAAAATTTGTTCCATATACTTCTTATAATAGTGTCTCAGGGAAGAAAATCAGAGTTACATTCCCCAAGCAGTGTCCTGTATTTTAACTAATAGTGTCTGTATCTCCATGCTCACCCATAGACAAGTTTAGAGAACAAATCTGATTATTTCTGAGCAACTGAGTGCTGGTACAAATTGAGATAGGAGACAAGTGTTACAATTTTCATAAAAACAACTGCATAGCTTGAATCTTTTTGTCCTGAAGTTTACAAGATATGGTATATTAACAGAATGGACCTTAGATATTTTCTCCATAAATATTCAAGCATTTTTCAGAGCACCTGTGGCCAGTGCTACCTGAGGTTTGCTATTACATGGTTCTGGTTCAGAAAATTTATTTGGTTTAGCATTTTTGATGCACATCTGCCATATGAATGGCAGCAAAATGCTTTCATCGCTGTCCTAAATTTCATATGCATGGGGAGACTAGCATTTCAATATAATCACTCCATTATACTGGATATCTGTTAACATCCTGGTAAATAAAACACTAGGGCAATTTGGCAGTATTTATGCTTAACAGTGCATTCCGCCAAATTCCTTCTCTCACTAGAAGCAGATTCTCTTTTTTTCTGTTCATATACATCCAGCCCCCTTCCTGCTGTCTCATTTGGCATGAAGTTGCTGAGCAACTGAGGACTGTGCTGTTTATGGCTGAAATTTTAATTACGCATTGTACTATTAAAATGGTGCAAATGTTCGCACTAATCAGTATGAATATTATTAGTCTCAGCATTGTTCACCCAGAGCTGGGAATTTTCAAAAGCAGGCCAAGAAAATTGTGTGTTTGTACATACATGTTCTATCTACAAAGGGCATTAACATGTCCCTTTCACTGGAAAACTACAAAGCTACTTGGCTTTTATTTTGCTTGCAGGCTAGAACAGCAACCATTCTTTTTGTGGTAGCCAATTAGCTTTAATTGCCTCTTTACGCCTATTCATGAATTATGGTAATAATATTGGCAGATCCAGCTCTTTAGCCATAGAGTATCTTAAACTGATTTTATATGTATTTATAATCCACTGAACTCTTTTTCAGGCTAGCCCGGATCCTAGTTCGCCTGCCAGCACTTAGGCTGATGAGCTCCAGCATCACCGAGGAACTGTTTTTCACAGGTCTCATTGGAAATGTTCCTATTGACAGCATAATCCCCTACATTCTCAAAATGGAAACAGCAGAATATAATGGTCAAATAACTGGCACGTCTGCATAGACGGAACAACGTAATCTGAGGGATTGAAGTAATTGTCACAAAAAACGTATAATTACAAAGTTAAAAGTACAGTGTTTTGGTATGTGCAGATAATTCCAACTTGTTACCAGTTTCCTGACAGATTTCTCCTTGTCTTTTTCTGATGTTGACAAAATTTAAAGCAGCTATTAAAAGACCTGCTATAGGACCTTTCCTGCCACAAGGAATATTTTTGATGCCTTTCATTTAAAAGGCCATAGATTACTGAACCTACTTTTCACATGCTTTGTATTTAGAAACTTATCAGTGGTTAAAAAGAGTTTTATAATATCAGAGTAGTAATAAAATTACTTTAAAAGTAAAAAGAACAGTATGTATATATTTAAAAATATCCTTGGAATGAATGTCTAGCAAATGCCAGGGTATAATACTAGCACTTTGCAATCACTTCTTGTCAGAGCAACAGCATCATCAACATCCTGCTTATGAGTATGGAAAATGAAAAAAATGCATATGTCCTTAGTCAAAATGCTAATGATTTCTGTAAAAATGTGGAATGCTAAAGGAGACAATCATTTAATCTACAAAAAGTCACTTGCTGTTAGGTTATGCATGAAATATTAATGTGGATTCTTAAATCAGATATCCACATTATATGAAACTATATCTGTTAAATTAATGCAGTTGTAATACACAGTACAGTGCAGTCACAGTGACTATTATGTGCTACAGTACTTCCCCACACTAGAGAAAAAAAGTGTTTGTCATAATAATGATTAAATATGCAGGTTCCTTAAAGTGTTTATTCAGACAAACACAATCATGACAAATGTTATTCTAAGAAGCAGCCTTTTGACTTTAGGGAAAATCAGTCATTAGCTGGAAGAGCAGTAATTTTCAAATAGAGCTATGTAATGCTCTTTGTATGCTCCAAATTTACTCCTCCTATCTGTACCCTGAGCACCCTCATAAAGTAGCCACAGGTACAATTTAAGACTGAAATGTATAGAACCTCTGGTTGTCAGCAAGAGTTTATTACAAAGCTCTGTCACTTTATTTCTTTCTCCCTCCCTCCCTCTCTCACGGAGCACTCCCAGTTTTGCAGTGTTCTCAACGTTCCTGTCACTCAGTTTGAAACCAAAATACAGTTAGGATTTACTCTCACTCATGTACAATTGCAGTTGATGGCTGATACACCATGGAGATAGAAAATGAACTATGTAATTGTCTCGAGTGATGAGCCATCAACCTGTTTGCTAGTAGTACTGGCCATTAGCTGCTAGCATAGGTTTCATTTTAGTATAATTTATTATTATGGCTGTTCAGTATTGTAAAATCAAAGATTTTTTTCAAAGTCATAGCAATTAATACCTTCATCTGATCCTGGAGCATTAGATGCATTAATTATTTTAATTATTTGTGTGTTAGAGGCATTCTTACTTTTATAGATTTATGTGACAAAACTTATCTAATGGTAAGTTCAGCACTTTGGTTTTTCTTCTGTTAGCGATATTTATTTAGGAACATCAACTAGGTTGGTGTTTGTGACTTTTCAGAGTCTGAATTGTAGCCAAAAGACCTTAAGCAGCTTTAGATGAGGCTTCTAAAGTAACAAAAAGAGCTTGTATACTTCATGCTTGTTAGGAGGCTGACATTTGTAGCACTTACTGTGACACAAAAGACTATTTAATTTTAGCTTCTGGATGCATTAAAGTCTTCTACAGTTACTATTTTTATCACATTCAGAATCTTCTTTTCTCAGAAGGGTATTACAGAGTCAGTATCCATGCAGAGATTTGTACTACTACACTTGTCTCTCTCAGCTTTTGCTATAGCAAATGAAATTGTCATATTGTTCATGCGATGGAAAATCTGCTCTCTACATGTGAAGTCAGCTGGGCTTCACCTTTTAGTACCAACCATTTGATTGTAGTGTCACTGCTGGGGGATTGTGTCAGCACTTCTGCTGCACATATGTTAAGGGTATATAATATAAAGGTTAAGTCCATATGTTAGGGGGATACAACGTAAAAATTAATGGTGATTAATCAGAAACAGTAGTGCCCTTGGAAAGAGTAGTGGCTGCTTTTGTTAAAATTTTACTGGGTTATGTCATTGTTCTACAAGAAGAATGGATTGAACTATTGTGATTTTTTTTCTTGCCAAAAGGATTACAGAACTTAATTTGCTTTCAGAATTTCATAAAAATCATTTAAGCAGATAAGAAAGCATTTTAATGGTAAATGAAGTAGTCCTTAGCACCAGAACTAGCCATTGGAATATTTGATTTTAAATCTCAATACACACCAGCTGGCTTTTTCTTGACAAACCTAATTTCAACTTCCATTTTTTCAAGTAAAAGTGCCCCATGTTCTGTGTGAAAATTTGTTTGTAGTTTTTATTACTCGTGATCATAACGAAAAGAAGATAAAGGCATTATAGTTTTTTGGGAACAAAATGATCACATGAAATAAAATGTAAAATGTATGCCTTGCATTACATATGTAAATCGAAACAATAAATATCATGCAGCTCTGTTTACAAATAAACTACACGCCCCACAAATGCGAGGCCACATAATGATATCCTTGCTCAAACCCTGGTAGTTACTTACTCTGCAAATAATTATTAAATAGCTTATTAGGGATAAAATATTAATTTGTGTAAACTGAGTAACACAATCCGTAATTGTGCATGCATTTAATAGATGAAATGAAGCAGTTCTATCCTTCAGATTTGGATATTACCACCTAAAAGCTATTAAGTCCCTCTCTGTGTAGCATCATTAGCATGATTTGCTGGCTTGCACAGGTCAGAACCAAGCTACTTAGTTCTGATGCCAAAATAGTGCTAAATAGACACTGTTTTGTTTCTAAGTCTAACATTTTGGATTGTAGAAAGTAGAATATATGTGGGTGCCTGGGCTGCATCCTCCTGAGGGAGAGGACTTTGTGTTTCCCCTCTTTGAACTTCACAAGGTTCCTGTTGGCCCGTTTGTTACCTGTAACAATCCCTCTCAGTGGCAGTAGGACCCTGTGATGCACACAGTGCAGCTGCACAGTCAGGCGAGCTTTGCACTGTCTCTGCAGAAAACGGTGCAACGCTGACATAGTTCTTGGAATTTCTGAGGTTTGTTCCATCCCTCCTGCAGTGACTGGAGATCATAACAGGCTAATCTTAGTAGCTTTACTGTTAAATTAGTTTGGTTTTTTTCTCCTTTGAAAGTGCAAACTTTTCCATATGAATATGGGACAGGAGAGTTTTTTAATATTGTAACAATTATTGAGGAACTATTTGTTGAGCATTAAATATAGAAATAGCTTGTTTTCATAGAGGTGAAATTTAAATGCCAGACTTGTTTTCACAGAACTTGGGAGTTGAGCTATCACAGTCACAAAGTGATTCTAGGAGAAGTTAATCTCACTGAAGCTCTACTTAGTGCCAAAATTTATTCTCTTCAGAACTTTTGAGGTTCTATTTCTGCTGCTCTTGAAATAAAAATATTTTAACTTGACAGAAATACAGTAGTAAATGATCCGATTTGATTTAGCTGAACCTGAGCAAATGTGTAAACTAGTCACAGTTCATTCAGACAAATGTTAGAATTCTGTGCTGACTGAGACTGGGACATGATAATGAGGCAATGCAGGGAATGATAATGAGGCAGTAATGTCCGCTGTACTTCATTTGTTTTCCAGCTCTTTTGCAAAGGAACTGGATTTGAATCTTGTAGATAAAAAACATTTGGGACTAGCTTTGTCATGATGATTTTAATTGCATTTGTGACAAATGTAGGAATCAGAACTAAGACCATGTGCAAAAGTAATCTTTCTCTGCCTATTTACATTGCTTATAAATTAGCTGCAATGCTTTTGGTGTCTGTGGAGTTACTCTGGCATGAAACTGGTAGAAGAGGAAAACATTCTCTCCAAGGAGAGATCCTTCTAAGAAGTCATACAAGGCTTTCTTTTAGCTGCCTTAAAATGTTAGATCACTGAGAAGGCTTAGTTTTCAGAGCACACTGGGGCAAGAAACTATTGCTGCACTCCACTGATTAGTTGGTGTCATTTGCCAAGTCTCCTTTCATCATCTTCTGAAGCCCATGGCCTCCCAGAGAGCCGTGATTCCTCTGGTGAGGAGCTCTGGTTCCAGATCTGTGTGCAGAATCCAGCAGCTCTGCATCACCATTACAGTTCCCTTCGGCAAAGGGCACATTCTGAGGCTGCCATAGAGAAACCAAGTCAGGGCTGAAGCTCCCAGGTGAAATTAGTTTCCTGACTCTTGTTTCTCCTTTGGCAGAGACTGTAAAACACTTGTGTGGTTTTTTTATTGTTCTGTATAGTACACAAGGCTCACAGATTCCTGAACTATTTCATTCAGGATGCTGCAGGCATCAGTAGATTTTCCTGGCCATTAAAGTTCAGACAGTAGTTAGGATTCTTTCCTGATTACCTGCTGTTTAATTAGTAAAAGACAATTTAAAAAATAGCACCAAATAGCATGACTAGCAAAGGGTTTCAGGAATACAGTTTAACCAGGAAGACAGAACTGGAAATGAATGGGCTGAGAGTACTGCCCAAGCAGTGATAAAGCAGCTTCCTGCACTAACAGCAGCAGTCATGGCCCTGTTTGAATGAGGACAAGTGAGCAGGAGAACTGGCAGGTCAGTCAGACACACAGGTGTACCGGCACATGTGATACCATCTTGAAAAGAACAAAAATGTTGATTTTCTATTTGAGGTCCCTCTCTTCCTCCCCAATTACTCTTAATAGTGCAAAACCGGGGGAGGTTGGGGTTTTTTTTTCACCTACTCTTGTCCATAAGAGGAAAAGCAGAAATGCCAGAAAACACAGGTAGATTCCCACCTGTTCCCAGGGTTTGCCACACTGGTCATGTAGCAACAGAAGAGCTTTTGCAGTAGTTGGCTCTGGTGATAAGCATGCCCCAGCTGTGACAACAGCACACAACAGCTGCAGCCCTAACACCTCTAAACATCCAGGAGGGATCAGCCAAATGAGGGCATAGTCACCCTAGAGAGGAGAGGGAGGGGCAGAGGAAGGGACAAATTGCCAGTATCTACTGGATCTTGAATGACAGGAAATTAGTTTAGAAACAGCTTTATATGAAAAATTACCAAGAGGGGATGGCAAAGGAGAGACAATGAAAGCATTTACTTTTTTGCACCTTTTAATTCTAAAGTTGCTGAGTCATTTTAACAGTAAATACTCGTGAATTAATTTCAGGCTTATTGTTTGATGCCATTAACCCTTCTTGTTAGATAATGCTACAATCCTACTTCAGCTGCAATCAGTGTTATCGACATATGGGAAATTATTTGTGCAAAAAAAATTTAGAACATTATACTGGGGTTACAAGTTAAAGTAAAATTCTTTGTAAAGTTTAGATGCTCTAAGTTTAAGTATCTAAAATTTAGATGTTTTTTATTGTGAAGTCATGCTAAGTTCATCACAGTTAATACTGTTGTAATGTTCCATAATGCCCACAACCTGTTTAATCCTCTGAGTTACATACATGAATGCTTTAAAAATGGCTTACTATTGTTAAATTCCTGCCTGTCTTTCTTTTTAAGGGGTTTGATAGAGTTGTGCACGTCTATTTTGTGCCTCCCACCATTGTGCATTTCTGCATTTTCAGTTCAAGAACTCACTCGAGCAGCTGATGCATATGTACATAGCTGTATGTATGTGTGTATGAATGTATATGTTTATACCTCTCTGTCTAAATATATTCTGTACAGTGTATAGAAAATGTGTAGTGTATGTATATATGTACAGATATGGAGGCATTATTCGTCTATTCGATATGCTAAAGTTTTTTATTCATTTGCTAATCCAGAGCTTCCTAATTTGGTGAATCCTCACAAATTTTGGAGCTTTGCATCTTATTTTCTAAACCAGTCTGAATTCACTATTTGCTGTTCAGAACTGACAAATATATTCCATTAATTTTCTGGCTTTTACATTATTCTCCTTACCTTTTCTAATTTGACCTATAGAGGTCTGCCAGTCAATACTTAATTGAGCATTTAAAGCCTGTTAAAAATAATGAATAAATAACTATAGTCATAGAAAATACTTCCCTGCTCATTATACACTCATTCTCTTCCAGCCTCCTGAGATATTTTTGCAAAGTTGTATTTTTTATGAAGCTTGGTAAGAGACTGGTTTTTTTTGTTTTTAAGTCTTCATCTGTGGCAAATTGAAAGTAAACAAAGTTGCCATTTATCACTGAACTGCAGCACACAGAACAGGAGGTAATGAATACTGTTTAATAAATCAATAGTCATATTGTCATAGTGATCACATGAAACCAACCTGTGAGTTAGAGATCGTGTGCTCTGTTCAGTGAAACAGCAGGTCTGGTACAATGGTAATTAAATAGTAGGGACATTGCAGGTAGTTTATTTCTTAGCAAGCATCAAGACATCTTCAGGATTTTCACAGTGCATTTCAATTGCATATTCACTTTCCAAAGTTTTTATCTTTATTTTCCAGCCTAAACTGAACACAGCTAGTTGCTTGATTTAGTTGTCAGACTAATGTCCCTTTCCACATTCTGTCCTCTCCTGGGTCTGGAATCTGTGCAGCTCTTGCATTGCCTATGACAGTCCCACTGTCCATGTGGGACCTGGGCACACAGTTGGGAAATGAGATGTGGAGTAAGACAATTTCTTATTCATAATGAGGACTCAAACATTTACATTATCAAAGTATAAACAGGTCTTGTTCTTCTTCCCTTTTGATGAAGTTAAAAAAGAAGCCTTCTATAAAGTAAATCTGTTAACTGTGGGTTTTTAAAAAAGCATTTCACAGACCATGCAGGGCAGTAGTTCAGCAAGTCTTGTCTCTGTCATCAAAAAGGTGAAGTAGAATTTTCTGGGCATTTATTTCCACCTTTTGTGCTCACTGTGGCAAAGACTGGTGTACATTTAATCTGATAACAAGACACCAATCAAAATAACATGAACTTTGTGCATGCTGAAAGTGAACCACAAGTCTGAGGAAAGTTTGCTATGGAAAATGCTGAGAATGTTCTCTTTCTTGGTGTATTGGCTAGTGAGCATTTGTAAGCTTTTATTTCAAATATAGGAATAAACCTGTAGCATTTCAATACCTTATTTCTGCAATTTTCAGCAGAAAAAGATTTAAATTAATGTCAGGAATTTCTGTGACAGATGGTCCTTCATTGGTATGTGGACAATTGTGAGTGTTTGAACGCTTGCTGTCCTTTTTAAAGGTGAAAAGAAACCTGAAAGTCTGTTAAAGTCATTGTACTGTGGGAACAGTTTTAAAATTCAGGAAGCCAATTGGGGCATTAATGCAAGATTGAATCTGTTTAAAAATTCAACTGTGAATTCAGGGGAAAAAAAAAAAAGGCAAAGTTCAGTGAAACCGAATGTGTTATATTCACATTTGCATTGTTTGTATTCTGAAGGACAAAATGTGCGCAAATTTAGTGGCAATAAAAGCTCTGCAATATTACAACACAGATCCATTTTATGGTATTTTCATGATTGTGGATTAAAGTAGGACTGAATAAATTTCAAACAAAAAGCGCAGTCTTTAAGAAGAAAACATTTTACTTAGACTGTATCTGTTAAATTTTCCATATGTGGAATCAAGATCAAGTGTTGGAATATTTTAAATAATTAATCTGTACTCTGAAATACACTGGAAGCCAGTGTTCATAGTTTCCTAAGTGAAAACTGCACACTGTTGTACCTGTATTGGCATACTAGGGAATGCTGAGCCCCTACAAAAACAACAATTTTTTTAAAAGGAAGCATCTACTTTCAGATCCTTGGGATATTTTCTGGAAGTCTCTGTTCCTCATAATTTAGAAAACTATTGTTTATGTTTATTTTAAAAACTTTGCAAAAGTTTTTAATTTCTCACAGCTTCTTTTGTGAAATCACTATTGTTGTGTGTGATAGCATTTAAAAACAATAGCATGTTCTTTTTTTAAACTAAATTTTATATCCAATGTCTTCAGTCACAAAGAGGATTTTGCATTGTTGTGTTTGTATATAGAGTATTGCAGTGCATGATTTAGCTTATGCATTTTATTAAATGCTGTTGTGACATTATATTGTTGCAGTTAATACTAGTAGCTAAATGAGGTTTCTACTATTAAAGTGAATTACAAATGTAACTGCGTTCTTGAGTTTTATTTTGAAGTTCATTTAATTTCCTCTTGAACAGAAGCTGTCAAAGCCAAAGACATAAATTTACAATCTTTGAGGGAGAAACAGCATTTTGCCTTCACCACAGTGATTATTTTATGAGATATTTAACCGGGTCTGGTATAGAAAAGAAATCTCATGAATTTACTGACTCCAAGGAGTTTCTCTAGAAGGAGAGAGGGCTTTTCCTAATGTTTTAATTCATCTTGAACAGATAAGCTTTGAGTAGCCCCAAAGCTGTCGCTGTTCTGCGGGGGGCCCCTCGCGCCGCCGGGCCCGGGCGAGCGCGCGCCCTGCGCGGGCACTGCTGGGGAACGGGCTCGGCGAGCGGCGGAGCCTCCGCCAGGGGGCGCGCGGGAGCGCTGCCTCCTCTTCCGGCCGCCGCCGCGATGCCGATGAAGGGCCGCTTCCCGGTGCGCCGGACCTTGCAGTACCTCAGCCAGGGCGACGTCGTGTTCAAGAGGTCGGTGAAGGTGATGACCGTGAACTACAATACGGCGGGAGAGCTAAGCGAAGGCGCGAGGTGAGCGCGGGGCGCAGCGGGAGCGCGGGCTGCCCTTGCAAAGACACCAGGGTTTGCACGGGCCGCGCCTTCCGCAGAGACAACGGGCCAGCCCTTGTGTGCTTTTCTTTCTTTCCAGGAAGTTCGTGTTTTTCAACATCCCCCAGATCCAGTACAAGAATCCCCGGGTGCAGATCATGCTATTCAGGAACATGACTCCCTCGCCCTTCCTCCGGTTCTACCTGGGTAGGTCCCGCCGGCAGCGTCATTACCGCCGCATTTGTGTCCTTCTCACTCGGCCCTGCCTCGGCTGCAGCGGGGATAGAAGCTGCTGATCGGAAAAGAGCTTTAGCCGTTAGCAGCTCCCCTAGACTCACCCTCATGGAGATTTTGCTTTTCCACTTAAAACACTGCATTACACATTAAGTGCAGAAGTAGATCCTTCATTCATTGCTGTGCGTTTAAAGCCTGTCTAAACGGCATGCAGGGGAAGTGGTATCATTTGATACACGATTATAAATTTCTCTTGACAGACAATGGAGAACAAGTTTTGGTTGACGTGGAAGATAAAACCAACAAAGAAATAACAGAGCACGTTAAAAAAATCCTGGGGAAAAGCAAGTAAGTAACACACAGTAAGCTAACATATCATCTAGCATCCATATTACAAACTTTTGTGGAATACAGAAGGAAATACCACTTTTCCCAGACAAAACTGACATAAGTGAGGTAAAATCCCCAAGGGAGGAACTGTAAATCCATCTGATAACCTGGGTTCAGGGAAGGGATAGGAAGTATTGCAAGTCAGACTTCGGATAGTAACAAACAGATCTCTTTTCTAGAAAAATGCTTGAAAAAGAAGAAAGGAAAAAACTATCACATCCAGCAACCTTCGGGCCCAAGAAGTATCATCTGCGAGAATGCATGTGTGAGATTGAAGGCCAAGTTCCCTGCCCTGCTTTTGTACCGTTGCCTAAAGAGATGAGGGGAAAATACAAAGATGCTATAAAAAATGAGGCATGAGCCTGACATTTCAAGATCTTAAGTCATGCAGATGTTTTTCGTCAGGGCTGGACAATGAAGGTGCTTCAGTGTGAGACAAGAGCCAACAGTTCCTAGGAACAGGAACAACCAAGTTCATTCAATAACAGACAGCTCTGCCTCATAAGCCTTCTTACAGCTACAACTACAATAATTAAGTGAAAAATAAATAAAAGTTAAAACTGGCACAAAAAAAATCTGTGGTTCTACGAAGTATTGCAAGTCAACACTGGAAAACAAAATTACTATAGTCTTATTTCTTATTCATGCCTGCAAGTAACCAATTATGGCAAAACCACAACGATGTTTTCTTTGGGACAGAGAGGCTAGACTAAAAAGTTTAATCTTAGAAGTAGCACAGAATTCCATAATTTGTAGAAAGTGTGCAAAAGTCCATATTGTACTAACTGAAGACAGCCAAATGATAATATAACTCCAGTCTGAATTGAGTTTTCCTAATTTATGTAGTTACAAATTAGAAGCAGTTCAGAGTCTCATTTCCAGCAAGATACAACTTTTGCAGTTGCTAATGCAGCGCTGAGAAGCACTGATCAAGTCAGGAAGATCAGCAGGCAAGGAGAATGGGCAAACTGGCATATGAAAGATAAGTTTTACAATTATCAATCACTTCTAAATCATCATAGTTTCTGTCTTACCAAGCAGTTACACCATACCTGTAATATATATAAATGTGATAGATTGTACTCTACTGCACAGACCTTTACGTCAGGCTTACAAGTCATTGTAGAACTGTATTGCAGCATTTCCGAATTCACGGTTGAATACAAAAATTCACACTGAGTCAGGCATCCTGTACAAATTGTCAAGGACAAACACAACACAAAATAAACACGTTGTTTTATTTCATTTCATCTCTTTTTACAAAGTTTTCATACAGAGTAGTGCATGCAGTTGTAACAGAAGTCAATGCTAATTAGTTATTGAGCCTTATGCTTAAGATATCTTCATTCCCTTGTACCTTGCAAGCCTCACAGCAGTCCCTATACCAGCAAAGGTCTTCACATTAGATGATTTTAGTATTAGCTGTCTATCACACTTAACACTGACAAAGATCATGAGGTATCCTAATCTGTTACCTGCTTGTAAAAATAATGTATTACATACACAATAAGAATACTTCAGTTATTAGTGTATTAGCCAGAAAATATTAACAAGGCAGGATAGTTGCAACAGGGAAAAAAACATTTTTTAATGTGAAAGCTGAAGCCACTGGAACATTTTTTCATGTTGATACCTAAAAAAGCATTTGGTTAGAGTGCAGGAAGCAATCCTCCTGACTAGCAACCAAGTGTGTCCTAAATAACTGCCTTATACTATCTCTCCTAAATAATTCCAGGGATTCTGTTTAGCTGTCAACAATTTTTGCTGGTGCCAAGCACCTATGTTCTGTCAAGACCTTTCAGAATCCTCTGTTCTTTCTTCTTGGTGCAAAATAACACTTGAGGACTCAATCAGCTCTAGTAAAACATCAGTATAAGAACTTCATGGTTTTAAGCCAACCTCTTCTGCACACCTTTCAAATCCAGATTCAGGCTACACCAGACAGACCGTGAGGTATCCTTGACTGGCTGGTCTGAGTTACTTCAACCCCTTACTAGTGGTATTAAGTGAGGATATAGGTGGTTTGGTCTTTTTGAACAACAGTTCCCCAAGTCCCTACCTCCACTTACATCTAGGAACCAGAGTTCCTGCTCTTTAGGTAATAGAGTTACTTGTCTCTAAAATCTTAAGCAGTGTTGGGGTTACAGCTATGCAAGTATTAGAGACATAATTAAAAGATATATCCCATTCCACAGAACTCTATATTTCTGAGTAAGCCCACTATTGTTAGTGCTATACAGTGTGATCTGCCTGATTTTCCTCTATTTCCGTTTTAAATAAAGAAACCATTTAAGATTAACTCACCACCACCACTCCTGCAAACAGTGATTGCTGCTGATGGGCCTGTGCCTCTCGAAGATAAAAATCAAAGCAGTTTAGATTCCATCTTTCTCAAAAAAACTGCATTTGCCCAGCTGTAGGCCCTCCTACATCACAGGTACTGGCTGTCACCTGGTCATCCCCCAGGCCCCAGGATCACAGGAGGTCTTCAATCTGAAGTTCCTTATTTTAGAACAGGTATGTCTCATTCTCATAAAAACTGAGGGGAATCTAATGCGAGAGAATTGCCATTTGGCACTATTGCAGCCAGACTTTTGTCTCCCAGCTTTCACAAAATTCCAGTGGCATCTCAGCTTTCCATTAGAAACAGAATTTTTTGTTGGGTGCTACAAAAAAGTATTCCAGTCTCACAAATACAACAAACATGATCATTCTGTCACCCAGAGGATTTAAAGGAATGTGCAGATTCCATAAGGTAATAAGCAATTGGAGGTTCACCCTTTATATTACAGTTAGAAGTGGTGCTGGCCTGTTGCTCCTTTCCCTGGAAATGAGCAAATGCTTGCTCCCTGATGAGCAGGTCTGAAGCCAGCATGACACCATCGTTAGCGCTCAGAGCAAATGGGAAACTAGCATCCAAATTTTACTTGGGAATCTATACAGACACTAAAAAGTTACTCATACTAAGATCAGTTAGAAAGTTTTTCTCAGTCTTAAGATCCCTTTTATGTATTTATTAGCATTGTATAAACTTGATCTGCGAGCCTGTACATTCAGCACCCTGGAGAATCACAGCAGCTCTTTAACAGCACATTGCCAGAACACCATTAGCAGTTCAACTACCCTGGGTCAGGAGAGGATGAAGTTTTAGAAAAGCTTTCATCTCCCTTTAGTCAAAGCCACACTTGAAAGGCCAACACTATAGCAGAAAGCAGGAAAGAGGGCAAACCAACATTCCAACCACTTCCACATCATAGTTCCCTATTAGCGCTTAACCCCTGGACCAAAATAAGCATTCAGTAAGACCAGTTAGTATTAAAAAGTGCTGTAAAAACTTATTTTAAATTTCTTACTCTAAGCTTTTGAGACCAGCAGCATTCCTCAGTAATTCTTTCTTCAAGACTGTGTAGTAGTGGCAATGTCTAAATGAAAGTGCTTTGAAGTCAGGATTCTCCTAATTCCCTCTTGTGATCTGTACTCCTATCTGTAAGTATCTGCTTTACCTTCCCATATTTAACAGCAGACTGAATTATTACACAGCCCTATTGTTGCTTCAGGAGTTAGACTTCTCCTTCTGCTTTGCTAATGTGTGTTTCAGTTCCTTTAAGTTCTCTGTCAGTACCTCCACCTCATCCAGTCGTCCACTATGTTTGGCATCAAATATATAAGCTTTAATATTATCTATCTGTTGGAGAAGCAGCTCTTCGTCTATAGCCTCCTCTCCAGAGATCTCATTGCCATCCTCCACTTCAAAGGGATTGAGAGAGGATCCCTCTTCAAATGGATTCCCTGAATTCCAACTGCCCCCAGGCTGATTTTCAAATGGATTTTCATCCTCTTCAAAGGGGTTTGAAGTACTGCCAGGTGCTCCATTACTTTGTTCATCCTCTTCCTCACTTTCGAATGGATTATATTCTTTTTTATCACTTTGCTGAGCTGTGTTAGAGAAAGAAACCACTGGAGAGATGTCTTTGGTAAATGGGTTAGCAGGATCTTCTTCTACTTCAGGGGTATCTGCTTCATCCTCAAAGGGGTTTAGACAGGCTGGCTGATCCTGGTCTTTGTCACGCTGTGGGACATTCTGGGGTTTGAGTGTGAAGGTCAAGAGCTCTTTTGCTGGCAGCTGCTCAACAGCAGGAGTTTCAAAACTCGTGTCCCCTTTGACCCAAGAAACATCCAAATGCTGCTTGACTTCTCTGAAGTCTAAGGAGCGTGTCCTTGTATGCTGAGACGTTAATTTATGGTGCTCTCTTTCCCACTCTTTTTCACGAAGGACCTGAAGTTCCTCCCTCTGTATTTCTTCCTCTTCTGCCTGTTTTTTAGAAAGCTCAATAGCTTTCAGAGTTTGTTGTTGATCATATTCATCCTGAAGCTGCATCAGGTTCTCTTGCAATGTATGGACCTCATCTATCCTATTAGCTGCCTTTGCTTGCTTAATAAAGGATGTGATATTGTCAATCTGCTGAAGAAGTGGGTCTGCTCTCTCACTCTCTCTCGAAATGCTAGATGTGGGTAACCAGCCTTCAGATTTTTTGACTGTTCCTTTTTTTATGTGAGCTTCATCACCATTAATTACAGATGCAGATATGGAGATCAACTCCTTCTGCTTTTCCTCTTGCTTTCCCTGTGTTTCAAGAGCAGCCTAAACCAAAAAAACATGCAGTAAGAAAACACCATGAGCTTTTAAAATTTCATTCTAAGTATCCATAGGTACAAATTAGCTGATCTTAAGACATTGCTGGCTGACGCTTAAAGGGATCAGCTGCCATTTTGGTTACTTTGCAGAAGATTGTTACTTTTATACCATTCCTTACATGCTTCCCATGAGTTTGTGATGATACTGATGAAAACCCCATGACATCTGCCTCTAAAAACTTGAGAGAAAGTAGGAGCAATCATTCTCTTTATAGAGGAAAAAAAAATGCCTAATGCAACTGTGCAAAGAGTGGTCTAGATTCATTTGGACATTAATCGTATCACATAGAACATCAGTGTTTAAGGTCACTGGCTTTTGGAGTGGGATTATTCTTATTTCTCAACATATACCTCAAGATGAAGTTGGCTTTAGTTTATAATTAATGATATCCTCCCTCCTAAAGGAAAAAAAAAAAGCCTCTCTCCCTTCAGAGGCATCCTTATTCTAGTATGTCCTTTCCCACCAACAAAAGAAGTTTTCAAATTCTACTTATGTAAGTGAATTCCAGAACACAATTTCGAAGCCAGTGTAAACTAACACAGTCACTTCAGGGCTTGCTCTGCACGCACTGCAGCAGAAACAGCCCGTGCACCCAACTCCCTGCTGCTTTCTAGAAATGTCCAGCTTTGTGCCCACCTACTTCTGTTCTGGGCAGAACAAAGCAGCAGCAGGCAAATCCCTGGAAAAGAGGATGGGACGATATGGTTGAAAAAATAACAAACTGAAATCCAGTGTTGAGGGCAACTACTCATACCCACACAGCTCTGAGGCTTATAGCTATGAGAAAGCCTGATATAAGACATAACAGATCCCAACCTGTCTTATCATATGCAGTCTTCTCTTCTTCAGTTCTTCATACTGATCCTTGGTTGGCAGGGACATTAGGCCAAGCAGTTTTTCCTGGCAAAAAGTGAAATATTTACAGTCTTGCTTGCAGGTATTCAGCCCATTTTTTAAGTCTTTGAGAAGAGATACTACCAGCAGAAACCCCACAAACACATCAAAGATGCTTCTACACTGCATTGCCTGCTGCAGGTCTCCACACACCTCTGCTGCCACAGCTGCACTGCTGGGTAGGCTCGCACCTCAGCAAGAGGAAGAGCTAAGGCTCACACACCACTTGGGTTCCCCAGGCCCAATGCTGCTCCGAATGCAAGATCTGTGTTTCAGACAGCTTATTTAAGGCTATCACAAGTCGTTAGGGGAACTACAGAAAATGCAGAAAACGTACAGAACTAAGGCTCCTGTCAAAATAGTTTCAAACCACAGGGATGCCTGGCAAAGAAGGGAACACTATCTAAGATGTACATTCATCTCACAGCATATGCTCTATTTACCTGAACAAAAAGTGTAGCTGAATATCTTATCATTCGCTGAAGTTGTAGTATTTTAGGATGAGGTTGAGGATCTTCGTGCAAGCCTAGACTCAAAATCTTCTTACTGAATCAAAGAAAACATACAGCCTCATCAGTTCAAAAACAAAATCAGGGAAAATGCCACAAAAGCGGAGAGACAATACTGGATCAAAAACTTCTGTTCTTTTAGATAAACAGCTTTGGATATTACAATTTGTAACACTTTCTACTCCCAGCCTTAGAAAAACAAAGAAACTCCAAACGAACAATTCCTTCCCCCTAAATTGTGCTGCTACTTGTTTCCTCTATGCTTAGTTATTCCTACTGCAGAGGAATGCATGAATTTTAAAGCTGGATAAGAAAGTAGAAATTGGTAGTGTACAGGAACAGCATCTACCTTTTCAAATGCTCTTTACAACTGAGCAGACAAATTGATCATCCATATAATCAGTAAAGTCATAACAGAGATACATACATGCTGGAGGGAAAAGGGAGAGAGACAATTTTTTACCTTAAGGCATCTATAAATTCATACATTTTTTGAATCTCCACCCTCAAGTCATTAGCATGATCAAGGTTGTAGGCTGACTCCCCAGCACTAAGGAATAAACAGAACTTTATTGTAAGTCATGCATCCAGTTAACAACACATACAACACTACTAGTTATCTCAAGATGACCAAGATTCAATAATGGTAAGAAGTGCTAACACTAAAGGGCTGAATGATTTTATTTCAAGCTCATGTTTAAAAAACACAAGCTTTTTTGTGACAAAAGAGGAAAATTATAATCATTTTGTGAACGTGAACACTTCATAGAAGATAACTGTATTTATGATTAAATACAATAATTTAATCATATAAATATATAATGATTATTACTTATATTACTTATATATTATTACTTACTACTCTAGGAGAAACTGTATTCTAACACAAAGGTGCCACTCTACAAGTAATATCTAAAATATACACATGCTTAGCAAATGTATCTACTTTGTGGGGATGTCTTTTGAGACAACTTGGTGGGAAAAATCTCTGAGAAACTAACTACATCATTAAAGCACAATAGTTACCTCCACTAGCATCTGTCAGAAAGCAAAATACTACGCTAGACAGGGTGTAGTAATTAAAATACCAGTAAATGACTGTCCACATGGGGACACAATCACTACAGGAACTTTACTAGAGTCTCCACTTTATTGATAAAACAAATTAGGACTTAGTGGGGGAAACTCTTCACGAGTTTTTAGCTTCCCCATCCTTTCGTATCACAAATATAAATTGTAAGAATCACTTTCTCAAAAGCAACTTTACTATCCATAGGATTCCAATTTCCAGGATACAGTACTAGTCAGAAATCTTTAATTTCACCCATAACAAGTCTGTTGTTTTCTGACATTTACTTCCATTATCCAGGACATCTGTATTTTTACTTTTCTCCAGCTGCCAAGCTACATAACCCAATCCTTCATGAATTCATGACAAAAAGCAGTAACATCTTAGGAGGTTTTGCACCCTCTGTACTTCTGTCTTCCTACTGTGAGGAGTGTTTTCACAAAGCACTTTTGTTACTAATTTTTCTACAACCATTACATCTGAAGGACAGGTATAGCAATATTTATTAACTTTAACTTTTCAAAAGGAAATGCTTCCTAATCAAAGACCAACGTGTGTATTTCTCTCACTATACCAGCCAAAAGTATAACCTGGCAACCTCTTGCAGATAGAGTTGGAGAGACTTAAGTTACCCCAGTGAGAGAATACTACTGCAAGAAATTATGCACAAAACTGAAATACCAGAATGCTGCTTATTCCCTGCAGCACAGGGTACGCAGGTACACTCAGAACAACTGCCAGGTGAAGGTGTTTTACACAGAACAGAAGCGTTCTAATGATCTGCTGGCACTCCTTGGAAGCTAGAGCATCCCAGCTGAAGACAGTAACAGCTTACTGCCGCTGTTTTGAAGAGGCTCATTTACACAAGAATTGTAGCCTTGTATTTCCTTTTTTTGCAAAGATGATGTGTTTAAGTATGACAGTAGTGCCTCACTGGGAAGTGGCTTTAAAAAATTAACAAATCAAACAAGTTCTCTGTATGTTACCATTAATAATTAATTCAGTACTACTTTGTTTGAAGAGCATCCAGAAGACAATAGATAATGAAGCACTGATTTTTCTTTAAATTTGCACACTCTTGCAGCCTTAGTACACCACTTCCTTACTACTTCTCACACTCAGATGAAAAATACACGTATTCCTAACATAGCCAGCAATGGGACTTACTTTAGTGATTCTGCCATCCTTATGTATTCTGGTGCCTTCTGGTCAACCTTCTCCATGCAGAGTCGGAGTTTCTTGTTATAATATTAAAACAAAATGTATAAAAAAAGAACTGACATTAAAACACTAATGCAACAACATGCTGACATGAATCTTTTCACGCTGCTTCTGCCGATTTGAAGTTAATCATGATGAAAGGCACTTTAACTGTTCAGGATGACAAGACTTCCCAGTTATCTCCAGAACACATATGCCATTGTCAGGAATAGAGAAAGACTTGCTGTACCCCTGCAAGGTGGACTTTGAATCGAGAAGCTGTTTGAATGGCTGACTTGGACAACTTCCAGCCTTACGGCTCTTCACCAACAAGAGCACCAACAAAAACTCCCATTAATACTAACCAGGGGAGTTTGTGGACTCAACTGAAAAGGTACCTGGTGATCATCATTACCTGCTGCGAAGCATTTGAATAGAATGTTGATAGAGATGGTTCAAAAACTGCATTTGCCATCAGTGTAAGGACTGATGGCAACAGTGTGGATATTGAGTCCTATGATTCCAGTGCAGCCCACCAATCAAATGCACAGTGTATCACTCACTGGTTTAAACAGTTCACAATTTTAAGAGAGAGGCATGTCTGAACTACTATTTCCAGATTATGAGAATGAAGATGTATTCTAAAAATACGTATGAAGTTAATGCGGGCTATAAATACTATATTGCAACTGATTCCAACATTTCAGATATGTCTTTGCTACAAGGCATAAACACCCAACAGTCTCTTCTAACACAAGTCAGTATTAAGTCATAAAGTAAGAGTTTAGACATGAGATAACAAGCTGAAAGTCAAGTACTGACCACTGCAGACATATACACTGTAGCATAGAGCTTTACTTACCTCATAGAGTTTCACAATCTCTGGTGTGTATTCTTTCTCGTCAATCTGTTGCTCTCTTTTCAACAGGGTATCTTTGCAGTGCTGACAACAACGGATTCGTTCATCATCCTTTTCATCCAGAACAGAGCTCACGCTGCTTATGCTGCTAATGCTGCCACGGCGGGAGCCATGGACACTGCTGGGTGAGGAGTTCGGGCTCGTATGAGAACCCAAGGCCTCTTTGCTGGCACTAGTGAGTTTGCCTAAAAGTTATACACAGGTAATTTTACAGTAACTGGAGAAGCCAACAGACTTTACCAACACAAACAAACTACCCTTTAACAGAAACTTTACATTCAGGTGGTACTAGAAAACCAGGTTGAAAGAATCTACTGAAAGACATACAAGGATTGCACGACAACCATGACTCCAAGTCAGAATTTGGGTCTTCACTGCAAATCTTGCTGTATCTAAAACTAACAAGACAGCAGACTGCTGAGCATCACCTACATTGTTTTGTGACTGTGCAGGCTCAAACATGAGAATGCTTCTAGGCATAAGGAATCTGTAGAACAGGTATGATAATGGCATACAGGCATTGTGCTTTAACACTCTGAAAGGCATAGCTAAGGTCATTTATCTCCACAGAAAATACAGTCTTCTCTCCAGTGCACCAGATGAGAAAAATAAAAGTTTAAAGTAGTTCTGAAAGGCCTATACATGAATTTCCCAAAGTTGCTGTCCCAAGGACTAACATTTGGACAACACAGACAAAACTGGAAATATCCACAATATTTTTAAATGTCAGGTACCTTGGTAGTTCCTAAAAATTTAATAGCTCCAGTGTAATAGTACTCAGTAGCATAAATAATATGTATATTTACCAGGAGTTACTACTTTTTTACTACTTACTATTTATTTATTTATTTACTATTACGACTATGTCTTCTAGTTATTTTTTCAGTGTTATGCAACACTTCCAAATCTGAAGAAGGAACAGAGAAAAAGAATGGAGAAATAATTCCTTGTATTCTGTTTCACAGACAAGTGTCTGCATGAAACTGAAGAGAAGTTTTCTGCAGAGCCAGACTATTACCAGCATATTTTTTTTCTAATGGCAAAAAGCCAGGATGCACCCAAAGTGAGCTAAGAAAATGAAGAATTAACTCTACAGTACTTACTTGCTAAAGGAAGACTGACAAATTCCATGCACTTCTTGCACATAATAGACCCACAAAGGCGGCAGTGGTGACGTCGGTTTCGGATACTGAACTTACTGCCACAGTCTGGGCAAAATGGAACATCCTGATCACTGACCCAAGGCACAACAGACTTCTCTATAGCTGTGAGCAGGAATATACAGCACATAAGTGTTCAATTAATTCTTCTGCTGGTTAAACTATAGGGGCAAATAGTCCCAGATAAGCACATACTAACCTCTTACTTTAGCTGATTCAGTGCTTGTTCTGTCAAATGATGTAAGCTAGTTGAAGATAAACAATATATTCAAGAAAATTATACTTTTGCAAGGAAAAAACACAAGACAACTCAGCCCAATAAGAAAAAGAAACCTGGCATTTTTAAGAGAGAGGCGTTTCAGCTGGTTTTACACCAGACTTAAGCAACTTTCATATTTTTTTCTAATTCCACATTCATACCAGTGTTAAAAAATGACTTGTCAAACCTGTACAGATCATGACATTTTGGACCTAATTCTTATTGCAGCCAACATTACTGCATCTGAGCCAAAATGCAGGTGTACCATTGGCAGATTTTGAAGAATGAGAAGCTGGAAGAATCATGACAAAATATTGGGGAGCAATTTAGTAAAGTAAAACATGGAGAAAATGAAACAGAACAGATGGTTCTTGAAGCATGTGGTAGTAGCATCTTCAGCTTGAAAATGGTGCATGAACCAGAAATCATATCCACGGCACAGAGTCAAATTACACACAGTTCTCAAGGTAATGTGTAAAGAGAGTCATAGTTTAGTATCCTTTATAAAGTGTATTCCTAGATAAGTGGGCACACTCCATACTGAGACATATTTTTTTTAATCTAGGAAACATTTAGAAGGCTGGAATATTAAAAAGCACCAAATTTACCTTTTCTAACCTGATTATTAATTTATTGACTTCAACTACATAGTGATCAATCCTGGCTGCTCGGTGTTTCTTGAATTCAGAAAGATGGCTTCTCATGGCACCTGCAGGGATAACAAAAAGCTGTCCTGGTCACCAAAGTACTCTATGTAAATGCCACTTGAAAGACAAATGTTCTTTCTTTTCACCATTTACTTCTCATGTTCAAATTCAATTCTAAAGACACATTGGAATCCTACATTTTCACAGTGTTGCTGTAAATAAAACACGCTGGTTAAAGACTAATATTCAGGCTAGCAATAAACAGTGTTTTACTTCTACTACAGAAAACAAGCAGCACTATGTTAGAGAGAACATCTACAACATTTTTTTTTCTCTGTCTTCATTTGTCAGTTACATATGGTAAGCTGTTACCTACTAGTAGAGTTCTCAAAACCAACTCCCTCTAGATTCCTGGCTACATGTTGAACAAAGGGAAGAGGCAAGCCCAAGGATTACTGGAGGTCTATGCAGCAGCAATTTTGTTTCAGATTTCTGATCATCTCTACACCTTCAGGGGCCTGAATCAAATCCTTGATGACAGTTTAGATTTGCAGAAAACTGATCACCAAGTATTGAAAAGAACAATACAGCATCTCTAAGACATGTACAATTCATAGTTGATAAAGCTGGTTTAAGATTATTCCTTTTCCAAGTAAGGTGGGTGAGGTATTAAAAATCAAAGTTATAGACAAAAAACTAAAGACCCCAAACCAACCAAATCTTTCTTCCAGATGGTAGAAATCAAAATCAGATGTTGCTTTTTGATGCAACCTATGTAAATGTAAGAATCTCACTTCCTCATGCTAATGAAATAACCAAAAAATCTCCAAAGATGCATTCATAGTAGTGAAAGAGTCCCTCTGTGTAACTGATTTAAAGCCACTGCTTTGGAGACACAATCCTTTTCACTGATCCATCAAATCACATGCCAAAATCCCTAAGGTTCATCTTCTCAACGCTCATCAGAAAGCAGTTCTCACTTCTCTAATGCTCATAAACCTTCTCCCTAAATTTACTGTTAGCTAATATTTACACTATGATTGTTAGTCAAATAGTTACAAAGTCAAAAGTAAAGAAATATACAGAACTCAGACCCTGCAGACCCAAAGGACTCAGTCCTAGTCTGTCAGCACCATACTGGAAACTTTCCCAGGATCCACAAGAAATGGTGCTGCTTCCTTCTCCAAAACAGTCAGAGTATTTCAGTTATAGTACAGGCAATTGCCAGTAGCAGTATTTATTATTATAGGCTCAGTCAGCTTATCCTTGAAATGCTATAAATGTAGATTTATATTCAGAGAAGTAGGGTTTGCTTGTTGTTTGTTTTTTTTTAGTTTGGTTTTTTTAAAGTAACCCCCCTTAAATAAGAGGTGATCACGACCTCAAATCCAAGGAAAAAGCTGAAAGTTAAATCAATGGATAATCTTTTTGTCAAACACGCAAATTAACAGCTACTTTAAGTGTAGCCCAAAAGCTAGAGATTATATGTATTTATAACTTAGCTATTAATTAGTGGATTATCTGTTTTATAAAGTCACAAGATGAAGCTAGCTGCACAGAGGTAAACACAGATTAAGCAGATCTCAGCTGCACAGCCACAATGACATGACAAACACCTACCTGAAGGGCAGTTTGGGTACTGATTCTATACATGTCTTTTCTTCACCCCATGAACTCCACCCAAAGCAAATAGGTTGCTCAGAGTCAGTGTGGAAACCGTAACCCCCTGCTAGCAAATCCAGAGCAGTACAGACACAATTCCAAGTCACTTCAGCAATACTGTAGCACTTTCCCAATTCAGATCAAAACTTATCCCCACTGTGTATTGGTTTCTAGCTCTCCTACCTAATTCCTGGGGCTCCCACATGTATGGATCTACTCCACCATAGCTGAATGACTCATATCGTTCCTGAGATCCAGAATCCGTTCTGTCATCATCTTCTTGTTTCAGCAATTTCTTCTTTGCTCTTTTGGCCTTCTGGACTAGATCTGAAAAAAATAAACCCAAGTTATCCAACACATCAGGCAGTCACCAAATATTCGTCATGTGAATCCAATATAGAATATTCCTCTTCTTTTAGCAGAAATCTTTTTCCTGGATAAGTTTATCCTCAAAACATTCTTAGAACAAAAATGCAATTCAGAGCACCACAGATGACACAAAATGCTCTCTATTGTCTGTCATAAATCAGCATGAGATTCTAAGGACAAGACAGTAGATTAAAACATTCCATTGTCGACCTTCACTCTAAAACAGCAACATGTCTTAAAATATGGGACTTGTCTCACAGCACGGGGCATCACGTAGTTTTATCTTAATTCTCATAATTCCCTATTATTTTCTTCAGATTCAAGGATGTTCAACACACTCCTTGTCTTATTGCACAAGCTACCAATTTCAGTGTGCTTGTACACATATATAATTTTTATACACTAAATAGCCCACTGTTAGGGTTTCACCAAGAAAATTGATTAAGATTTCAAAAGTCTATCTTAAGAGAAAAAAAAAAAAATCAAGACTGCCAGGCCGCTATTTCTAGAGAAATTTTTACAGGAAACACAGAGAATTATTGCCAGATTTTAAACATTTTTCTCTCAATATAAAACGACATTGTGTACACAAGGGGGTAAAAAAGCGAAATATCTTAGTAAAATGAAATTCAAAGAGATTTTCCAAACACTACTGAAAGGTAGAAATCCATAACAGATATGGAACACTCCCAGCATCTCCTACCAGCTCCACCTCCATGCTTTTCCATGTTTTCCCAATAACAACCTTTCTAAACTTCATACTTTAAGTGCAACCACAGTTTTATCTACTGTCAAAACAAAAAATTAATGAAATGGAACCTGGCAAGTACCAGATTCCCCATATTCTCCACAGTCTTCAAGTAATTCTTGGGTATTCACTAGGTTACAGTATAATTCTGAGTTTTCAGATAAAAACAAGCAAAAAACCCAAAAAGGTCAATAGGAAAAATCGTGCATAAAATCAGACATTCGAAGAGCAATGTCCTTTAGCACTGTCCTCTACTTTAGAATCAATTTATGGAAAGTATCCGGAGAAGATAAATACTATGCTTGGCCCAAGGAGATTTACAGAAGAATAGAACTGCATGCCTCGCCTGCAAGTCTCTTCAATTAATATTTTATTACTGTCAGACATTTGGGAGCACTCGAAGTACGAGCTGCGATTTCCCACAGCCAAACCGAACCCGTTTACCGCGGCCGCCCTTACTTCGAAGCTGCGCCCTGACGTCCCGGTCTTCGCCCGGGTGCTGCTCCTCGTAGTGCGCCTGGAGCTGCCGGAACGCCTGGAGATCCTTCAGACACAGCGGGCACAGGAAGCCCTCGCGCACTTCGGTCGGGTCCCCGAAGGCCGCCGGGCAGCCCGACGCCATCGCGGCCGATCGTGCTGCCCTCACCGGCTGCCAGGATGCGGGGGCCGCATCCTCCTTAGGCACTGCCTGAAACGAACCAGGCCAGCGCCGTGCGACCGGCGGCGCAAGATGACGGCGGGAAGGGCAGGGCTGGGCGCGAGCCCCTCCCGGGGTTCCCCGCCCGGTCCCTCAGCGGCCCCGCCGCGGCCCCGCCCGGGGCAGGAGAGCGGCTGCGTAAGGAGTGAGGCGGAGCTTAAGGCGCACCGCCCGCCGGGAGAGAGGCCGCTGAGGGCCGCCCCGCCCGCCTGAGGGGCCGTGGTCCAGCGACGGCCCGGGAAAAGCCCGAGGCCGGGCCCACCTCACCCTAGCGGCCCGGGCGGCCGGTGGCTGTCTCCAAAGCAGGGCAGCCGCGGCCCGTCCCGGCTGCTGGGAGCGGCAGAGCGCGGCTGAGCGCGGGGCGAGAGCTGAACCATCCATGAGAGGAAAGGGCGGGGACCAGGAGGGGGGAGGCTGTCGAGCGCAGAGCTGTCGATGGCGGTTGGGAGCGGAAGCGGAGGACCAGGAACGGCGTCTTTGTCTCTTTTGAGGCTAGGACCGCTCGCTGTATCCAGCCGCCTTGCTGTAGGCCCCGGTAACGGGCCCGCAGAGCTGCGGTGACAGAGTCCTCTCCAGGACGGGACCGCGCTGTCACGTAGGTGACATGCGTCCCGCCGCCGGCCCTTCCCGCCCCACTGTCCTGGGACCGTTCCTATAGCACTGTGGGTCTGTGCTGTGTGTCCTAGCCGCTGAGCACGCTCAAGAGGACCACTGTTGCCAGTATCAAGAGGCTCAGCGTTTCCTTTCCCAGCCTACGTAATCTTCCTAAAGGAAGTGTCCCAAAACTGCAAACCAGAGCAGCCGGTGACGTACTTAGCCACAGACGGAGCCCAGGAATCCCACTACTTGCCTCCTGACAGAGAGCTGTGTAAATCAACGGTAGGGCCTTTTCAGTGTCCCCTTTCTGATGCCAGCTTTTGTTTAGTCTCAGCTGGCAGCAGTTCCTTCTCTCACACACTCCCAATCAAACAGAAACAATAGGAGTGTGTAACCACACTTCGGCTTCGTGTGTTAGGATTACAAGCTCTTGGAGGCAGAGATTTTCTTACATGGCAGTGCTATTTACACCTGAGTCCTGTCCATTGAAGGTGGACTTTGATTCATCATGCCCTGCTCTTCTACCTTCCATATTAAGTCCTTTAAGATCTTTTCAGCATGGATCATGATGGGGTGGGGAGGAGGAGAACCAGCCTGAGGCTCAGTGTCTTCGAGACTTCACCTGCTGTGGTGTCATCCCCCTGGCTTTGCTGGAGCCGGGCAGTTTCCTGGCGATGATCCATACCTATTCCACCAAGTGGCACCAGCTACCTTTGTTGTTCCTTGCTCCTTTTGTCCTCAGTTGAGGCCAGTGAGTGAAAGAACCCTACAGCGATACACGTGTCTCTAGAAGAACTGCAAGATCCATGTAGGTGCAGAGCTCTTAAGGAGGTTTCTGTTGGTATTTCAGTTTTCTGGTTCCTGTTTCATGTGCGTGATTTGTCACTAGTGCGTAGGGACCGGACAGAAAAAGGGGTGGGTGAAAGATGGAAGACGTGGCAGTCACTAGATGGCACAACAAGCACGTCTGAGAGCAGCCGAGGGCCTGTGGTGGCCTCGGCCATGCATTTCACAGGCGATTGCTGAAAAGGTTTTTTCTTCTGCCTGTGAGCTGTGAGCCCTGTTGACTCGGGCAGTCCATCCTCCCTTGCCGTTCCCAGGTAGTAAGAATCAGGTGTGTAAGGAAAAGCGAGGCTGTACAGAACAGCAAGCTCTTTCCTCAGCTCTGTTTCTCCACAGTGCAGTAGCTGCTCTTTTTTTCAAAAATGAAGTCTTAAAGGCTAATTAAAGTGGTAAATACAACAATTGAAGCCTGGTAGCCTCCTGTTGGTATGCAAACCGTGCAGTGAGGACTGCCTGCAGTGAGTTGTGATGAGGGTGAGGGGTGTGCACAAGAAATCAAACATTTCACTGTATCTTCAGTTAATTGTGCTCCTTTGCATGTTGTACATATGACTGCAGATATGAGAACACATCTCACCAAATGAATTTTTTCAAGTACTGATAAAATACTGTGTAGTGTCAATCACTCTTCAAAAGAGAAATTTCATTCAACATTTTAAAGGAAAAATGCCACTTGTCTGCCTGTTTCTGAATATAAGTGGTCTTTAGCCCTTCCTGAGAAACTCATTCTGCATGAAATGATTGCACCTGCTCAGTATGATTTGGGTTTTTATGAAGGTATTAGACTTACTGGGAATATCTCAGAGACAATTAGAGAATTGATACTACAAAGTTATACCGGATGCAGTGATGTGTGGAATGGTTATCAGTTTGCTCCCGAAGGGAAATCTGAGCTTCTGTGTCCCTTAACAGATATTGAGCATGATCTAGTTTTGTGCTGGTGTAAACAAGAAGACTTTGGCTGCTGTTATTTGGTCAGGCTCATCACACTTCCCCATACAGAGAGTGTTCGCAAAGTGAAAACATCCAGATCAGTGTAAAGCAATTCAGTTTACAGTGCTTCTAAAATTAATTTGTCTTCATCCAGCCAGTTGCAATGGGAAGAGGTATTTGGGGACAAATTAAACCTTTACTGCAATTCTACAGGTTCTCTTGGGGACTGCATTTGTATCAGTAATGGCTCACAGGGAATGAATGCAAACAAGCAGTAGCACAGAAGGACTTGCTCCAGCAGCAAAGTCAGACCTGTACTGCCCCATCCCGCCGCTGGGGTATAAAAAATCAGCCGACAAAACCCCACATCTGTTAGGTAACTCTTCTGCCGCAATCAAGGTCTTTTGCAAACAGTAAGAAAATAAGTGGTAAAATATGTTTGTGAGTGGTAATAAGTCTTAACTGTGAATTTTAGGACCCTATCTGTTGCTAATTGGTCATTGCTACTGATGTCCAAGAGGAGAAATTTCAGTGGGCTGGATTTCAGAATACAGCTGAGAAGGGGGACCCAGTTGGCCCCATAGCCATGGCATAGCTCAATCAGAAATATGTTCCAATTGGGGTTATCTGTGTTCTTCGACTTCGTGTAACACCTTCTGTGCCATTTGGAATGTTTGGTAATGGAATCTGACCTCAGCACAGGAGAGGTAAATGCAAATGATGTGTGGCTACTTCTCAGGGTATTCAAGTGGAATGCTTTTCACAAACATAGTGAAAAAAAAGGTTTAAAATATCTGAAATTTAACAGCATTGAGTTCAATATAGACTCTCTAAACAGAGTGTAAGCAGAGTGAAAAATCAGACTGCTCTTGGGAAAATCAAAATGCTCTTTGTAAATATTCCCTAAACAAAATGGTCACTTAATTTAACTTAATGCTGTTTTTAAAATTTGCTTAAATTCAATTTTATAATTTAATGATCTATTTTTTAAAAAATAATTTCAAATTTCCTAACATTGAAATGGGTAGCACAAAACTCATCTTACAACATTAATGATCTTTGATTTTAGTTTACCCGAGAAGATGTTTTTGTTTGTTTGTTTAGGTGGATCTAACCCAAAATTTCCTGCATTTTTAATTTCGTTCAGATAACTAAAATATTTTCATGTTGCTGTTCATTTTTACCAAAGCTCACATATTCAGTATACTCAAGTTGCATATACTAAGCATTTTGATTCATAACAAATCTGTTTAATTAGTCTATGTAGACAGAATAGAAGCTACATTTCCATGCCAAACCCATGATTTTTACTGTATTTGCAGTCTCATCAATCCAAACTGACAGCCTCATGGTTTGTAAGAGTGGCAACTGACTGCTTGTTGAGCCCCTTTTATCTGATTTGTTGATTAAGTGCTTCGGTACCTGCAAGCAAGTCATCATTTCAAGTTTGTTTGGTCCGTTAACACTGCTGAATAATCTGTCATATTGGTCCTGAGTGCTATGGAGTGCAGCAGTTACATAAAGCAGATGAATTATAAAGAGAAGAGATGAGAAGATTCAGAATTCCTTTGCATTTACATTTAATTTAATGGTTTAACTGTAAGAGCTGTGCACCACAATGCCTGGATTCCGTTCAGGGCTCATTTCAAATGTCAACTACACCATATTTCGGAGCTCTAGCCTCTCATCTTCTCTTTTGTCTACAGACTTGTGCAGCAACTGATGCCCTTCTTGAAGACAGCATGTCTAAAAGCAATAAGTAGAATACCCTCACCAGCTGGTATTTGACAAGGAATGATTTATGATTTTTTGGTAGGGTTGTTGTTGTTGTTCTCTTTTTCAACACCACTTGCTTGTTCAAAGAGATTGCTTTTTGTCTTGACTGTTTTGGCTCAGAGAACCTTTCATAAATTCTTACTGTATTTTTAATTTGTCTTGACTTTTCTCCTCTTCCTCTTCTTTTTTCGGAAAGCTTCTTCAGACACCCCACACAGTACCAGCTTCAAAATCATGAGGGAATTTATGGTGGAAACATATGCTTCTCTGTGAAAATTACTTTAAATCAGAAATCATATTTCAGGCAGACTCTTCAGATCACTTCCCCTAGTTTTCTGAGTCATAATCTAACATTTTCCCTATACCAATCAGTCTATGCTGCATCATATTCATTACATCCATTATAGAGAGAAGATGGCAACAAAGTAGCTATGGCATGTTGGATCCTCATTTACACGCATTCCATTTTGTTGGACTATTTGTGCCATCTATGAAGTCCAGATTCCCCTTCTTTCCAATGCATATGAACAGGAAGAAAGTGAGGAAATGTTAGCTGTAAGTGAGGAAGGTGTTTCTTCAGTCAACCCTTCTGTGACATACTGCTGTCTTGTCTGTCAGTTCAAACCACAGTGTCTGAAATAAGTTCAAGAGCTGGTTTCACCTTTTGGCTGTGATTATTCCATTGTATTGTTATCTGACATGCCCCATCTGTATCAAAAGTGGATATCCTGCTCTAGTATAACAATACAATTTATGATCTAGTAACACTCCTTCAGCCAGTGCTCCTTCCATCTCAAGGAAGCAGACAAGGTGAATTGGCTGGTACCTGACGAATGTCCTTTCCTTGGTTTCCTTCTTAGTACTTTTAAGCTGTATTGGTTTCTTCAAGGAAACAAAGCACGAATGTCTTCACACAGGTCTAAAAGTAGTCTTAAGGCAGGTACATTAGCTCATTTTTCTTAAGGAATTTCCCATCTGGTTTTATTGAAGGTCTCTGTGTCTAACCTTTCCTCATTACCCTGCAGGGGTGGGAAATTCATGCTGTTCTTATCAGAAGGGGAAGAGAGGCTTCTGCACTCCAATGCTGGTAGTCCACATACCCATTTCCTAGAATCGAAAGGATTTCCCTGTCTTAATTTTTTGTGTCATGTCTCTGTACCATCTGGACCTCACACAGTCTCATCCCTCTTGCATTCTCCGCTTGACGTCTTTCAATCATATTTTTTATTTATAACCATGTCCTGACCTGACCAATGCTTTAAAGTTGCAGCTGACCCTTTAATGTTAACTGAGTTACCAGGGAATCAGTGACTCCACTTCAGCTGTGGTGATTATGTTGTTTTCAAACTTTCTTCAACTAATGAGCCTTTATAAGTAGTAATAAAGGTGTTTCTTGGGGGCCACATGTCCCTCACAAACACTCAGCCCATGCTAATTACAGTGGGTCAGCAAAGAGGTCAAGGCTCGTAAGTGTGTGGGAGGGGGCATTGAACAGTAATGGTGAGAGGTGTTGAAAATAGTTGCAGGAAATGTTAATTATCCAGCTGGTTCACATGAGCTTTCTCCTCCCATTAAAAACAAAACTCATTTTGAAGACATTTGTAAAATCTGTGCTTTAGGAATCAAGCTCCCTTATGTCTCAGTTACTGGTAATAATAACCTAGATATATAAAACTGTAGTGGAATCAACAAAGAACTCATCTGTGCAAGGTTGGTTTAGTCTCAATTAAAGCTAGAAATAAGATTTTGCATGACCATGCTGCCACATTAGAGCCATTGCGCAGCTTTGCTCTGTAGATTTAATTCAGATTCTGCAGATTTTTCTACTGACTTCCATGACCTTTGGACCAAGTCTGCTGCTGGTTTGTTCTTATTCCTGAAGAGCCCCAGCCTGTCTGACAGACAGATAGTGCATTTCCTCAGGGAACAGTGCAACTGTAAGGCCTGGTTCTGCAGTTGTCACAGTGTGAGTTGACAGAGCAAAGCTAGTTACTTGTGGATGTTTGCATGGCTATTAGATTCTCTTTAAGTTCTAGTAAAAAGTGACAGGGGAAGGTATACAATAAAAATAAGATGATGAGAGAGAGATGTGCAATTAACTAGTTCTTACCTTATAACTAAACAGTATATATATGTATCTGTATTGTTCATATTGCTAAGAGATTCAAAGAAGCATAGCATTATAGGATAAAATCTGTCTATTTTGTGCTGAGTTTCTTAGCCAAACTCCAGAGCCGATAAGCTTTTAAGGTTTAGATAAATCTGACAAATACTGAACTTCAAACTTGTGCTTGTGTGTGTTTCATAGTCACAAAAGTGTGAAATCCCCAGTGGCAGTCAATGCTCTGACAATGATATCTGTAGGAGAAAGAGTGTACTTGCTCGTTAGTATGTCTGCAACACTGCAGAAAACAGGAAGAAATTAATAAAGAGAGACTAAATTTTCATGCAGATAGTGAGAGAAAATGTCCTTTTGATCAAGAATCTGGACAATTTGAAATACTGGAGTGAGTTAAAAAAGAACAAAGAACTTTTGAAATATGCAATCATTGCTGTCACCCATGTTTACCCAGTCGATATTTTTATTTTGTGTTTTTCACTTTTTTTGAAGATTTCATAGCAAATAGTGTTTCCCAAGGTTTAAGAAGCATTCATTCACTGCCAAAAATGGTATATGAAATTGTATTCTTCAGAGAGATCGGTTTTTTCCCCGATAAAATACAACTGAAACATTTTAAAAAGCATCCTATATAGAAAGTGTGCTGAAGGAAGTTAAAGTATATGGAATGTCCCCACCTATCTTCTCTAAGGATTTCTTCAGCACTTTTTTGTTAGAAACCACCTGTCAATATGAGATGTCTGTCCATTGTCATATGCTGAACAGCATATTACCTCCAAAGTTAGAAATTGTTTCATAGACCATGTTAAGTGTTGATCAGCCTGTGAGCATCTAACTTCAGTGAACCTTGTGAGATGATTAATTATTTTCCTTCAGGGTAGCTAAACTGATTTCTGCAAAGCTGGCTTCCGTAACTGAGGAGGAGTTCCAAGTCAGCTAATATGTGTCAATGGTATTGAGGATGAATGTTGATGGAAAATATACTCATTTGTTCATAAAAATAGCATTCTAGCAAAATATTGATGTGCTGTAACCTCTTTGAATGTACAAGAAGTTATATGAGTAACCCAGTGTGCTCAGTAACTGCATGTCAATTGCAAAAATCAGTAAATCTATTGTTTAGACCCACAAACAGGAAATCAGCTTCTCATCAAGTTCCCTGTGAAGTAGGTGACACAACTGATGAGAGTTGCCCAGATGCATAATTATGTGTGTCATACAGGTGGAAGATTTTAAAAGGGAGTCTATCATCCTTCCACTTCAGTAATGAAATAGTTTTAAGCATGTGCTGACCACCTGCACGTAAGGAGATTGTGCATAGAAAAATACCCTTTGATGTTATTTTATTTAGCTTGAGTTGATTGTATGTTTTTCACGCTATTGCAGTGTGTTTGCACAACCAATAAGGACACTGGAGTTGACTATTTTTGTTTATTGAATAATTCATATCAAATAAACACTTTTGGAAGTCTGACCACAGAAAGTAAAAGCATTCCTTTGAGAGGAGAGAAATCAGAAATCCTCACTGGAAGGGAAGGATCTCTTCTTGCTTTATTATTATATGTCTGAGGAGAAGGCATGATTTCAAGTGGCATGACTGAAGCGTGGACATACCAGGGTGGGAGTTCGTGTGTGGGCTGCACAGAGTCAGCGGGGGTCATGACGTGTGCTTGAGATGTTCAGGGATGCATTAACTGTTTGCACTCTGTAACCTCTTAGGTGAAAAGGGTTTTCCCGTGCCAGTTCCAAGACAAACTATGAAGTCACTCATTTATTTTTTTCCAGTTGAAACTGTTCCTGCCTCTCTATAGTGCTTACTGCCTGGACAGATTGTAGTGTATAAGGACTCGGGTGTCCAGGATGTTATCATTTAGAACCGAAAACCTTCTCTGTTTAATTTTGAAATAATTGGCATATGTTCTGTTTTCTTCCTCATTATTTACTGATTTCACTAATTTGAGAGGAAGACATATAATTATTCTACTTAAGTAGCATCAGAACAGATATTTAAGAGCCTGTTTTAGTCATTTAGGAACACACAGTTGGATTATTTTGGGGTCTGGGCTCCTAAGAAAATAAGCACTCTTCCTAAAGTGGGGGGATTGAAGGTTTTCAGTACTTGCCTGTTCCATTCCGATGAGTCCTTTAGTTCCTTTGCTTTAAGTGCGTGACAAAGCCATTAACTAGGATGGGAATATTAACACACTGAAAAGTAGGTGCAGAGGTCAGCAGCAGGAAGCCAAAACGGAGTGAACGGAATGTTTTGGTGATATGGCAGTTTACTTCACCAAATGCAAGTGCTACACAATTATTTTCTCATTCCTCTGTTTCACTTTCCCATGCTGATCTCTTTCCTGGGTGCTGACGCTTTCCTTCTACCCTGTCTCTGCTAATATCTTCTACTAAATCAAGCAACAAGCTGCCTTTGTGACAAGTGAATGACTCCTGAAAGTTGCAGGGGCCTGCATCATCTGACCTGTCAGAATTCCAGTGCCTTTTTCCAGGATGCTGGCGTTTCTCACTGTATGGGTCTACCTCATAATTCCAGCCTCTTTTGCTAGGACGCTGGTGCTTGTACTTCGGATATTTTCTGCCTGGATGTTCTCTTCGGGATAACTCATTCGTGTAGGTTAGCTGTGCCCTAAGGTTGTTAGCAAACTGATCCAGTGACTTTCTGCTGGGAGGCTGTTGCCTTTTCAGCTCCAGATAGACATCAAGGTCATCTTCCATCTCTCTTTTTCCTGGATGCTGCCTCTTCTGAATGTCTCCATAAGATGCCTCTTCCTCAACATCTCTTTTTCCAGGATGCTGTCTCTTCTCTAGGTTACGTAGGTACTTTTTCGCAGTGTGTTGTCTTTTGGAAAGCCATTGTAGCAGAGGGGCTTTTGATTCTGTCCAAGGAAAAGAATAAGGTTAATAAAACCCCATAATCCTCCCTGAGGAAGTTGAATTAGGAATTTGTGGAGCAGGATCATAATCTGTTGCTTTTTGAAAGCCAACTCAGTATTTCCAGTTACTAGTCATAACACTATTAGTACCTCTTACTCATTCTTAATCTCTTTTTAATATTTCAGTTCTTGGATCAACACAACCAATTCTCAGCATTGATGTGAAGCAGGAGGATGGCTTTTCCTGTGGGCACTTGGGGTCAGCTCGTCTTCCACTCTGGAAGGGCCCAGTGCTCTGTTTGCTGGCTGGCACCTCTGTGCTATTTCTTACAATCCCTGAGTCTGATCTTTCACTGCTGTGACTACTGGTAGCAGAGCATCTACAAGGTGGGAGGTGCAGACACTGGAGCAGCCTCTAGCATTCCCAGCCATGGGAAAAGCCCGCCTCTGTTGGGGTGTAGGAACCAGTGGATTGAGGCAGTAGGTGAATGGCAGCACCCCCACCTCAAATTTACATTAGGTACAGGGTCCACAGCTGCAGAATGTCCTTCATGGGTCCTCTTAGGGCTTCCCTAGTGAAGTACCTGCTGGACAAGCAGGTTTTCTGTGACAGGCTTCTACCTTTTTATTATGCAGCAGCTGCTCAGTGATAGAGCCTTTCCTGAGCAAAGAGGTCTTAGAGAAGAAAGCATCTGTGAAGAGCTATCTGTCAGTGTATTGCAGCAGCCCTCTTATCCTTCCCCTCCCCTTAGTTCCTTAGTGCTAAGTATAAACATTACTTATACTTAGTGCTAAGTATAAACATTAGGACCTGGAAATCATACCTTGGATCTAATGATCTCAGCCAAGTGCTATGCTATCACCAAATGGGTGTTCCCAGTGAGATATATACCTTTATTAATCTCATCTTCCTTTTCAGCTTTCTTGAGGACAGACTGAAGAATGAAGCTTTCAGATCTCTGAAGGATGTCATTCAGGGGACTTTTTCCCATGTTATCACTCTCCTCTGGAAGGAGATGTCCCCCATTGAAGCAAACGCCACATGACGTCAAGCAGAGGAGTAGTAGTGGCAGCTGAATGGATGGCATTATGGGACAGGGGTTCCTGCAACTTCCATAGGACAGAGAACAACAGAGGAGGAGGATGAAGCAAGCAAACCTAGCAATAACAGCAATATTTCCAGACACTGAGAAACAAATATGGCACTGCTGCAGGGATTGAAGCCTCTTAGGTTCTTTCCTCATTTCTGTTACTAACCTCTCTGTTTTTTGTCCTCCAAAGCATCTAAATTCTTCATAATTAAAACCAGGTAGTTGTTCATTTTTCTGGCAGATTAAATATGATACGAACTTCTTGAGGCACAGGTGATTCTGAAAAACAGTGATTTTACTCTGCCTTCTGCCAAGAGGCAAACATAATTTTCCCCTTGAACTCTGTACACACAAGGTACAGGCATCTATACCTGCTATCTCCACCAGGCAATTCCCTTTGCTAAGGGTTCATTTTAAAATGATACTGAGCTTAGCAGCACTTCCATTCCACCTTTAGTTAAAGCCAAATCTAAATAATCCACGAGCTTTTGCTATCTTTTCCTATACATTTAAAGTAGCCATGTGCCTGGGTACTTGTCAGGCTAAGAAGACAGCTGTGCTCTCTGTGGCGGGAGATTTCTTGCATGGAAAGAAATGAGGGAAGTACCTTATATTTTTTTCAGAGACATAATAATAATTGTATCCTCTATTACCTGTTGCCCAGGTATGAAGTGTTTTCCTATTTCTTCTAGCCAGCACTGAATTCCTAACATGCTTAGGGATTTATTTTACAGTAAGCAGAGTTCCTTCAGTAGAATGGAATATATATTTAATACTACTATAGCAGTCATTTAGCTTAATTATATCTTCAGAACTTAAAAGAAATGCACAATTTTATGAAGTCATACAAATTTTCCAAATAGAAAATGAGTTTATTACCTTTCCTATTGGCAGGTTTTATCAGTTCTGATGAAATCCTTGAGTAACAGCCCTAAGAACATCACATAGGCAATTTGACTCAGAGCAATCTTTAGACAGAAAGGTAGAATCTGCAAAAAAGAAAATTATTTGATAAATTACCTGATTTGTAGGTTCAGATTTTTGCTTGATGCATCTGCCAAGTCCTTTAAAGCTGTTTGTGCACCTGAGCTTCAGTTGCCCTTTTGCTGCTGCAGGCACACAGTGTCCAACAGAAGCGTTGCTGTGTGCTCTCTGCACAGCTCACGTCTCTGTACTTATACTGTACTGCCTCTGGCCCCTTTATGCTAACAGCTCTGAGGTAATTTAGGGGATAGGATGTGTCCTTTGATTTTTTTAACTGCTCTCTAAGAGCTGCATTTTGAATGCATTTTAAGATTCACAGTTATCTGCTGGCCTCCATATATCCATGCTTGACTCTTAGAAATCGTTATTTTCCCATTCTCTAAAGAGATTATGTTGACTTTTTTGTAACTCATCATAAAGAAAAGGAGGTTTTCTTTGCTTAACAAAACTAAGCTTGTTTGTCCTCTATTAAGCAAGTGTTTTGGAGTAAAAGCAGAGAGGTAGGTAATTAATTAGGCTAGGGAAGAAAGACAATGGCAAAAATGTAATGGATTAGATTTAAATAAGTGTATACCATGGGTTCTTATTCTGAATAACACTATACAGTTTCTGGCTCGCAATTCAATATTTTTTTGGCATAGGCTTCCACAAAGAGTATTTTAGAATATGGGGTACATAGCATTAAATATTAAAACATGTTTATGTTGCTCCTATGTGCTTCAAAAAGCATTGCACTATTGTAACTGGAAGTAGGACTCCCTGTCTTTATCCTATCTGTCTACTTAAGATACTGCTCCACACACTGCTGCTCGTACAGGGGGCATAACTGCTTGGCATTTCCTAGGTGTACTAACTCCTTAAGGTCTCTCAGGTATGACACCTGAGTTTAAAGAGTTACTGTATTGCCCTATAAATGAAAGTGGGCATTGATGAAATGGGAAACTGCCTGGTTTCATTCTCATTAAAATCTGCTTCTTGGTGCTTTTGAGAGTGCCTTTAGAGAACATGGATGAAGTCCTGTGTTATAATTACATCTGCTTGCAAAGCTCCTCAGCAGGTGCAAAATTATATTCACGGTGCAATGCCCAGGACTTCCAGTCTGGCCAGCTTTGCCTCTTTGCTCAGACTTATTTTGTCTTATTTTGGACTCATTTAGTAGAGTTTTAATGCTTTGTTTAAAGGAAGAAACTTGAAATTCAACACCTCAAAGAGTTGGGATTTCTTAATGAGAAATGTCCTTTTTCTATTTCACAGCTGGAAAACTGTCTGATTTTAATATTATATCTTTCCTTTTAGAGTTCTGTTTTGCTTTTTTCCAGCTATATTTTTTTCAGTTTCATTTTCCCTACAGGTGATTTTTCTATTTAAAAGATTTCTGGAGGTTTATTTTTTAAGTGTAAATGTTCTTTCCTCCCTCTCACCGCACAATTACTCATGGTACTGAGATGAATCCATAGGTAGGAGAGTTTGTTTTCTCAAACTCCAGTGTTCCAAGCTATATTTTTTTGTCTTGTCACAAATGTATTGACACCCCAGACTTGCCCAGAGCTTGTGTCAGCATGGGATTTGGCTCCCAGTTCACATCAAAGTCTGTGGTAGGTTCTAGAATTGCACAGAGATGTTGAACTACAGCATTTCACACCCAAATACAGCATTTCAGCATCACTGTGATCCTCAACCCCTTTGTCCAACTGCTGTATTTTGTCACAGGTGCATCAAGTCCCTTGATCTTTGTATCAGCTCTGTTGAGGAAGTTCCTGATTTTTCTTTTAAACATTCTCAAGGGCATCCCAGCTTCTCAAGGGGCTTCTAAATGAAGAAACTGGGAGGCAGACCCATACATGTGATCTGTGAGGACTGAGGTCTGTGTTGCTCTCCTCTCCAGCTTGCATGTTGTGTGTTGGTGACTGCAGTCACTAATCTCGCATCAGCAGGAGCCTGGTGCCTCCACTTGTGCTGAGCACTTGTCCAGCTCAGTGTTGGTGTTCATAGCAGTGGGGCCTTCACACTGGGGCTGTCACTGGGCACACAGTTGGTCTCTACAAAGATCTCAGGGGGGCATAAGGAGAAAATCTCCGTCTAACCCTAGTCTCATCTCTTTTTAAAAGAATATAGACACTCACATTTTGTGCAGTTAGTCAGCCATAACATTATGAAGTCAGGCAGAAAGTTCTCCTTGGCAGATTTTTGAATTTTTACATCTTACTTTGACTGCCTTGCTCTTGTCACTGTTGGAGGTAAGTAACTGAAGTACATTGCTCATTTTTAGTATGGTCATCCCTCCAGGAATCCTGAAATATAGAAGTTGTTACGGGAGCTGGTTTTCTTTACCTATAAGAATAAAAAATACTCTTGCTTGGAATTAACGACTCATTGCATTTGTTGCCAGTTTCACTAGGAGATGCTGAATTTTAAGTGGTTTGCCCTTTGTCACAGATCCGTAGTTTTAGAGTTAGGAAGAGAGACCAGAATCTGTTCACTTAGCATTCCTCTATTGAAAACAGGTTTGGTTTCTGGTAGAACCTCACAAGACACACATCTTTCTCATTTAAAAGGTTACCTACATGGCATTACTTCTGTGTGCAAGAATGAGAGAAGTACCTCCACTGACTGCTTAAGGCATCCCATTAATTGTTATTAACTGTACACTGTCGCTAGGACTGTAGTTTCAATCTTCTGATCTCTTTAAATAACTTTATCCTCTTGGATATTTCCTGAATTGTATTTCTTGCAATGACTGCAAATCTAAGATGTTCTGTCTGAACTTCCTCTTGGTGACAGTGCTGTGAATTAGGAATGACTTGTTTGCTAACAGAAATGAGAGGCAAATCAGCTCTTTTGTTTTCTCTGGAAAATGTAAAAGCACAGTTTGTTTATATAACTCCTCCCAGTTTGTTCCTTGATTGAACTACTCAGCAAGATAATTAGGGAGATGGATTTCAGTAACAGGTGGAGAACTCTCTCTTTCCACGTGATCTTCTTAATGTGATCCTTCCTGCCTAAGAACAGGTAAGTAGTTTGCCCTGGGGGAGGATGTATTGTATTTTTGTGAGAGGTATAATTCCAGCTCTTCTTCATTTTGATTTTAATGACATCAGAGTGCCAGAGTGTGTACAGCCACAATGATCTTTAGATGGTTTATTATTAGACCCATAGTATAGTTTTACGAGAGAGGCAAGCCTTCAGGAGTACAAACCTTTCGTAGGCCTGAGGAAATGCATTAATGTCTAAAAGTCTGTCTCTCTTCTTAGGATTAAAAAAGGACTTGTCATCGCTCAGAACTGTCACCTTTTCATGGAAATAGATGTCACTACAATAGAAGATATTATACCTACTGTACAAACCTTGTATTAAATATTAATCATTACAGGAGGCAGAGTTCCAAGCAACTTCTATCTGCTAGTCCCCAAAATTTATTTGCTATGGAAATGGACCTAGACAGTACTGAGAGGATGTAATGACACGTGAAGGAGGTTTTTGAAATGCAGCCTACTGTGGTTACCACCAGTGTTAACAAAAGTGATCCCTTTGTGTAGACATGCCCAGCCGGAGGGGCTTCACTGTGGGCAGCAGAACAGCTTATCATAGCCCAGCTGGTTTTGCTGCAAGTCATCACAAAACCAAAATCCTTGAGGAATAATAAGGACAGCTTTCCAGTTAATTTTCATTAGCTGTGGATATAAAATCTAGGAAGGGAAACAAAGATAACTCGTCTACCATGTTCTGTTTCTTCCACCACTGAGCCCTCACCACGGTGCTTCTCTTGTTGCCTAGTGCAAGAGTCTGTAGTGGTAAGTAAGCATTTGTTTGTGATGTGAGCTCCGAGGCCTTTTGGGGGCAAGCTTTAGTTAGAGTCAGGTGAAGGAATTGCCTGGAGAATCTGGTGAAATAATTAGAAGCTCTGCTGGCTGATGCTGAATGGCATTTGAAGCATGACCTGAACATGGTAAAAGACGTGTAGAGGATCCCTTTTGAAGGCTGTGTAACCTTCAATTGACACCTCCTTCTCAAAAATTCCAGAAATGGCAAAACCTTCTGCTCTGACTGTAAGCCCCAGAGTTTCATAGTTTTGCAAACATAAAAGTGTTGAAACTTAATTTTTTGAATTCATTTAAATTAATAGAAAACCATTTGAGGAAACTCAATATATGGAGAGATTAGGCCTTCTGTTTTAAATAATGAGTAGGATGAGTATTGAAGGAGATTGAGAACATTTATTTCTTTGTGAGGAAACCCTTAATAGAATTACTGAGTAAATTCCCCGTGGAACACATACACAGCTCCCCTCATCAATTTCAATCCAAAAAGGGAACTGTTATATTAGAAGGAAAGGGCAGTATCCCACATATCATTAAAACTGTTGCCAAAAGGTGTATAAATAACATGTTGCTTGTCTCGGCTAAATAGTTTTATTGTTCCATGAGGAAGCAAACCCAAAGCATTATGACATTAATTCCACATATTGGTTTACTGACAGATTTTTCAATATTAAACAGCATGTTATGGAGCCAAAACTTGACAGGCTTAATTGTATACTTAAGAGTCAGACTAACTCAGAGTTTGTTCTTTCTGGTATGGTGGCAGTTTGGAATTAAAGATCTCAGTAGGTTCATTGTAGTGGTTCTTTATTTTGTAATTATCTCCACAATGTTTATGCAAGATCATTTCTATAGTTTTCTAGTCAAGTGAACCCTGTGATTTGGGAAGAAACTTACCATCATCAGAAGGAATATTTCTATGCCCTGTTTCTTGTTCCAGGCACAGTCCAGGATCTTTCAAACCAAATAATGTCACTAAATGAAACAAGCATGGCTCTATGCCTCCAAGCACCAAAAAACCTCCAGCTGCCCAGCCTGTTGTTTTTTCACAGCTGCTGATGACAGGGCTCAAGATCTTGTTCACTTCCAACAGGGATTTAGTCATCAGATGAAGCAAATTTACAGCTCAGTTCACCTTGCCAAAATACTATGTTTGAACTGGGCAAGTTTCATCATGTAGCAAGAATAGATTTGGGGAAATTTGATTTGGGATGATAGAAAACATTCAGCTTACTTTTTAGAAGCAAGTCTGATTCACACTGTCAGGTAAATTGCAAAGTCAGTTGGATGGTTGTAGATAGAAGATCACCACTTCCATAGAAATTAAAGAAGTGACATGGTGATGTGTTTGCTCTGTGCCTTTCCCTTAAACTCACTGCTAAAACATACTCATTGTGGCAGAGAAGCCATAATAGGGTGTGAAGAGGTGGAAATTTGTGAGGTACGCTTGCTAAGAGATTTAGTGCCAAGTCTTTGAAAGGGCTGGTTTGGATTTTGAAGTCCACAATCCTCAGCTTGCAGCCAGTACTCCTGTCCAGTTCACTAGGAGCAATCAGCACAGAGCATATTTGGATGGTCTGTCTCCCAGTCCTGGCTGGTTCAGTTGTCAGGTACAAGGCTCCAAAGCTCCTAAAGGCTTGACACACGGTGTATGCCCAATGATTGGGAATTGGAGAGCACAAGTAAAAAGAGGATGTAAAAGCAGAATGAAAAGTTCCAGAACTGTCCGTGGTGGCTCACTGTAGAACATAATCTTCTCAAAATTTAGATATTTCTATAGCAGCTTTTAAAATTAAAGAAGTGTATATCTTCTTGTTAGTTTTAGTTGTTGTAAAAGACAGCTGTTCATTTATATAAATTATTCTGTAAAGTGACCTCAAGCCTGGCTTTAAGGATGCAGCACAAATGTGATTTACCCTTGTCTATGTTTATCTGTTAAAAAAGGGAAATGAGCCTGTGACAGGACCACCTCAGCAAGGCAAATGTGTTTGTGCCTACACAACACCCAGGAACAGCTCTTCTACTGGAGGAGCATCCTGGAATTAGATGTAGAGAGGAATTTTGAATAGGAATCTGGTTTAATAGGAATCTGGTTTAACTAATCTGTTAGTTAACTAACAAAGTTAACTTCTGGTACCAGTCACATCAGCTGATCTGGTTGAAATAGGTAACAATTCAATTATTGCTCCTTCTCCTCAGGTGTTCCTGTCTGCCTGTGGTGATGCATGTGTGTTATGCTGGATTTTACTAATGAACTGTTTCTGTCTTTTTTTCTAGTACCTTTATTTTTCTTAATAGTTACTAAGTTATTTGGTCTACTCATTTTGAGAGGGCTTAAATTTGCTGACTGTGTTCCTGCAGTAAGATTAGATATTTCATCTTTTCAGCTACTGATTTTAAGAGTCCTGTAGCACAACAACAGTGAAGATCAGAATCCTGTTGTGGTAAGTACTATGCTGAAGTAAAATCTGAAACTGTCTTCCCTAGAGAGTTAGAATGAAATCTAGATGCATATGCATACAGCTATGTGTGCACCTACACCTATCATACATCTACACATGCACCTGGAGGTGTATGAAATGATGAAGTGAGAGGGTGGAGTGATCATGTCAGTTGCATTGGCCATAAATATGGGTAGCTGTAAATCAGCATCAAGCTAATCAGGGCAAGCTTACAGTTGATTTGTGAGCTTTGCTGCAGTGTTGCAAAAGGATGTGAAAGAAAGAAGACAGTCATTTTATCCTGGCATGGATTTCTTTCCTTGTGTAAGAAAAGGCTTATGAGAAAGCTGGTCACTTGCCATTACCAGCAGAATGAAGACGTGCAGGTTTTGCTGTCTGATTCCAGCACAGGCCATTTATAAGAAGGTCTTAGCAAATAGTAATGATACAGTTTACTGTTTCTGGTATTGTCCATTAGTCCCACTGTGTCTGCAGAGCACATTGCTAGAGGAGTTTTTATTCCTGTCGCTTGCAACCATTACTAATGATACCAGTGAAACTGGAAGCTCTTACTTAGAATCCAGGCCTTCACTGTAGCAAATGTATGGATTTGTGCCACTAGAGGTGTGGCTAGAAGTCAACTGGGAAGTGCTACTGCCTGTACTTGACTAACCACAGAAGCCACCAGAGACCTGATATGTGTGCCTTGTGCAGAGCACAGTAGGTTGAGAGTCCTTTCTTTGGTGGGTTGTGTGAATTACCTGGTTAATATGAGGGAAGTTCACAGAGTAGTCGGTATAGAACTGCTCCCTTGCCCATCGTGTACAGTCGTTTAGATGGAGTTAGATGTGCAACTGAGAGACTTGGAGGGGGAGGAAGGTCTCCACAGCCAGTTGTTCAAGTAAGACAATTTTCATATTGTACTATGAGCTACATAACAACAATGACCTTTATCTAATTTGCACCTTTAGAACTTTCATAGTCATTGTAATAACAATAGACTCTTCCACGGGTGCTTAATGGGTTTGTTTACAAGCAAACAGCGCGCAGTGAGAATCAATAGGTATTCAGATGCCATTTTGGGGGCAGGGATTGTAATTATCGAACAAATACTAGACATTGTTCTTTATGGGACAGTAAAGGCTCATATGTGGTCAGTGAGGTACCTGCTGAGACCAGGAGTAGTACTGATTTTTAGAAATAGCTTCTGTGATCTTCTCGTGGATTTCTCTTCACATCAGTCCTGCTGGCAGACTCTATGCACCCCAAGGCAAGCTGAGTGAATGAACATGTAGCACTGGAGTAAAAGTTCCTTGAGTCATTTAACACCTGCTTCTGCTGAGAAGACTGTGAAGCACAAAGTCTATATGTCTCTTAGGTTTTGTGTCATTCTCTTCCCCTGGGTGTTTTCAGCTAAGCCTGAACATGAACAAAGATACATTTAAGAGTAGCTGGAGAATGGTTTGCAGATGCAAACTACAGTATGTATGTTGTATTTTTATAAGCACCAAGCTGGGAGAGCACATGGTTATTTGGTTAGAATGGAGTCTGAGAACTGAGGTGATTTTATTTCTGTCTCTTACGTTGAGTTGCTCTGTGATTGTCAGTGACTCATTGAGACAAAAATCCAACCGTACTTAAAATCAGAGTCACACTTTTCATAGATGGTAACTGGAATTAGGTAGGCTCTTAAATATCTGAATTCTGTGTTCCCTGTCCACAAATAAGCTATAGTGATACAATACAGAGAGTTCTGATGCTTGTGACATGCTTTAAAAGTCACAAATCATGACAAGAGAAGTAAAATTTGTTATTTATAATTTGTTGGGGTTTTTCGTAGGGAGCAAGTAGACTTCACCAAGCCCAGTGGGCGTGGCATGCAAATTTAAGTAAAGAAAATGGTGAATAGAAAACTCGTGCTTAATTGGACTTTGATGAAGCTTTGGTGTGGTCACTTGTGACAAGAACACAATTGTATATCATACACATATTAAATATCAACAATTTCACAGGATTCTTTCTACAAACTGCTGATGCAGAAATAAACAGTTTTCTCCTCCAAATTTCTTTCTTTCCCTGTTGAAGCTGCTATCAGATTTGAAATGTTCTATGTTGACCTAAATAGTGTGGGGGAATTCTAGAATGCACTCCTGGAATGGCTGGTGATGGTCTTCCTTGAATGTGGTACAAGAGAATGCAGGGTTTGGAATTACTTCTAAAGCATGAAAAAAGGACATTAATAAAAGCAATCCTTTTGTTAAATTTCCTCTATGATGATCTATAGGTAACCTAGCAAATGCTTACAGATCTAGAAACTGTAAAAAAAGTAAAGCAACTAGAAAAAGTAAAAAAAACCCTCTTGGAAGTTGCTTTCAGACCTGCATTTCCATGAGTGATTCAGAGACCATCATAGAAGATGCAAAGTTAAAGCTTTCATAACATATTTTATAGATTTTATTCAAAAATATGACCCAATTTTATGACGTTTGAAATAGCTTATCAAGACAAAGACACTGACATGGTTTTTAAAATACTTTCTGGATGATCTCGACAATAATCTGTTAATATTTCTCAGCTTCTGCTGTTCATGTTGAGTAAGTAAAGCTTAGGTTTTATTGCTTGGGCAAATTATGAAAATGCCACGGATTGCCTGATAAGTAGGTAGTGCCTTTGATCAGTAGCTGTACTTACAAACACATTACCAGTGTCATTTGGATAACAAATTATCCCTAAAACAACACCAGGGTAATCCAATTGACCTTTTACAACTACTTGTGCTTTTATTGAAAAACAGTAACTCCATCCTCACTGGAATCACTTTCAACTCTGTACAGAGCAAAGCAGTTGCGTGGGATGGAAGAAGGCATGTACCAGTTTTCTTTACTTGAAGTACATAGCATTGGTCAATGCAGTCTGTAATGAGGAACTGGAAATCACTGCTAGATGAATGCTAAGTTAAGGATACCTCCATCTGTGAGTCTGTTACACAGTTCAGCTGGAACTGTGCTATATTAAGTGTTTCACATGTCTAGCTGAAGCTTGCTTCTATCAGCAATGGTACAATGAAAACAATCTGGAGACTTCAGCCCAGCAAATCACCCCATCCTTAGTTCTGAATACCTTTGTTGCCTCTCTGATGGGCAGGAGGAGCTCTGACCTATTTAAGCACAAGATCTTCACAGAATTCTGCAAAATGAAAAGTTCTTGACATCCCTTATAATTTCTGCATATGAGCACATCACCTCAGGTTCAGGATCTGACAGGTTTTGCAACAGTAAAAACATTTTTAAAGGCTCCTGCATCAAGGAGACCTTGTGGCGTAAGACCCTGTGTAAATTGAAGAACAGAGATAATCTTGCAGAGATCCATTTAAAAGTATTTTCATTATGCATTTCTGTTTCCTATATGTAGTGTGAGATGAGTGCCTAACTTAGAAAAAAAAATTGCATGCAAGAGTACCAAGAGAAAGTGAAATTCTTTACTTAAAGTGATAGTGTTGATGACAGGTAATGTGGATTTTGCCTTCTAGAAGCAAAACTTAGCATCCCTCTACAGGGTCTATAACTTGTCCGTTGCTGGTACCCTGAAGAGTAGGCTTTACCTTGGTGTTAAATAGGGCATTCCATACAGCATAGGTGTAAAATGGCATCAAATCCAGAGAGCAGAGTCTTGCAGGGAGCACTTTCTGACATGCAGGCTGCCTGGCACTGGCATTAACTCTGTCCCAGCCAGATCCAGTACAGCAGTGGTTACAGAGGAGCTCTGAACTACACGTAAAGAGGGCTCTGAGTTAGCCTATTCTTTTCCTGGTTTGGAGAAAGAAGCCAGTTTTGCCAATCAAGACAGGTGCAATGTGCTCACTCTGTAGCAAACTTAAATTGCAAGGTTATTAAGTCCTTTTCAGCCTCAGGTAGCTACAGGCCATTTAATTACAAGGTTAGTGATCTACAGTAGTAGAGAGTTTGGGGATCTTATGAGGTAAAACGATATCTGATTACAGGTAGATCATGGTTTATTTGGACTTCTGCTTCTGAATAGGGACTCCAAGGTGATATAGTCTGGACCTTCCTACTTAAAAATTTAGCAAACTACAAGTTCTGCAGACTATAAGTTTTGTTACCACTAACTTCTGTTCTCAGAGTTCTCAGCTGCCTGACAAATTGACAACGCAAAAAATTAAAACCAATGTAATGACAGTGAATTTACAGTTAAGTGGTGACATTTTCAAAGGGTTATCTTTCCCATTTAAACACAAAGAAAGTAGCCAGGTTTGCTCAAATAGTTGTTGTCTTGGTCGCTTTGGTCTTTTGAAGATCTGACAACATATGGAACAGTGGCAGCCTCTAGGTACCAGGTACTGTCCTCTTTTTCTGGCTGTGAGAACAGAAGCAGAGCCCTGCTATAATGTATGAATCAACTTCAACCCTTAAAATGGTATAGATGTAGAGTAAGTTTGTGATTGTAGCAGAATTTAGGTGCTATCTCCTAGGAACCCAAGTGAAAGTATTAAGTTAAATGAGTGATATTGTGTTATCTTACTTGATATTGCCAGAGGTTGCTAAAATGTCTTGGCTTATTTAATGTTTATCTGCTTCAGAAAATATATTAATGTCCAAGCCAGGTAAGGAAACCTGGTCTGACTGTGAGAGTGGGGGTAGCAGCTGCGAAGGGGCCTCAGTCCCAGCTCAGGTGGTGCAACTGTGAATGCCAGAGTGGCTCCTGGATGATCCGACAGGGAAGTTTCCTTAACACTGCTCAGAGGATTCTACCTGCAGGTGCTGCTGTGCTGTTCAGAGCCCAGTGAACCAAAGGGGAGCTATAGACATCCTATTATCTTTAACTGGTATAAAGTAATATTGTCCTTGTGTTATTGAATTTTTAGCATCCAAATGATGATAGAAACTTTCCAACCAGATGTGCTTTCTCCAGGATCCTTGCAGATGTTTTTAATTAATGTGACAGTGCCTGAACAACTTGATCTCAATTCTGTGGCAATTGTCCTGGTACTCAGGAGTGTAAGAGTTTAGGCTTGACTTGTTCAAACTTGTATTTTTCTTATTCCAGTAATGTTAACACAAACCCTGTAGCCTGTCTAATAGGAACAGAGCACAAATAACAAAAAGTTTGTGTTTTTAAAAAGACTTACATATCCAACTAAGGAAAAACAATCAATGACCATTTAGGTGCTTCTGACTGAACAAGATGTCTTTAAATTAGGTCTCACATCTCATATGAGACTTGAAAACAAGAACGCTCAGACTTCCTAATTTAGCCACTGAACAGCAAAGAAAGAAGTTTGAGTGGTTTGGCCAGGTGATATGTATGCTTCCACCAGGGGTCTTCAGCAGGGGAGCATTTTTCCTTTGGGGATCTGTCACAGGGAAGAAACTGCCTTTAGGGGAGTAGAAAGACTGGAGAGAAAACTAAAATACTCAATAAAGTGACGGTGAAATTAAGCAGCGGTTGGTGATAATTTTCTGATTTTTTTCTTCATTCAAAGAACTCACTAGTTTTAGAACGGATTGGTGGTGCAAGAATTGGAGCACAGTCACACAGCTGGAAGTACTGAGAGTAGAATTGGGGCAGCTAGTGTTAGACCAGTGTAATCTGCGTCACAGTACACCATAATCAGACCTAATTGCACAAAATCACTGAAAAGACACTCTCATTCCTCTTTCTTCCTATCCACACTGCTCTAAATTCTTACTTGAATAAATTGTAGGGACTTCTCAGCCCCAGTTGATTTAATTCAGCATACTGATCAGATATATCAAGAAAGGTCAGAATTTGGCACAGAGCTAGACATTCCCATGACAAAGACTGAAAAGATACCCTGCTTTCATCCTGATGTATTGCTTCTCAGTGCAAGTAATTCTAGGATAGCAACAAATTGTGTTGTTGATTTTTGCTTCTTTTGTCAAGGGTGGGCGTGATGTTATCTGCCTTTTTAGAAAGACCTGAATAAACTGTATGTATTAGTATTAGGAAATAAAAGCCTCTTGGATCTGCTACTTATGTGAGCCACAAAAGGGGAGCTGCCAAGTTGCTCTCATAATTATCAGAAAGTTAGATCTTGTATGGAAATAAGAGCCAAAGTGATTAAGAATTCATTTGCAAAGCAAGCAAAGATTACGAACTTGTTTGTTTTCTCACACCTGCTCTCCACTTCAGCAGTACAATAAAGCAAGGCATAGTTAATGCACTTTTCCCCAAAATTATTAATGCACTCAGGGGAATATGATCAGCTGAGGCTTTGGAGATCACACCACCATTTGCCCAATTATACCTAATGACAACACATTGTTCCAGCAAAATGTGTCTATTCTTTGGTGGGTTACATTTCCTTTCTGCCTTTTACTTATTGATCCAGTAGTACCTCATGTAGAATGAACTTCTTTGTTGGCAAGTCATGTTTGTGAGAATAAAAAAATCTTTTATGTTGTATTTTTAACATCTGACCAAGTCAGTGAGAGGAAAAGCTTCTTGTATGGAACATGACAAATTCTTGTGATTTTTGTAAAACATAGCAATAAACCAAATGTCTGTATGGTTTGGGCTATACAGATAATTCATGTTCTGTGTTCACTATTTCTTAGTGTACTTTCTGCTTTGATGTCATAAAGCATCTTAAACTATGTCTGCATTACATAGCATTTAGAGTAAATGATCACTTTGATCTTGTACTCCAAGTAGGTATATACTCAGTTCGTTACAGAAAACGAGATATTCGCTCAGCGAAGCTGCAGCATAATGAAGCTCAAGGATTTTTTTTTTTTTTTGTGGAAGTGGAAGGGCTTGAAGAAAGCTGGTGAAATTATGTATCCCTGACTAAAGCACTTAAAACATTTTTGTGTCTGCTGTGAGTGATCATGACAACAAGTACAAGCTGATGAGTAAGCAGGGTTGGATTCTGATTGCTCTCACAAATTGTCTCTCTAGTAACTTTTATAATAGTTGTAAACTGCAACAAAAGAAATAGTTTTTCAAATGCAGAATCATATCGTGGTATCTCACTACCATCATTCAGCACTTTCTAGTTGGATTACTGCTGTGGTCTCCAGACCCTTCTCACAAAGGTTCTTACCAGTAAATTGAGCTGGAGGAGTATACCTGGGCTTTGTGCTTCCCTTTTGAAGCCTGAAAGCAGTTAGTCTGAGAAATGCAGCTGAATGCACTGGTCACTACTTGAATCCATTTTGTCTCCTCCACAGCCTTCATTTTCTGTATGCATCCTCAGAAAGATGGCAAACCTGGCAGTTTTTACTTACAGGAAAACATGAAAACATGTTTTTTCTCTCCCAGTGTACGAGTTTATCATTCAATGTCACAAAGAGAGAAACTCATTATGCCACCAAATCATTCCTCTCAAGCTGAGTATTGATCCTTTGTTCTTAAGTAAACCCTGCAGTTAATCATTCTGAGACATCTCATTCCAGTGACTGGATCAGTAATGTCTTTGATGGCGTCCTGCAGTGTTTTCCTGTCATTCCTCAGGACCTCTCTCTCACCTACTGTTCTTCCAGATCCCAGCGCAATAACCTGCTGCAGTGGTGAGAATGCTGTCAGCCCCTTCCCACTCACTTAGGACTTAGCCAGGAGGATATGGATGAGGCCTCAGATGAGAGTGTTTATAATCCATGTCCATGTAAACTCCACACTTTCCCTCATGCTGAGGCTGGGAGATTTCCCCCCACGTCACAGTAGTCAGACCTAATGCCCATAGGATGATTGACATGAACCTGCCTTTGGGCAGAAATACAGATAAATATTCAAGTTCCCCTTCTCATTCAGAGACTCAGAGGAAACCTGTCAGAGAACAGTGAGTCTAGGGGCTCACTGGGAGATGAAGGACCAGGAGGTGGGCAGCCACAAGGCACCTGAGGGGGCACGTGTGTGCAGGGCACAGGGCAGCACTGACGATGGCAGCCTGGTCAACCAGAGCATCAGGGCAGCTTATGGTGACAAGGTCCAGCCAGGACATCTGTCCATGGGTCAGGGTCAGGTCTAGTGACAGTAACCAGGGTTACATGGTCACGTGATTGCCAGGCAGGTCTGTAGAGTCAAGACAGGTGATCTGGGCTTGGTAGACCTGGCCACAGCCTCTGGGCCTCTCCTGTTCATCCTGCTCAGGTGCTAGGGGAGGCCTGGCCTTTGGAGGCCACTGCCTTGCCAGCTGTGCTATGGTGTTCAGCTCCTGGGTCTCCATACTTTATTGAGTAGCCAGCCCTTGCTGTGCCCTTTTTCTACCCTTTCTCTCCTTCTCCCGTTGTAAAACATGCAGCTTAAGGATGGGAACAAATCTGAGCCATCAGACAATTTTAAAGATGGAGTTGCAAAACAGAATAGTGCTGTGTCACCTGCTTACCCAGAATTAGACATGCTAATCTTAAATTGTGTCTGAATCTTTCTGATAAACAAGGGTGGTTGCATGTTTGTTACACAGAAGTCTTGGTCATTCAAAATTGCCAAACAAGGGTGTGAGTTTTCTGTGGGGTTTCCTAAGTTTCCCAGGGATGTGGTTTCTTCTTTTTATATTACTTTGGTGATACAAATCCCATCTTGTTCAGATGTAGTTATAGAGAAACCAACTCTGTGTGCTGTAAGTTCCTGTAAGATCTAGTATTACTGTATCCTCATGGAAACTTCTAAGTGCTGATGCCTCCCACCAGTTTCAATGGTTTTAGCCCACTTACACACCTAGCCTACATTTGTATCTGCCTTAGAAGTGTAAACACATAAGTCTGTAATGGTATTGCAGTAAAAAGCTTTATACAAAGTATAACTAAAATTTTTAAATGCGCCTTACCCCGTACTCTCTTAGTCTTCTTCACCTGAAAGCAAAGGTGTGTTCTTAGATCATAGCTGGGAACCTTCAAGACCGGCCACAATAAGATTTTGTTCTGATGGAAGGATGTCAGGTGGGAATTTGTTCTCTCAGCTGCATTATAAGATAACAGTCTTCCTATGGTTGTAAAGTACCTCTACTGAACTCAGAGCAAAAATTTTAAGGTATGCTTTAAAATAATTGCAAATGAATTTCTAGTATATTACCTGCAAGTTGAGAACTGAGCTTGGCCTAACACCTTCCCACACTTTGTTCTTACGATTTTACTCCAGCATTAATTCCACACTAGTTAATTAATTTGAGTATGTCAAAGGTAATTTCAGGTTAATGCACTGGGATTGAACTACATAATATTGCATAGCCTTTTTGCAACAGTCTGAAATAGAAGACAGTTAAGGGCTCTAATATATGGTGCATACTTAGATGCTGTAAACTGACCAAGGTTCAAAGTGGGATGGGCATATTTTAAAATCTGTAGAATGTAATGTTAATCCTGGATTTAAATATCCCAAATTCAGATGTTGTCATCCAGATCTGAAGTCAATGACCTGAATTCATTGTAAAGTCCAGCATCAGTTGTTCATCTCAGGCTGTCCCTCAGTTCCCTGATATTCTGTACTTCAGAGCACACAGTGCATAATGCAGTTCTTCAGCCAGTCTTACTCCCTTGTTCTCTCTCATATACACAGTTAAAATGGAAGACAGGGAAGAAGTGGAAAGCAAGGACTTCCGGCATTTTTGCATTTCTTTTTTTCCCAGCCTGATTTGTGCTTCTAGGCAGACTGTGAATATTCAGGTCACACAGTACTGCCAAAGCTGAGCGTACCCCAGCAGTCTGTTGAAAATGGAGAGAATATGCTCAGTACAAGTCTGTCCTTCACAGTCTGTTCCCTGAACCAGCTCATTTGGCCTGAATAACTCAAAGGCCTGCAGTTTCCACATTTCTTTTGTATCCCAGCATTTTAGTGGATAGAAAGTTCTTAGGTATTTCAACTGCAGTTCACAAAGAACTTGGTAAGGAAAAAATGCAGAAATTGATTTGTGAATTTATAATAGTCAGGTTTGATTATTGATTTCTATTTGACCTGAATCTATGTTTCCCAAATCCATCTTAGCACTAGATTGGTTTGAATAAAACCTCACTTTTACTACATACATTCCCCCCCCTCCCCAACTTTGTAATTCAGTGTTACAAGCTTGGCTCCTTGTATAACCTCTATATGGACATGAAGCTGAGGCAGGACAGACACATAGATGGCAAGAGCAGCTGCTGACAGGAGGTGCAAATAGGCAGTGAAGCTCTAGTGGTCCCTCCAAGGATGAACACAGTCACTCTGAGTGATGTAGTGCTGTTGGGTACTTTTACAGGGGTTCAGACTGATGAGTGGTGTGCTAACGTTTGGTTAGTTGTCGGTGCTGATGATGTAGCTGAGTACTGCATTAGAGGAGCAGTATGGACTCGCAGGAACAGCGGCGGGAGCAGTGCCTGCGCACTCCTTTCCATGGCAGAGGGACACCACTTGGCTACCCAGTCTGAGACACGTGCTGTGATTTATTTCACTTGCAGATACAGCTCACATGGGATCCTGAAACCTCTGCTATGATTAAGTAGTGCTGTGTGCCTTCCCCACTTGTCCAACAGTGACCTGCTGCCAAAGGTTCCAGTAGTTCCCATTTCCTCAGTTCAGGCATTCTTCCCTTTTTGTACAATGGAAGGATTAAACCATTTATCTCTTGATTCTCAGACAGGAGATCAACAAAGATTGAGTTTCGAGGTTTTCTACAGAACATAATACTTGTGTCGAGTTCAAGTGCAGGTTACATGTCAGTAGTAAACAGTAAAGGGCTAATATGAAAGTCTAACTTGGACAATGGATATGAAACAGGTGTTTCAGCCCTAATGTGAGTGTGCCCTGTCCCTGGAGCTATCGGTATGTGCGGTCTGCTTGAGTGTGTGTCCATAACACCTACTGCCGGTGCCGCTCAGTCGCACTTCGATCCCAGCTCAGTCCCAGTCCCGCTCCCAGTCCCAGCCCGGTCCCTGCCCGCGCTGCCGCAGCTCATTCTCAGGTCAGTCCCTGCCCGGTGCCTGCTCAGTTCCAGCCCGGTCCGAGCTCAGTCCCTGCCCGGTCCGAGCTCAGTCCCTGCCCGGTCC